>JAVXUP010000477.1:0-453859 GCA_033070095.1 Escallonia herrerae | reverse complement strand
TTTTTGGCCCACGGGCCATACCGCTGGTAAGACCAGCGGTTCGGTGGAGAAATTTGTTATTTCTCCACCGGTGGGTGTGGTTCGGTCCCCATATATATATATATATATATATATAAGAGGCATGCGGAGTAAAACCTTTGTCTAGCATGTAGAAGTGGCAAGAAAGGGAGATGTTGCCTTGAGACCCAAATCACTATCCAATGCGGACGAACGGACCATCGTGAGGAGGGTGTCTATTCCTCGTCCCCATTCTAGAGATGATGATTGTATTTCTTTTTTTTTTTTTTTGTTAGACTTAACATTTATCACTAACCGACAGGCCGAATAATATTTGTCAATGCTCAACTCATAAAAAATTTAGTAAACATGAGTTAGACATGAATTGTCTGTGGTTATAAAGTCGTTCTTATAAACTTAAAATTTATGCTTACCTGCTACCATCCAATTAGTCAACTAATCAGTCATTAATCTTTGTTTACTTAATTTCGAGCATATCAATATTACTATCTGAATCTACTAATTAGTCATGATAATGAATGAAAAATATTCTAGAATCTCAAAATGAATTTAAATATAAGCATTGAAACAAAGTTCTAAGATAAAATAAAAGGAAAAAAAGGACAAAAGTCTTGAAACAATTTTACGAAATCTAATCCTATGATAAGAAACAAAAGAGAAAAAGGAAGCATCCAAAAGTCTTTAAACCCACATGGTTAGAGGGTTTTAAAGATTAAAGGAACAATTAATTATCACAAGCTGGACGGACTTTTAAAAATCTTTATCTATATCTAATCCATATTTTTTTTAATAGACTTAAAATTTTATAACCACGTCCATCACAATTTCTATAAAATAAATTCACACGCATATTTCTTGATTAACATGAATTGCCAGCAGATTGTCCATTCAAATCATTGGATATGAAGCAAGTATTCACGTCATTGAATCGAAAAAACTTATAAAATATGACTAAAAAGAAATAAAAGAATAATTGTGTGGATCATACGTGTATCTATACTCAAATTAGACTTGGCATACGACACCTATCCTCACAATTTCAAAGCAACACGTGCTAAAGCTTTGGGTCATAACTCACGGCAGTTCAATTGGTAACGAGCCTAAAGAGTCCATCGGGTACCGGTCCATCACCGCTGACCTAATCATTACCCAATTACACAAACCACCCCCCGCCGTGGCGCGCTTACTCCACCTCCGCCGGCAGATTCCTCATTCCGTCCACATATCACGCTCCACCTGCCACGTGTGCCACCCACCTCACTCATCAGTAGGCCCCACACACTCCATCCCCCACCTAAAATCAAAAGAAAAATAAAACCCTCTTATATTCTCTCTCTCTCTCTCTCTCTCCCCTCTGCTCTCTCTCTCTCTCTCATATCGCCGACGCTGGCGATTTGATATTTATCTCCAGTATTTAAATAACTTATTTAATCGAGTCTTTTCGGCCATTAATGCACCGCAAGTCCGTTACGGTCTGCAGATTGGCTGTCGACGCATTAATTGCCGTCCGATCAACCTCGTGATTCGCGGCAGGATTGTTTCGAGGTACTGTACTGCCCATCTGCGCTTTTAATCTCGGCTACGGAATACAGTTGAATTTCTTGTAGCCTTTCGTCTTACTTCACTTTGTTCAGGGTTCTGACCGGAATGTAGTTCTTGCAGCGTGCCGATTTCCTGCCTGGTATGCTCGATTGAGTCGTCATCGAATATTTGGGAGTTTGTTTGTGCTCGGTATTTGTGCTAGCCGGGAGCCATGTCTGGACCGTTGGATCGATTCGCCAGGCCTTGTGAGTTTCTCAGCTGTGTTTTGGTGGTCTTCTTGTTCCTGATCTGCATTGAGTTCAGAGCCTAGGGTTTCACTGTATGCACACGTGTTTATGGGTGTTCGTGGGTTTGGAACTTCAGAATTTGTTCTTGAATTTCGGTTCTTTTCTTGGGCTGAGGCGATGGGTATGCAGCTCAATGAGCTGTCGGTTGGGTTTGTTTCTTTAGATGGCCCAGTTAAAAGTAACTTCTGGTGGTGTGAAAGATCAATTCTCCATGCGTTGATGAAAGGTCTACATAAGAGTTTTATCCTGTTATAGTCAATGGGGATTTGAAGCTAATTCTTTCTTTCTTTCTTCTTCCTCCTTTTTTTTTGGATTTTATTACTTTTGGGCTTCAAGTAGTGAGGCTAGGGTTTCGTTTTTTGGATGTCTATTTAGCTGATTATTGTTGTTGCGATTAAGATCCATGCTTGGGTACTTCCCTGTTGGGGAGGGGGAGGAGGCCACCACCCACACTTAGAGGTTCCTCATGTTTCGCGAGTAAAGTTGTGGAATGCATAGCGGGCAGACAGATGCATTTTACATTTCTTTTGCGTGCTGTTATAAGTGGTCCTTTCTTGACAGGTCGGCGATATTTTTCAATATTCATGGATACTATGATTTCGATTGTTCTCCACTGTGCAATCCTCTATTACCTGAAGTACTAGTTGGTATAAACGTCTTAAACTATGCAGTACTATGCTATATTTGGTATGAATGGAGTATATATTCCTGGCACCTGATTTTTTCAGGAATGCATACTTCTTGAGTAGCTTATTGAAGAAGATTAACTGGACGACTTTCAAGTATCATAACATCATTCTCTTTACGCCATGAGCTGTTTGAGAAATATTTCATCTTAAACATGACTTTTGCATATTCATCAAGCATAATATAAATGTAGTTACTCAATGTAGGGAGTAAATGTTGCTCTTACATCATATCAGTGAGGTTTCCTGTGAATATATTCGCTAAACAAGTACATGTTGCTATCTAACAGGCTTTGAGGGATCTTCTGGTAATGATGAAAGAAGAGAAAGAAAATCTGATTTTGAGAACTCAGAGGATGAAAGGAGGACGCGAATTGGTTCATTGAAAAAGAAAGCACTAAATGCATCTACCAAGTTCAAGCATTCTCTCAAAAAAAAGAGCACCAGAAGAAAGAGTGATGGTCGAGTTAGCTCTGTATCAATTGAGGATATTCGTGATGCTGAGGAGCTACGGCTCGTAGATGCATTTCGACAAGCATTGGTTCTGGATGAATTGCTTCCTGAAAAACACGATGATTATCATGTGTTGTTGAGGTATGTTTGGATTAGGCCGTGAAATCAACGCTATGTTTGGATGACATTTTCATATTTTTTATTTACAAGACAAAAAGAGCGTTTTCGTACGGATAACAGCAGGGTCCATTTCACAAATGGAGCTTACAATTGCCATTTGATGACTTGGGGTTGGATTATCATTTCCTGTATAAAGGCATATCCTCTGCCTCATGAATCAGTACATGCAAAGGTTTTTCTCAATCTACTTAGTTCTACTATCGTAGATTTCCCAAAGCAGCTTTGAGAGACACAGATTGAATTTTGAGGTAGAAAGATTACCCATATGCTCTTTTACCCTTCACCGGGGAGCCAGTATATTGACCTCATATGTTTCTCAATGATGTCTAGTGATAGATACTTTGTTTTCATTATCTCATTAACTTCTACCAAGTAACTTATATATCTAGTAAGTGCTACTTTGCTTCTCAATGTGCCTTTCTGCTTTTTTGGTTGACAACCTCTGACTTATCTTCATTTATTTCGGTTTGTTGGGCTTCTCTAGATTTGGTGTAGTACAATCATGTTTGATCACCGTCGTAGCATTTCATTTACTCCTGTTGCTTTTAAGTATTTAGCACTTATTCAGTCTGGTTTTGCAAAGCATTTTATTATCTTCACCACATCGATACTGGGTTGAATAGAGATTCTTGTGTGAAGAATAATTTGAGAAATTCCTTGGGGCTAAATTTTTGGAACCATTTCTCATTCAATTCTAAAGTTCTACTAGGAATATAAGTAGAAAGGTAGTGCATAACCTATCAAGGGGGAGGCCAAAAACTGGAAATGTAGTGAATCAAGAACTTTTGTTTTGTGAGTGTATCAAGTATCATTGACAAATATGGGTTGAGATACCTATAAACCATCCATTCTTCTGTCAACCAAAAAAATAGGTGTAAGACTTGTTCATTTAATAGTTAAATGTCACATGGGTCTCAAGGCATCCACTTGTCCACAATTTTGCAGAGAGAATGAACTGTTATTATTTTCCTTATATCAGTCTTAGGAACTGGTATTTTCAATTCTGCCCTGTATTATCTCGTTTAAGTGTTAAGGATTATTTTCAGGTTTCTTAAAGCGAGGAAGTTTGATATTGAGAAAGCAAAGCATATGTGGACTGAAATGATTCAGTGGAGGAAGGATTTTGGTTCTGACACAATTCTAGAGGTAATTACTTATGAATGTTCAATGGATTGGATTTTACTATGCCAGGAGACGCCTTTTCTGACATGTGGCACCCCTGGTGCTTATCTTAGTTTTGACCTGACATGCTAAATTGCATGGATGTGTTTGTCAGGACTTTGAATTTAAAGAGTTGAATGAAGTTCTGAAGTACTATCCCCATGGTTATCATGGTGTAGATAAAGAGGGAAGACCTATCTACATTGAAAGATTAGGGAAGGTCGATCCTAACAAACTTATGCAAGTTACAACCATGGATCGCTACATTAGATACCATGTCCGCGAGTTTGAGAAAGCCTTTGCTATCAAGTTTCCAGCTTGCACAATTGCTGCAAAAAGGCATATTGATTCGAGCACAACGATTTTAGATGTTCAAGGCGTGGTATGTCTCACCATCTGCACTATTTTTTATCTTCTAACAAAAAAATGAAGCCGTGATTGACGTCTGTAGATTTTGCATTACTTTCTATCTTTTATGCAATACTGTTAATCATTCAGGGATTGAAGAACTTCACCAAGAGCGCAAGGGAACTCATTATGCGGCTACAGAAGATTGATGGCGACAATTATCCTGAAGTAAGCTTAATCACTGGAACAGTGGAACTGAATTACTTGTATTTGTTCACTTCTTTCAATTTTTATTGTTTGTGTCAAGATTAAATCAGCATAATTACCTGGTTTTGTTGCCTTAATGATTGCTGCAGACACTCCACCAAATGTTTATCATCAATGCTGGTCCTGGTTTTAGACTTCTCTGGAATACTGTAAAAACTTTTCTCGATCCCAAAACCACTTCGAAGATTCATGTATGTTGATACTCTCTCCTTCCACCATTTAGAAGCATTCCTGGATAAGTTTATTAGCACCTCAATATTGATTTTCCTTAATAACTGAATCTCTTGTTAGGTTCTTGGCAATAAGTACCAGAACAAGTTGCTTGAGATAATAGATGCCAGGTATTGGGGTTATGTTGTTTACTTGTTCATGATTTCTTATGCTGATCGAATCTTACAAAAATATTGTGGAAATGTTTTTTGTTGTTTTATCATATTATGACCCTGTTACCGCATCTTCTTTGGGACTCGTACAGTGAATTGCCAGAATTTCTGGGTGGTGCCTGTACCTGTGCAGATCAAGGGGGTTGTCTTCGTTCTGATAAAGGCCCGTGGAGAAATCCAGTTATCTTGAAGGTTCTGCAGTAGCCTTGGAAACTTCCTTTACCCCTTCTTAAGCGGATCTAAATATGTAGAGCGCCTAATTTTAGATTTCTCAGCGTGACCAACTTTTCCTAATGGACTCTTCGTGGCCATTACGATGCAGATGGTTCTTAATGGAGAAGCGCGCCGTGGCAGACAGGTGGTTAAAGTTTTGAATGGTGAAGGGAAGGTAGTTGCCTATGCTAAGCCCCAGTACGCAATGGTATGAGCTCTTGGTTAAGTGTACCTTGCATGCATCTTTATTTCATATATGTCTTCGAGGATTGTTAAATTGCCTTGTGCTGAAGCAGATGAAAGGCAGTGATACCTCCACTGCTGAGTCAGGATCTGAAGCTGAAGATATTGCTTCCCCAAAAGCAGTGAGGAGTTATTCACATCTTCGGTTGACTCCTGTTCGTGAAGAGGTAGATCTTTAATTTCCTGCTTTGTGATCACTCTCTGGCCTATGTTAACAGTAGATGTATGATTTTGCATAGTAAAAATGATTTTGACGTGGACAGAGCAGAACTTATTCGTACTTTTTTAATCGGTAAAGAATACATAGTTTCTTGTTTTTGATACTTCAGTTAGTTTCCCCTATTATGCGGGGTCTAGTCAAAGTTCTCTATCTGGTAAAGTTTTCTTAGGAGTTATTCTCGCAGCTACTTACCTTGTAGCTTACTTGTCTGGATAAACAGGCCAAGATAATTGGAGCAGCAAGCTATGCAAGTAGCTTCCCAGGATATGATGAATATGTTCCCATGGTAGACAAGGCTGTTGATGCTGGATGGAAGAAGCAATCATCTGTTCCAAAGCCTTGTGCTTCCAAAGGTTAGCGACTTCCACTTAGCTGGTTATATTTATTCTTTTCAGAAAATTTTTATATTCCACAGTGATCTACCAATGTTAGAAGGGGAACCTATCTTCTCCAGTTATGCCAGGAACATCATTTTTCGAATGAAACATGTTTTTGTTAGCGCAAATATCCCTCACCCACTCTTTGGATTGAAATTGTAGCTTCCTTGGTACTTTAAGCCCTGTTTCAATTATAGCTAGATACCTACATTATTTACATTTTGTTATTCTCTGTCTAGGGCTGTATTGCTTGGCAATTATTCGAATATACCCTTTCTTCATGTTAAAAAATTGTATGCCAGCAGTTTTGGGTAGTTTGCCAGTGGTTCATAAACAAATTTTAGTGCTTGAAGTCCAAGATCTATCTGATAATGTTGCTTGTAAAGGCATATTTGATACTGGTACAAGGATAGTAACTAAAGATGGTTTCGGAATATCCAATTCAGGGACACCAACACCACCTGCTACTCAGAAGGCACCAGATGGACTTCGTGCCCGGGTTTTGGCAATGCTTATGGCCTTCTTCATGACTCTTTTCACACTCTTCTATCCAGTGTTACAACGGGTAACCAAGAAGCTTCCCAAAACATTCAGTGATCATGACCAAAGTATTCAGGAATTTTCCCTTGATGCAATGCC
Organism: Escallonia herrerae; assembly: GCA_033070095.1. Classification (NCBI taxonomy): domain Eukaryota; kingdom Viridiplantae; phylum Streptophyta; class Magnoliopsida; order Escalloniales; family Escalloniaceae; genus Escallonia; species Escallonia herrerae. The sequence continues at coordinate 446,842 of JAVXUP010000477.1, read as the reverse complement.
CAAAGAGGAGTTCCGCCCCCCTTCACCAATGCCAACATTTAGACAGACAGAACTCCTCTCTTCTGTTCTAAAAAGACTCGGTGAACTTGAAGAGAAGGTTGATACGCTTAAAGCAAAGCCATCCGAGATGCCTTACGAAAAGGAGGAGCTGCTTAATGCTGCTGTTTGCCGTGTGGATGCCCTAGAAGCAGAGTTAATTGCAACCAAAAAGGTAACGCACTCTAGATGGAATTTATTCTCTTTGCTGTTAACATGATGATTGCCAAGGGACTGCTAAGCTTTTAGGTCAAGCACTGCATATATTTGACATCTTTCTGCTTTATTTGTCATAACCCGGTTGTAAGTCTGTGTCACGAGGTTTAACCAGTATGGTTTGCATGTATGAAGTACGATGCGACACCACAGAGCCAACTTTGCCTTGCAATGGCATTACTGAGCTTTTAGGTCAAAGCACTGAATATAATTTGATATCTTTCTGCTTTTAATCAACAGAAGAAGCATAATGACCAGTAGCTTGTCTACCAGCCCCTGGCCTTTGTTATGCTTACAACTGCTGGCTATGAAGCACGCATCAGACACGGTTAATTTCTATTTATTTTTTCATTTTCAGAAAATACGGTTTATCCGACACTTCGGGGTTGAAAACATAATATCCGGAAGATAATTTCGGGGGTTGATACACAAAACTTAATTTATTTGGGGGTGAAAACATAAAATGAACAATACTTACCAAATTAGGGCACACGGATCTCTCATCTGATATCGCAGCCGCGACAGATCGACACCGGCGATCTCACCGAACAGTCGCGACGACATCCGGCGACCATTTCGGCGACCACTCTACTCACCTCCGGCAGCTTTGCTTCGAAGGTATGTCTAATGTCTCCACTGTCTTCAATATTTTGTTCTTCACTGTCTTCAATAATTTTTTGAAGACTTGATTTCACACTGTCTTCAATATGTTCTTGATTTCTACTTTCTACTAAGACTTGAACAATGTGGAACGTGGAATGTTTTTGTGTAATTATAGTCTCAATTCTCAAATCAAGATTTTGCTGTGACAGTGTATTTTTTTACTTGGACTATTGTGACTGTTTGTTTGATAGTTTGAACTTTGATGGAGTACTTTGATAGAGTACTTTGTTTGTTTGATAGTTTGAACTTTGATGCTATGTTGCTACTGATGGTATTGAACTACTGTTGAATGGTATTGTATTTGATTTAGAATTTAAATGCTAGTTGTACATAGTCCGTATGCCGCACCCGTATCCTAAAATTTTCAAAAATGCCGTATCCGCGTATCCGCACCCGTGTCGTATCCGCACCCGCACCCGTACCCGTGCTTCATAGACTGCTGGTAACGAAACCAGAAGGTCTAAAGTTTATGTCATCTTTATGATTTTACATGCTTCCATAATTTGAACGGCTACTGTAAATCGTTTTTGCCTTTCTCTACTACTTTGTCAGCTCATGTTTACAAAGATTTACTGTTGACTTTACTTTGAATTGTCTAGCTCTGCCTTCTCTTGTCAGGGCCATTCGAATTCCTAGCAAACTTGCTTAGTTAGAAGTTGCACCTACACATTGGCTGTATGCAGCCTCTTTCAAATAATGCTTATTATATTTTGAATTACGATTTGAGCCAAATTCAATGTTTGAGTACAATTGTATCCCTAGGAATTAGCTGAGAAGTCCAAGGACCCAGAATTTTGAAGTAGAGGGAGTATTATGCATAATTTGTTTCTTTGCTGACTTTCATTTGTTTGATAATTCTAGCATCATGTGTACATTGCACACACTTTGGTTCCGATGCTGACAGTACGCATGCTTCTTTTGAATAGGCGCTGCATGAGGCTTTAATGAGGCAAGAGGACCTGCTTGCTTACATAGACAGTCAAGAAGAAGCCAAGTTTCGGGTTAGTTGATATATACTCCTACCAATTGCACGACTTCTCATCCCTCTCTCGCGTTCTCTCTCTATTTCTTTTAGACACGCATACCCACACACACGCGGGCGCGTGTAATCTTCGACAAATGAGATATATGGCTGATTTGTTTATTGCTGCATGTCAAGCAGAAGAAGAAGTTCTGCTGGTGAAGTAAATTGTGTTCGAGGTGGAGCTTTGAAGTGTGAGGTTGTACTTGGCTGTTCTCAAATTTCAGTATACGTACGTTTAACAAACACCGATGGTAACTGGAGTGGAGAGGATTTGTTTCCAAGGATGTGAGTTGATGTTGAGTGGAAGTTCAATGAACTGAGTTTGCTAACTTGCTGTGTTTTCTAAATACATGTTGAAGCGACAAGCCCTTTTCTTTATGATTGTAAAATGAGTGGATTTCAGGACCAGAGGGCGACTTGACAATCTTCGTTGAAAAAGATATATATTGAAGTGCAATGTGAACTTCTGGTGCTTTTCTCAAATGATGATATATTAAAAGCTTGACAAATTAGCTGGTCAATGTAGGTTTGAGGGGCATTGTGTTGCCACCCTTCAGCGGTCAATCTCTCGTACAATCATGACAAGATTTATTTAGTGCGCACACGGTTAAAATGACATTATACAGAAGCTTTGAATTGAATGTTTTTCAAAGCACACAACGTAGTTCGTTGGACAGCACTCACGAGGCTGAAAATCAAACAAGACACCACTTCTAAGATTCCCAAAAGTTTCTTCGCTCCTTAAAACTGGCGCTGATCACCTTAAATTCGTATTCAATTCTGTACTTAAAAACCGAAGAACTTCTTCTTCTTCTTCTTGTCGATGTAGGCTATGAGCTCTTCTTGTCGAGCAAGCGAGTCCTCAAGAGCCTGCGCCAGGATGAAAGGAAAAACCAAGTATTATAAACACCTCCAATCATGTTTTAAGCACTTGGATAATGTTACCATCAAGTTTAATTAACCGAATTAAGCTAGATATGTGTACAAACTCCTATTATATACCATCATCTTTTCATGTGATAAATCTAAGACAAGTTGTGTTTGCCTTATTGTCACATCTCGAAGCTGGTAAAGGACCAAGTCCCATATCAAATGAGGTGACTAAAGCAAATGATATTTCCACTCCAATGTTCAACTAGCCCACTCCGAAAAGACTATTAGTGGCTTTTTAAAATGCCATTAATTTGGTTTTAAATGACAAGATGTTGTGGGTTAGTTTAAAGGAGTGACAACATCAATTCTCGATACTAGGTTTTAAAGAGGTTAAATTGCATCATGCAACTTCTCTAGTGCTTGCTCATTTTCTGCTTTTGCTCTCCTCCTCAGTCTAAATTTAGCACAAACATGTAAGCTTTCACGAGAAGCAGATACATACCTTCTTTGCTGCTGAAAGCTCTTGCTCCAGGGCATCAACACGAGTGAGAGCGGTGTTCAGCATTTCCTCTTTCTCAGGTGGCATGGCTACAGGTTTCTTGCTGAGAACAGTTACCTTCTCCTCTAGTTCACCCATGCGCTTCATCATGGTGAAGTATTCAGCGCTGGAGATGGCGGGTGCTGATAACTGGTAGGGATGTGCCTGGCCTTTGATCATAGCATCATCTCCGTACATGGAACTGGAGTAGAGGGTAGCATCTGTAAGCTTTCTTGGCATGTTGCGCGTCAAGCGAATCATTGTGACAATGCCCATCACGAAGGTTATCAACCCGGTAAATATCTGATTGCTCAGTCCTTCAGAGGGCTTGCAAGCGTCGTGGATGGGGAAATAGTCTGCAACTTCAAGCGAAAGGAAGAAAAATCAGGATACAAAATGGCTGATCATAGCTGGGATAGATCAATTAACAATGTTGTTCCTCCAGAACACTATCAAACAAGTCTGAATAAATTGATCATGCAGAGTTATTCAAAGCATCGGCAACGAAGAAGACCACATACGTGAACATATCTAACCTAGCATACCTTGATCAAACCTGGACCAATAATTATAAGCATTTAAAGAACGAGTAAGTACCTTTAGAAAAGGCAAACTTGTCGCACTGTACCGATTTCGGCCAAGCTGCATCCACGGCCTTGTCAACCATCGGTATGTAATCATCGGGCTCGTATGCACCAGGAATGTTTTTGGTTATGGGGGCCTAAAGATAAATCGGCAGAAGTAGAACTATAAATAAGAAGATATGGAAAGATACAGCATTAGTGCACATATCAGTGGAGTGAAGAGGAAGAAAGGAGGTTTTAGCTTCTACTTTTCTTTTTTTCCTAAAAAAAGAGAGAGAGAGAAATAGAAAAAGGAAGAAAGCTATACTGTCTGTTCAATAGAAATCGGGTAATGGAAAACGTGAAACCTTGGAAGTTGGAATTTACAAGCTCAGTTGCAGGTTTCTGCACTTCTAGTGACTAGCGAACCATTAACAGACTGCTTCAGGTTAGACTACAGCAGCGTCAAGGCTTGTCCTCTAAAAATTCATTTATGGGAAATTTTATATTGCTCTGTGTTGTGTGTTCCCTTTCCATTCCATTTCTAGCTCCGATGAGAGAAACTTTTTGGATAAATGCCAAACACAAAGTTTAATAGTAATACAACCATACTGGCCAAACAAAGGTGTCAAACTACCAACACTTTATGCAATTAAGGGACAAGTAAAGTCTTGATGCACAAGATATCATGGATTAACAAAAGTCTTAATGCCCAACATGAACTTCCAAGACATTTCGGCTTCTATTGGCATTCTCAAATGAATTGACTGCCACTATATTCTGATTTTGTAACGCAAACGCAGTGACTGTTTCTACTGAAGGGGATAGGGACGAAGCTAATGATAATTAGGTTGAAAGAAGATGAAGGTTTCTTGAAGAAAGACTTTCTTTACTAAGCATAACCTTAACTCCGTCTCAAATTCAAATAGGTGGAATTTGCTTTTTGTAAACGTTAAAGTTGGCAGACTTTAATACAGATGTACAAAGTTCTGCCAGTGCGCACCATCTCTATAATAATTTCAGCGGTCTTACTCCTATCTTAGCAAGTTTCCTACTAATCAGCAAAAATGCAAAGCTTACATGTAATGAACAGAAGGCAACTTACTTCTTCACGAACAGGAGAGAGTTGTGGATGCGCTATATACTCCCTCGAAATCCTGGGAGAGTCTGTTCCTGGGTTGAGATTGCTCTTCTTCAGAAATACCATATTTAGAAGTAATTAGTAATTAGTTTTTATTGTAAAGACCATAATATCTCAACAGGCTGGAAACTCCAGAAATGGAAAGAGGTGATCCAAAAGGAAAACAAAAGAAAATGGTACCTTAGGTTTAGCATTATCGTCCTCAGTAATTGTCTTTTCATCAATGGATTGAATCACGACTTTAGTCGAACACTTGTGTTCACCATTATGGACCATCTGCTCACCAAATAAATATCTTTATTATTCTCCATGATAAGTACCATAAAATGTGTTCAAATGAGAACTGAAAAGGTTGGAAAATAACCTTCATTATCTCTGGATCATTCCATGGGCCCTTATCAGAACGCATGCAACCACCTTTATCTGCACAAGTGCAGGTACCACCCAAAAACTCTGGTAGCTCACTGACACAGATGAAAATAACAAAGGTGCTGTGAGCCCCAAACAGGATTTTAACAAGCCAATGCCACACTGATTGCACTTAAGGGGTGCTATTGTCTAGAAGCTTGGTTATACGACATAATAAAGAAACTATCATAACAGACATCCATATATAAACCTATGGGTCCAGCTATTAGATGACAGAACCAAGAGTAATGCTACTTACAAAGACAGAAAACTACCTGGCATCAATTATCTCCAGCAACTTGCTTTGATATTTGTTGCCTAGAACCTGTGCAACGAGCCATTAACTAGTTAAATGGGTCAAAGTGGATGGATTTAAACACTTAGCAGCACCAACATAAACAGATTAAAAGCTCACATGAATCTTTGCAGTGGTCTTTGGATCAAGGAATGATTTAACAGTATTCCATAAAAGCCTGAAGCCTGATCCAGCGTTGATGATGTACATGCGACACAATGTCTACATAGTGGACATACATTAGGAAGTCAAAATCTAGCATAAATAGTAACAAGGCAAACTGTAAAAAGCTTTAGCATAGTGAGTACCTCAGGATAATTGTCGCCGTCAATCTTTTGAAGGCGCTGAATAAGGTCCCTTGCAGCTTTGTTGAAGTTTTTCAGTCCCTGAGCCATCAATATATTAGGAGGTGAGATACTATCATCTTAAAGTAATTAGGAAACATATCCAACCTCCCAAAATTTGCTGCAACTTCCCCTTTTCCCCCTTTTTTGGGTATAATTCACAATTCATAGGTGAGACACAGAAAGGAGAAGCACACTTTGCAAAGATGGTCTGCTTTAGCTGGTTAGTATTAGCGATTTGGATGTTAAAGAGGGCCAGTAAAGACCATCAAACATCCACATATTAAATCTAAGTAGGTGGACTTTAAATCTTTAATCAGTTCAATCAGAATTGTAAGTCCCTCACATACCACTCCTTGCACATCCAGAATAGTCGTGCTCTGGTCAATGTGCTTCTTTGCTGAGATGGAGCAGGCTGGGAGCTTATCATTGAAGGTCCTCTCAAACTCCTGCACGTGGTACTTGATATAGCGGTCGAGTGTTGTGACTTGCATGAGCTTGGTAGGATCAACTTTACCAAGTCTTTCGATATATACAGGTCGTCCGTCCTTATCGACGCCATGATGTCCTTGTGGATAGTATTCGAGGACCTCATCTTTTTCCTTAAAATCAAAATCCTAAACATAAAGAAAGGGAGGAGATCAGATGCACATTATGGTACTACACAGTCGAAAATGACATGGGATTCCAAGCCAGTGACCGAATGAAAAGCCATAGATACCTCAGTAATTGTGTCTGCACCAAAGTCCTTCCTCCACTGGATCATGTCAGCCCACATTTGCTTAGTTTTCTCGATATCAAATTTCCTGGCCTTCAAAAATCTGTATTGTCACACAAACATGTTGGCATCTCAAAAAACTTTCTTATATCCTTCAAACAAAGATATCACACAATCCTGCCTCTCCCACAATTATATGGAAATAAAGAGCAAGCCCCTTATAAAAACTATACTATGGAGAGTGGGATAGGCATGCTAGAATTCATAAGCAACTGGCCAATAAGATCACGATTTAGTAACTTAAATATGATCCTGTGGCTAGTAGAATTTAAACTCGAGTCATATATGAACTTTGGTTTCTTGCTTTTGTGCAACTCAGTAAATCAATTATTTCTTCCTGTTATTGTACAAATTATGTCCTGCAATATAAGAGAAACAGAAAGCAACAAACATTTGGCTCTGTTCCAAAATCAAAAGTCAATTACAGTAATTACAACCACTGGATGTCTCTAGACAGTACAAAAGAAGTGAAGGAACTGTTTGGGTGGTAAGGGTGTCTTGCTGAAGTGCCAGCCCCACGGTTTCAAATTTGATTTGAATATTAGGGGATCAAAGTGAATAGATATCATAGTTGCAACCCAACTGCCTAAACACTAAAGAGCTCAAAAGGAACATAGGAAAGCAAGAAACCTCAGCATCATGTGGTAATCGTCGTGTTTTGCAGGTAGTAGTTCTTCCAAGATAAGAGCTTGACGCAGAGCATCTACTGCCTGTAATTCCTCAGCGTCATGCTCATCCTCAACCACAACGGACATTACTCTGCTGTTTCTCCTGCCCCTTTTTGTCAAGGAATGCCTAAACTTGGTAGAGGCACTGATTGCCTTCTTCTTGAGAGATCCAAGCCTTGTCTTCCTCTCATCCTCAGAGTTTTCGATGTCAATTTTCTCTAGGCCTGTTCACAAATTTTACAATAAACAACTCTCAAGCACGCTGTACTATATCTTGAGAAGATGCAAATGAAAGCCCTTTTTCTTTATGAGAAGATCTAACCATCAAGGTCCAGTTGAGGTAACCAAACCATTTCAAAGATTTCAATGTCTTAGACAATTGTTCATCATCCAACATGTTAAAAGCGATTGTTTTCTTCCCATATACAAGATTAGGAAAAGCAAGAAATGCATTCCGAAAGAAGAGTTGAGTATATTTGGAATCCGTTTATGATCCTCTTTTCCCATGTCCTTTCTCCCACAGGTGGAGCTTCTTTAGACGATGTACAAGTCTAATTTTCACAACCAGCATAAAAGGTGGTATGTGTCATATTTTTCCAACCAAGTACGATTACTATGCAATCCTTTTAATGGAAAAAAAATCCTCTTAGCCAACGTACCAAATTACGCAGGTAATTAGTTGTGACAATGGAGTAGCGCATAAAGAAAGTTACAGCACTAAAGAAGATAAAAAGCATAAACACAGATCAGGGGAAGATACAGCATGAGAGATGCTTACTGGGCCTGAAGGGTCGTTCAAGAGGTCCAGACATGTTGTCACTCATGATTGCAATTCGCAAGATTGATCAAGGGAGATAGCAAAAGCTTCCAAGATGCGAACACTTAAGCCCTTGCAAAATGCCTACACCTTTACAAAAGTCAATACTAGAACTGATATCAATTCAGAATTAGTACGAAGAACCTAGCTACTATATTCATAAACTATATCCACAAAGTCAGAAATTGGGGTCTAAAATCCTAAAACATGAATAAAGCCTTCATGGTGCATTCAAAAACTTAACAAAGAATGCCGCCTACCAATCTATGCATATGGATGCAAAAATATTTATGTAACCACACAATGTTTATTTACGTGTATGAGTTGTTGTATGCAGCCCATGAATCCACGAATTCGAAACAATAACTCTATATCTGCTAAATCAATTGGAATAAGCATGTGAAAGAAAGAGAGAGAGCTTGAAATCTGGTACCTAACACAGGACATGCTTAGAATAGAGCACAATTGGATCAAGTTAAGATCCTAAAACTTTTGGACCAATGCTCATTGTTTCACCCCAAAACATCATAGGTAATCATTCAATCTCAGAAAACAACATAAGTTTATATGAATCCAAAACTTTCCCACAAATCTTATTTAGCATCCAATCAAGAAACATAATCACCAAGAATTCTTTTCAATTTAGTAGTCACAACCCACAATGCCATAGCACAACAAACCCTATAACACCAGAAAAGTTTCGTCAAAATCATAGTAACATTATCTAGAAGCCTAACATGCCATAAGCAGGATCAGGAATGATGGGCATTACACAAACGGAATTTGTCGAATTGTTTCTTGAAGACCAGGGGAAAGGATGCACGAGAGAGACAGGGAGAGAGGAAGACAGAGAATTACCAGTGACAAAAATGCAGGGGCTTTTAGGAAGGATGGGGGAGAGTGTTTTAAATCATCCGAATTATGCTCGCGAAATGCAGACAGCAATCATGCGAACCAGTCCCACACCTTATTTTTAGAGAGAGAGAGCGAAGGATTATAAGACTGTCTCAGAATGAATGTCATGGCTTTGACGGGGTCTCACCATTGCCATGACCTGTCTGAATTCTATATATATATAGGATTTATCCATTTGTGTAACAGGGAGAGAGAGAGAGAGAGGTACGAAATGGCAGCCACTCCGTTCAAATTCCTGGTACTTCCCACGCGGCCCTAACCGATTTCTACCCGTCCTTTTTTTCCCGGGAAAATTGGTATTATATTCCGTACTATATATCTATATATTGTATAAATTTTGATTTGGCATAACATTTTTTTTAGTGTTACATAAGTATTAATTTATAATATAATAATGACAAGTAACATCCAAATTTTTTTAAAAAAATACAAAATAAAAATCTCAATTGGTAAGTAACTATTTACAAAAATATATTTAGTTTTTTTAAATTAAAATTTATCAAAACAATATTTAAAAAAATTTAAAGGCCAAGTTTAATACAATAATAATATTTTATCTAACTTCTTTTTAGACACGTATGACTAACTTATTATGTTTATTTAAGATTTATTTAACTAAATATAATAATAAACACATATACATAATGTTTGATTTTTTTTTATTCAAAATTTGTATTATTAATTTTGTTTTCGCACATGCATCACATGTCACACGGTAACTCGTTATACATTATTACCATAAGGAAAAAAGTATCGGGTTTGAGAACGTATTACATTAAATATGGTCATAATTATTATTACAAATTGTCTAAGTTAATTCAAGTGTTGCCACGTAACGTTGGTTATGAATTTACGAAAAAAAATTGATTAAAGTAATATAGAGAGCGAAAATAATCAAAGAATTAAAAAATAATTTTCTTAACCCCGTTATTACATTTCGCCCCATTTGAAAAAACTTATGCTCTATTTGAATAGAAGCCAAAAACATAAAAAAAAATGAAACTCGTAGAAAATAAGGCGAAAAAGGATTTAGATGCATAAATTACTAATATTTTTTCGTCAGTTTAAAATAATGTGTAAAAGTAGACGTCAAAATTCAAAAATTACTCGCCTTAACTACAGTTAAATGCCACATGGCAAAGTTTTACTGGAGACTGACCATTCTACCAATTCCGTTGTGGCTGCTGAGTAATGCCTCCCCCCAAAACCTAAAGCCCTTCAAACTTTCCGTTGTTGGCCTCGAAAGCTCCTTGTCTGGTCATCCATGGCGGCTTCGCACCTCCTCTCTCAACCCCCTTCATTCCCAAAGTACCTAAAATACCCCTCACCCTCATTCACCCCCAAACCCATCTGCTCCTTCAAACCCACCTGTAAAAGGCTAACCCTGAGTGCACTCCTGTCCCAAGACTCCCCCAAGACCACCCTAAAACCCCAGACATTTCAGCACTGTTTCACCAAATCAGAAGATGGGTATTTGTACTGCGAAGGCCTTAAGGTCCAGGAAGTCATGGACACAGTTGAAAGAAGGCCATTTTATCTATACAGCAAGCCCCAGATCACCAGGAATCTTGTGGCCTACATGGAGGCTTTGGAGGGCTTGAATTCAATAATCGGATACGCGATTAAGGCCAACAATAACTTGAAGATTTTGGGGCATTTGAGGAAGTTGGGTTGTGGGGCTGTCTTGGTTAGTGGCAACGAGCTCAGATTGGCACTTCGTGCGGGTTTCGATCCCACCAAGTAAGCATCTATAGATGCACTTGTACCTGTAATTAGTGTTAATTTAGGGGAATTTGGTGTACTTTATGGCTATGTTATGGTTGTCCGAGCGGGATGGCATTTGTTTCCTTTGCGGAATTATGGTCAAAATACTTTGATGGCCAAGTTGGAACTCACCCTGAAATCTTCTTTGTCAAACATAACACAGAACTGGTATCAACCTGCAATTTATCCCTCTGTTTCTTGAACCCCTTTGACTTTTTTGCTAATTTCTTGGTTATAAAATTTTGCATTTAGACCTTAAAATAGAACTCAGCTAGTAACTAGAGATGAAATAACTAGTATCATTTAACAAGTCAACATAAGGCAAAAAAAGTGACTTGGCATGTCATTGTTCAATTTTTAATACCTTAGCATCTATGAAACAGGTGTATCTTTAATGGAAATGGGAAGCTCTTGGAGGATCTGGTACTGGCTGCCCAAGAAGGTGTCTTTGTCAATATTGATAGTGAATTTGATTTGGATAATATTGTATCAGCTGCAAGAATCGCAGGAAAGAAGGTCAATGTACTTCTTCGAATTAATCCAGATGTGGACCCTCAGGTGCGTGGTTGTCTGAACAAAAACACAACTCGTAACTTAAGTCATGTTTAAAGCCTATGAAGTGGCTAATTGCGTTCGAAGCGACCGTAGTTTTGAAACTCAAATGACGTCCTAGAAGGTTTTTAAAGAATAATACTTCATGAGATCCTTGGTGAAGTGCATGCGATATGCTTTCTCTTCAAGACGTTAGGTCTTTCGATATTTTAGACTCTAACGAATATTTATAAACAGTTCATTAGGGTAATTATTCTCTTGAATAGGTTTTAGGTACCATAATTTTAACTAGTGAAGGGAGATTCTTAGTGCCATATACCCAAAACTTCATTTTACATTTGTTTACTCGCAAATAAAGTGTTAATTGAGTTACATATGTGAAAAAGAAGAAGTTTATCTGGAAGTATGAAGCATGCAAAAAAAAATTCAGATTTCGCCTCTGATGAAGTATGAAGCCTGCTGTAGATAACATCACTGTTTCACCGTAGAAAGTCTGGCGCTAGTAAACATGTGGGTTTCATTATTCTTTGGACAAGGTTTTCAGACATTAATATATTAGTAGATACATCAAACTTCAAGTTGACCACCATAAGTTACTATAATGACTGCTCTTGCACCATTACCTGACCACTACATCACAGTACCATAGACACACCACCTTACTACTGGTGCGTGCAAATTCATTAGCAATAGAGTATGCTTGTTTCCAAAACATTTTCTTTGCTCTGCATCCTCTTACCACCACAACTTCCACCAAAGATAGTTTTTGGCCATTATTATCCCACCACTATCAATATCCTCAGCGCTAAGTTTTGAGCTTTTAATCTGGATGGAAAGGTCCTAGAACTTTTATATCTGGACCTTCGAGTCTCGGCTATCCTCTTTTGTGCACCTTAGCATGTGTGTCTTACAATTGCTTTTTTTTTTCTTACTGCAAGAATTTTCTTAAAACATGAGTATCTCATTATTATTATGTCAACTTTGAGAATGACCGGATGTTAATATCATTTGGTTAGGTTCATGCTTATGTTGCAACTGGAAATAAGAACTCCAAATTTGGTATAAGAAATGAGAAGTTGCAATGGTTTCTAGATGCTGTGAAAGCACATCCTGATGAACTGAAGCTTGTCGGGGCCCATTGTCATCTAGGTTCAACCATTACTAAGGTACTTCAGTTAATTCTGCTTAATGTCATCTTGCAGTGCCATATACATAATATTTTGGAGAATGTTCTTAGGAACTAAATAACTTTAGCTTGCATATTCTGGTCATGCATAGTTCACTTGTCTTGAAGCATTGAATGCTTAAGCTTTGGTGATGACAGTGTTTTGGTGGTTGAATTTATATTTATTTTTCACTATAGGATAAATTAATGGCTGAGAAACTAACTAACTAATCTTTGAGACAAGCTAGATTGACTTTTGTCTCCCAAATGGAGGAAAGTCTATGGGAATGCCTACAAAAGATGGTTGCCTGCTTTGTTACTGATGCAATTCACCAACGTTTGTGCCAGAGAGAGAAAACAAAGGCCTGAGACTACTTTCATAGCTGATGCAGTCACCTTTCATTCCATTTGGAATCTTTTTTTTCCATCAGATAACTGTCCTATCCTATTATGACTAATCCACTTTCTCGCACTGCGAGCAGTTACTTGTCACTGATCGCAATTTGTGATCTTCTGAATTTAAATTTTAATGTGACGGTAAGTGCTGAGGTTTGGATCTCTTTTTGCTTCAGTGCTGCATTTAGATACCATTTTTGTTGCTTCTATTTTCGTGTGCGCGTAAAAACTATATTTGTTAGTTTTTGATTCTGTTTCAGAGAATACCAAACTTTTACTTCTCAGCAATTGATTGTGATTTATTGTCTCCTCTTCTTTTAGAACTCCCATCTGCTTTCAACGTAAATTTGGTTGGAAAACATAGAGGTGTTATCAATTATTTCTTACTAGTATTTGATCAAATTTCATCGTTTTTGTAATCCAGAAAATAGTACCAAACACGTGATCATACGTGTTTTCATCTTCTCTGAGAAGGCATCTCTCTGGTAGCTATGGAAACACCAATAGTAAGACAGCCAAAAGGGTATCCAAGTGTGGTTTGATGGACTAATTGTGTGGGCGTAGCGCAAAGGGTTGCTCATGGGACCCAGGCGTTGAACCACAGCTTAAGGCATTGGGCTTCACACCAACTCTAGCATCTGTCAGACACGGGGAATTTTGTTCGGGATTGGGCCTGGGACCCTCATTGAGGTATAGCCGACAAAAACTCTGTGACCATGTCCTTGGTCCTTGACAGTGGGTTGCGCTATAATGTTTCCTCATTATCCCACGTTGCAAGCAGTTATGTATCTAGTGATTGCAACCGGTGATCTTTTGAATGCAATTCCATTTGGACTGTATCTGCTGCTTAGAAAACTATGCACTCCGGAAAATCATCCCAAAACTCACTAGGCAATTAAATCCCTTAGCCAAAAATGAGTAAGCAAAAAGGTAGATCTCTAGTGATGACTCTATGTTCTCGAAAGGAAGTCTTTTTTTTTTGCCAAATGTCCGTCCTCCTTTTATATCTCAATAAGCCTAGGACTGAGCGTGGCATAACCAACTGGATATGGAAGAGATGAAAAGACCCAAGTCCGAAAGTGTTCAAGCCTTGCCATCCCCCTTGCACACGTGACACCAATTATTAGTGTTAGCTATCTTAAGCTTCCTCAGATTGTCACACGTCAAAACGGCATTCCCACTGCTTCCAGCCAAAATTGACATAAAATTGCATTAGAAAGTGACAACCACAACAAGAGGTGTTTCATATCTATAAAGAGGTGTTGAATAAATTTGATTCCTTTTGTAACATAAAGTGGTCCAAGCTTTGCCTTAATCCTCTCTGAAAAGACACCGTTTTCATCTTTTTGAGAACAACGTAGAAATGACAAAAAGAGTAACCAAATATTGCTGTCCTATCATGACTTCTCATCATCCCACATTGCAAGCAGTTATGTCCCCTGATTGCAAGTGATCTTCTAAATATAAATCCTGAAAGACCATGACTGCGTGGTTTGGGTGCTTCCTTTGCTTATCAGAGCTACTTTCTAATTTTTTACCAGCCTGTTTTTAATTATTAAGCTTCGCGTCCTTGTAACGACAGATATTGAAGTATGTGTTTTATCGACCTCCATCTTTCATTTATTTCCTTGTAAGCACTTGATTTATGTCAACCGATGTTTTAACTTACTTCTCCTAGTGTTGATGCGGATTCTTTCACCGACTTGTCATGCTTGAACATCATCACTGAAACTGCTCCTCACTGGCTAAATGTTTATCCTTGTTTTCTTGTGTTTCCTATGCCCGATGTTTCCTATGCTGGCACTCGCGCTGGAATCCAAATGAGGCATCCTCCTGACCTTTCATCATGGGCTGGATTTCAGGTCTTCATAATACGTGCTTATTACTTTCCCGTCTTTTTACTCCCCTTGGGCCCGTTATGAAACAGGCAGGGAGTTTCTGCTGCCTTTCCAAAGAGGTTTCGACGTAGAGTACTTCCTAAAGGCATTCAAAGTTTTCTGTTTTTTGTTTGTTGGGGAAAGGGGAAGCTTTATTGTGCTGATTATCGTGAACATTAAATTGTTTCACGAATCCATCAGCGGTTTGAGGTGGATTTGCTGTGGGTTGGGCACCTTATTGGTGCTTTAGTCTTCTCTCTGTAACATACATGTTCTTTCACTTGTGACCCATTCTATAATTTTGCTCATCTTTATAATGGTTATGAAAATTTTAAGTTGTAATAACTAAATCATTTCCAGGTTGATATTTTCCGAGATGCTGCTGTCCTTATGGTGAATTACATTGACCAAATTCGAGCCCAAGGCTTTGAGATTGATTACTTAAACATTGGTGGTGGTCTCGGGATTGATTATTATCATACTGGAGCTGTCCTTCCAACACCCAGAGATCTTATCGACACCGTAAGAATCATAATATGTACCTGCATTTGTGTAAAAGACTTTTTCGGCCTGGCACATGAGATATATTCGTAATGTTCTTTTTGGTGTTCTAATGTTAAAATGACGGGTCTCGCAATAAATTTCCTGTAGCTCTTCAAGTTAGATGTCTTGTGATCCCATTCTCCTTGAAAACAGCATCACATCCACAATATTGTTGTCAACACTGAAGTCCATGACCTGCTATTGCCGACAAGATTATGATATTTTTAACTTTGTTGTTTGTTATAACTAGCAAAATGAGTAAGTGACCCATCAAAGTAGTTTCATAAAAAATAATTTTTGAAGGCAAGGCATCTTACTATTTTTGGGTTTAACTCAGCATGCTTCCTAGTGGGCATATGGTATACTGTATTGAGATATAACAAAATGGAAACCCTCGACCATGTGGAGGTCTACTAACATTTTGTCCTTGACAATTTTTGTAGGTTCGGGAGCTGGTCCTCTCTCGCAATCTCAATCTCATTATTGAACCTGGGAGATCACTTATTGCAAATACCTGCTGCTTGGTTAATCGCGTCACTGGTGTGAAAACTAATGGGGCAAAAAATTTTATTGTGATTGATGGAAGCATGGCTGAACTTATCCGTCCTAGTCTTTATGGTGCCTATCAGGTAGATTCTGTCACTACTGCTTACAGCCATAGTGGTTACACTATCAATTGATGGTTATTCCTTTTATCTTTTGGGACACATCTAATCTAAAGTGTTAATGACAATCGATGTTTTTATTCAACCTAATTTTATGTAATTAAAATGGCATTATTACAATTAGAACAAACTTTGGCTCCTACCCAATTTGTAGGAATCTTCCTCCGATCCCGTGTTTAGTGACAATTAACAGTCGTTAAATGTTTCTAGTGACTTTTCTTCTAACACTTTCAGCGACAATTCTTAGTAGCACTTTTTTAGCGTCACTAAATAAAAGCCACTAAAATCAATTAGAGACGATTGATTGTTGCTATCTAGGGGGTAAGAGGAAGATTCCTCCACTCGGGGTAGCAGCCAAATCTTTTCCTTACACTTATTATATGCACATGCACGGCACATGCTTATTTTTAGGGGCATTTTAGGAAGAAATTTACGTCAAGGAACGGATTTGCAACGATATTAAGAATGTCAAGGGACACTATTGCAAAAGTTGCAAATACGGGGAAAGACCTGCAACAACGTGTAAATTACAGGGTACAGTTTTGTCATTAACCCTAATCTAAAACCATTATTTATAGGCCTTTCAGTCGTTGCTCTGTGTCTGTTTTCTTGAGTTTATTCCTCGCTCATTATTCACTTGTTACATCTGCATGCAGCACATAGAGCTGATTTCTCCTTCACCGCCTGATGCTGTGGTTTCTACTTTTGATGTTGTGGGACCAGTCTGCGAGTCGGCAGATTTCTTGGGGAAGGATAGGGATCTTCCCACTCCAACTACGGTAATGTGTTAGATGTTTCTTTTGGAAGATGAAGATAGCAATGTAACTTCTATACTTTATATGTGATCTCTCAGCTCTATTTTTCAGGGTGCTGGCCTGGTAGTTCATGATGCAGGCGCTTACTGCATGAGCATGGCATCAACCTACAATCTCAAGATGCGCCCACCTGAGTACTGGGTATATACTATTTAATATGTCTTCAACTAATGATCAAAATTTTCTTGCTTAATTTGTCGGGCAACATTTTCTGCAACTTTCCCCTGGCAGTATATGAACCTAAAACCTACGCGTTACCTTGTTCACCAGCCAGAGCTAAGGATGACGGCTGATCACTGCTTCACTAGTTTTCGAAAAAGAAAGTGAAGAAACCCTCCTTTTCGTGCATTAGCTTACGTAGGAAATATAGGGGTAAAGAAACAGATGGCTGTCATGTCTGTGTTTTCTAGGTTTTGAAGGACTCCAGCAGCTTGGAGTCCATATACATAAAGAGTGTTTCTGCTTCCTGGTCATACATGTTATTAGTACAAGTTTCTGCTCACTTTTCTTTCTTGTGGTGACAGTTGTTAATTCTATATCGCTTTGTTTAGTGAAGTGCTGAGAATTTTGTTTACATTTTCAGATTGAAGCAGATGGATCAGTAGCCAAAATACGGCATGGGGAGACATTTGAAGACCATGTGAGATACTTTGAGGGTCTTCAGTAAAATTCTGTACCTTAATGGTGTAAGGTGCTTAACCTTTGCTTGTAATGGCTGCATTAATGGTTCTCAATATCAGGGTGGTACTGTATTTTAGTAGTTTTATCTATTGGCTAGTTCTAATATAAGAAAACTAAATATTGGGAAATCATCATGCATACAAGTTGCTTTAAAAGTGTGTTTTGGCTTATTCAAAATTGCTTGCTTCTTGCTGTAGTTTATTTCAGCATGATTAGTCTAAAAGATGAGCTTTCATGATTTGACCAATAAAAGGTTTGTTGCTACCATGAGAAAGGAGGACATAGCCTGATGATCAAGTGAAATTAACGTATAGAAGAGATGGAAGTAGAGACGCTAAGCAAACAAAGTTAACTTATAGCTGCCCTACCCTAATTTCCCAACACTATTATTGACCTAAAATTAGGACAAACTCCTGTCTTTGATTCACCAATCACCAGTTGAGGTTATGTCGTCTTCCTAAGGAGATCAAAGCTTCCAAGCTTGCTTCGTGAGGAACTCGTAAGTGCAGCCTTCTTAAGACTTGTCTGTAACCCTTAACAAATCGTATTCGAGATCTTGGAGGAAGGCTGGAGAAAGAGAAAAACTGAAAATCCTGGTTTCAGTAACTGTGCCACATGCCTCTGTACAGAAGATGGTTTCTACACTTGAACAGCATCATCTCACTTACCACCAATGGTAGTCTAGCAAACTCGTCTATGGTTGAAAATCTTGCCGAGCTCTCTTTCAGCCCAAAGTAGAGCTTTTGCGCTCTTAAAGTACTTCACTGCATGTCTCAAGTTCGATTGTGTTGCTTCAATAACACTAGAGAGGCAGTAGGTGGGTAGCTTCTTGCTTGGCACATATATTCGACAACCCATAGGATCAACGCAATTGACAGAACGTTTGCACAACCCATCTGGCGCGTGACCTAGAGTTGGGAGGTGCCTTGTAATACCTATAAAGGACATTTTGATGAGTTAGAGTCAATTATGAAATGTTTTAGGATCTTGATAGTTAACAAATCAATAAAACGTTTCTTCAACTAAAGTGCGTTTGTAGTCAAATGTTTCGATATCCCCACAAATACCGGATATAATTGATTAAGCAGGTTTGTTGACTTAGATTGCTATAATGATAACAAGAAAAAAAAAGATAAACAGATTATTAGAGTCAAAAAGGAGAAAGAAAAGGGATCCAGCTGCTGGGTGCTCTGCCCTGAATGGCGGGAAATCCGCAACCAAAAGCCTGCGCAGGAACACGTGTGAGCCATTCATCACGTAGTAGTAGATCTATGTAGAGAATCTCAACCGTTGATCCATAAGGATGTGTCAGATTAGTGCCTTGAGGTAGTTGAGATACATTACTTCTGTGGACTCGTGCGCTGTAGTACGTGTTGGTCCACCTAAATGGAGCTTCGTGGTTGAAAATTGTCAATTGTTCCTTGAGCTTGTGGTTGAAAGTTTGTTAACCTCCTCTATTGATGAGCCCATAAATTAAAGAATTAATTAATTTTTGTTTTTTATTTAAAATTAATTTTGAAACGTCAAACCCCCATCTGCTGTATTTTGAGTCCCGAAACCGATTAATCAAATCATAAACTATTAACGCCAGCTTGATCTAGCTACTAGTCCAAGCCCTTACAAGTCCCACATGCCTGGCAGCCTACGCCCAACTGCCAGGCAAATTAGGCGCGATGCCCTTCAAAGACCTTTTCCCATCTCAGAGTGACCCTGGGGTCATAGTTCATAGGGGTGCCGACGCAAGCCCCCAGTGCCGAAGCACGTAGGACAGTCACAAAGACACCCTGGCGGAAATAGTGTCCCGGAGGAGTCGCTTATCCCACGGGTGAGTCCTTGTGCCGAAGCACTTGAAGGGTCAAAGTAGCATCCCGGAGGAGCCGTCTACCTAGCGGAAGGGGAGTTGAAAAGCTCTCTGCCGGAGATAATGTCTTAGAGAGCAAGCCTATCCCGCGGGTGAGTCCTTGTGCCGGAGCACTCAGAGCGCGTCAAGGTAGCATTTCGGAGGAGCCCGTCTACTTGACTGACCGAGGTAGCATCCCGGAGGAACCATCTACGTGGCAGAAGGGGAGTTGAAAAGCTCCCTGGCGGCAATAGTGTCCCGGAGGAGTCGCCTATCCCGTAGATAAGTTCTTGTGCCGGAGCATTCGGAGCGTGTCAAGGTAGCATCCCAGAGGAGCCGTCTACCTGACGGGCCAAGGTAGCATCTCGGATGAGCCATCTACCTGACGGAAGGGGAGTTGAAGAGCTCCCTGGTAGAGATAGTGTCCCAGAAGAGTCGCCTATCCCCTTGGGATGCTACACACTTCCGAGAGTAGGTCGAAGCATGTTCCACGTCCATGGCGGGGGCGCATGGTGTGGTGAAGTGCGTATGGTGCTGAGGGCACGACATTGTGACAGAGAGCCTGGGGGCACAGCTGTATCAGCGGCTTGGAGGAGTAAGTGAGGCCCCGGGGGCGTTGTAGTGTGACAGAGAGCCAGGGGCACGGTTTTATCAGCGGCGCACGGGCGACAAGCACGAGCCACGGACACCGTGGAGTCGGCGCACGGGTGACGGCTCACGTCATTGAGACGACGCTCGGCCGTGAACAACAGTCGTCGCGATGACGGCGCACGACCGTGAGCGATGGTACGCGGTCGTGAAGCCGGGCGATAGCAGGCAACGGGCGTCGCGAAGACGGCGCGTGGGCGACGTAAGCGACGCTCGTCACGGCGATGGCCCCCGGCCGCGAGTGAAGTTGACATGATAGGTGGCGACCCCCCTAAGGGAGAAGGCACGCCAAGGTTGTTTTACGAGCAATTCACTTGACTTGAGTATGTGTCGCTTTGACCGACTTGTGAGCGTTGAAAAATTGACCGTTGAATATGTGATGTGTCGAGCAAAACGGGACTCCTGGTGGGCCCTTGGGTGCGACCAAAGTAAATTGGGAACAGGTAATTTCAAAAATCAATTAATAAAAAAAATTTCTTTTAAGAATGAACTTCAAACTTGCTCTACAACTTCATTCACAATAAAGGTACCGGAGTTGAGAACAAAAGAAATAACGATGATCACAACTTATTTATCGTAAAGCAATAAATGAGAAATATCGCCTCGAGGTGAAAGAAAAAAGAAAGAAGAAGTATCAACAAAATCTCCGTCTCATTATAAGATTGCGCTCCATCCTCGAGTCTAATTTCTATACCTATATACTGCCCAAAAATTTGCAAATTACCTTTTATTATAAAGAAATAAAATAAATCGGCGCATACTTAATGCCACTTGTAAGCTAAGCTTGAAGGCTGAAGCCTTTTTATTTTGGCCAAAATACAGGAAAAGTCTTTTTTATCAAATCCTAGGAGGCAATTCAACAAACAAAGCGGGGGTATTTCAGTAGTTTGGCGAAAAACAGACACTCTCTTGGCGGCCCCCCGCATCAACCGTGCTTTTGGATTTTTGTGTGCGTCCCTCTCTCTCACTCTGTCTCTCTCTCCGGTTTCCGTATCTAGAGAGAGAAATCGAACCGCTTTCTCCGCTACTCTTTCTCGCGCTGCCGAAATATGCTGAAAAACTGAATAACTTTCATTACGATCGGAACCCTAGTTCATCTCTAGTCTTCAATCGCCCAGCAACTGTGGAGATTCCGTCCATCGCGCGCACCGCTCTCCGATCGGTACATTTTTCTCGCATTTCCTTCTTTTCCGCCGATAATTTTAGCCGTGTTTCGTACTGTGTTCATCACAATCGACGAGATTTAATAGGTGTTTTCTATTTCTCTTGATCTGTTTATTCGCTTCCAGCTTCCTACGCTTACTTTACGAGGTGAAGTGGTCAAGTTTGTCTTGTGGTCAAAGTTGATAGTGTTAGAATCAGATATTGATATGGTGAATATTTTTTGGAAATTTTCAGCTCATCGTTCGCTTCGTGTTTAGTCTTTTCCGCTTCTTAAGTTGTTTTAACGCAGTGGGACAACATTTAAGCAGGCAATAGTGAGTGGTTTATCTGTTGTCTACTAGGCACTAGCCTAGCCTTTTATTTTCTTTTGTCAAACATCAAGCAAGTTTCTATATCTGACATTCAGAAAAAGGATGTTTGTGAGTTTCATCCTTGGCCATCTGGATTGGATGGGGATTTTACAAAATTGACCCTGTTTATTTTCTTTTGAAGTAAAATATTTTGTATTTCATTCACGACATCCTGTTTAAGACGTGGTTTTGATAATGCCATGCCAGTGACGGGTCTACATTTTCTCGTGCTACCACTGGAAAAGTAATCATTTACTTTTACCACCAATTTCAGGTTACATTGCTCTTTTGCAGAAGTTGCTTACGTGGTCGTA
Organism: Escallonia herrerae; assembly: GCA_033070095.1. Classification (NCBI taxonomy): domain Eukaryota; kingdom Viridiplantae; phylum Streptophyta; class Magnoliopsida; order Escalloniales; family Escalloniaceae; genus Escallonia; species Escallonia herrerae. The sequence goes on along the minus strand of JAVXUP010000477.1, from coordinate 424,789 downwards.
GTTGTGGATCCTCATTTATAAGTCTCTTCCAGGCTCTGAATTCAGTTATGGCTCGTGAAAATGTCACTGACCTTCCGAATGGCAGTGTGAGTTTGCATCCTGATCCACCACAGAGGACTTATCAAGTTGTTGTGGCAGCAACTCGAAACATGGGTATTGGTAAGGATGGCAAATTGCCTTGGAGATTGCCTTCTGACCTCAAATTTTTTAAGGATGTTACCATGACGACATCAGATCTTGCAAGGAAGAACGCGGTTATAATGGGTAGGAAAACATGGGAAAGTATTCCTTTAGAGCATCGACCTCTCCCTGGTCGCCTTAATGTAGTTCTGACTCGTTCAGGGAGCTTTGATATTGCAACTGCAGAGAATGTTGTAATATGTGGAAGCATGATTTCTGCTTTGGAGTTGTTGGCAGCATCACCTTATTGTTTATCAATTGAGAAAGTGTTTGTTATAGGAGGTGGCCAGGTATTAAGGTCTGTGTGCTTGGTGTACTGCTCCATCAGGGAGTCCTACTTTATTCAGTGGTTTTAGTATTACCCTGTTCCTAACTAATTATCTTTTTGATGCAGGGAAGCCCTCAATGCTCCTGGATGCGATGCTATCCACATTACTGAAATTCAGTCGGATCTTGATTGTGATACTTTTATCCCTGCCCTTAATGTTTCTTCATTTCAGCCGTGGTATTCATCGTTCCCGTCGATGGAAAACAACATCCGATATTGTTTCACCACTTATGTCCGTGTGAGAAATTCTATGGTTGAATCCCCAAGTCTAACTAAGGGGCCGACCTCTGATAGTAACTCAGATGTTGTTAAGTTTGACGTAAAGAAGTTTTCTTTCCTGCCCAAGATGATTTTTGAGAAACATGAGGAGTATATGTATCTGAGACTGGTTCAAGACATCATATCAAATGGTGCCTACAAGGATGATAGGACAGGGACTGGTACTCTCTCAAAGTTTGGCTGCCAGGTGATGCTTACTAACTCATAAAGTCAATGATTGGGTCTCATCACTTATACTTGTGAAGGGGCAGTATAATTATTCATGACGCTCTTTTGTATTGTTTTAATTCCCACAGATGCGGTACAATCTGCGTAAATCTTTTCCGCTTCTCACAACCAAGGCATGCACTTTTCTGCATATTCTTCTTTTTATTTTTCAGTTGCAACTTGCCTTTTATTAGTTTCCTCCCGTGGTAGCTTCCATTGGTTTGTCACTAATCTGTATTTTGTATGAGGTTCGGCATTCCTTTACTTTTATGGCGACATAAGCATTTGTTGTTTGGATTTTAGAAAGTGTTTTGGCGAGGAGTTGTTGAAGAACTTTTGTGGTTCATCAGTGGTTCCACAAATGCTAAGGTAAGATGCATGTATTAGACATTTCGTACTGCGTACTTCTTCATCTACATGGTGTGTAACTTACATGTTTTTTCCTAACATTTTAGCAGAAGATATAAAATAAAGGAGAGGAGTATGTTCATATTGAAGTATAATTTCAACTTAACAGTTACTGGATTGTTTATACTGTTTAACGTGTAAGGACTTGTTGCTATGCTCTAGGAGTACCCGCAGTTTGAACTTATGCAGTTTATTCTTGAATATCAAAATTAAGGAGAGTTTAGAAGGATACATTCGAAGAAGGGGAACAGTGTGTTAATGTCTCATTATATGCATGGATCATTTCCTGGGATTATTTGTCCCTTGTTGATCAACCCAAATCTCTGTTGTCATATAAAAGAACAGAATTTTCAAATCGCTTTGGCAGGATATGAGCTTTAGAAGTTGTGTGGAAGCTAAGAAGCTATGCTGAGTTTTATATTTTACTTTCCTTTTCAATTCTTCATACTATAACGTATGTGTCTTGGAGGTTTTAGATGCTTATGGATAATATTTCAAGTTTTTTTTTTTTTTTTGGTACAAAAAAAGTATGATTAGGTTTTTCACACCTCCGAGCCAGGTAGGACCACATGGGCGGGCAAAGCTCTCCCTTCCAAGTTTTAACGCAGCTGTATTCTCAAGGCTCGAAACCAAGACCTCTAGTTAAGCTAGGACAACCTCTTACCAGCTGACCTACGCGCTTTTCAAGTTGATAGCCTACAGTATTACACAAATGTGGTTGCACTTGATATGCAACTTTGTGATCAATTTTCTTTGTTGAGTCTGTCTGCTATCCTCCACCTGCCACCATTCGTTAGATATCTCAGAGAGGGGAACTTTATTGAAGATTATTTTATAAGTAAAAGCTAATTGGTGATGTGAAAGAAAGTGCGTAAACCTCCGTACCTTGAATACCATGGAGTGATTTTATTGGGAAGTGAGGATTGTACTTTGCATGTGTAAGACCATATTTGTTGATTTTTAAATAATTCTTAGACTGTAGCATCCTTTATAGAATTAGGCAAATTGATTTTTCCTGGAAATCATTCTTAGTCGTTTTATGTAGTCAAACACTGAGGTGAAGCATTTCGCCTTATTTTGCCGCATAGAGTTTCATGCATTCACAGGCACACACACTCCAAAGTGGGGTGGAACTGGGGCTGCATATTAAAGTCAGAATTGTAAACAGGTCCTGCAGGAGAAAGGCATTCATATATGGGATGGCAACGCATCAAGAGACTACCTTGACAGGCAAGTACATGGTTCTCAATAGAATATATGGGTGTGATGTGGATACTCATGCAAACTATTTGTGTTTTCCTTTCCAGTATTGGTTTGGTGGATAGGGAAGAAGGTGACTTGGGGCCAGTATATGGCTTTCAGTGGAGACACTTTGGTGCCAGGTTTGTGGATCTCAACTTCCTTATAGTTCTGGATGTATACACAAAGGAAGTTTAGCTTTAATTTGACTTGTAGATCTTGTAATATAACAGGTATAATGGCATGTATGCCGATTACACCGGCCAAGGATTTGATCAGTTGTTGGATGTTATTGAAAAGATTAAAAACAATCCAGATGATCGGCGAATTATTCTTTCAGCTTGGAATCCTTCAGATCTTAAACTGATGGCACTTCCACCTTGTCACATGTTTGCTCAAGTTAGTACAAAAGTAGATCATGAAGGCTTGCTTGTGCTATTTCTTTTTTGTTTTTAGTACGATTTCTTCTTGCTTTTTTTTTCAGTTCTATGTAGACAAAGGAGAGCTGTCTTGTCAAATGTATCAGCGCTCTGCTGATATGGGTCTGGGTGTGCCATTTAACGTCGCATCTTACGCCCTCCTGACATGCATGGTTGCTCATGTTTGTGGTATGTAGGTTTTAGAAAACAATGTTTGGTGCTCCGTTAATTAGTTAGTATAGCTTCTTACATCTTCAAGGTCTTGCGTGGCATGATAAAAATTTGTTGTATGAAATGAATCCAAAACTGTTCTTTCATGTTTAAAGAGCAGTGGCAGTTTCCTAACCTCACCACTTTGTTATCTGTTGAGTCGTCTGATTAGTCTTAATTACTAGCCTGTCGTTAATTACTATGCATGCTCTACAGATCTTGTTCCAGGCGATTTTATCCATGTTATTGGAGATGCTCATGTCTATCGCACTCATGTCAGACCTCTACAGGACCAGCTTCAGAAGCTGCCTAAACCTTTCCCAGTAAGTTTACAACATCAGGACAATGATGCATTCCCTTGTAACTCCAATTGATCATAATTTTAATGTTCGTTAGATGGAACACTTCCATTTCTTTCCTTTTTACACTTTCTGGAACTTGATCTTGTTTAAATGTAGATTTTGAAGATCAATCCTCAGAAGAAAGACATAGATTCTTTCGTGGCTGCTGATTTTGAGCTCATAGGTTATGATCCTCACCAGAAGATAGAAATGAAAATGGCGGTATAGGGTAACTACCTTACAGTTTTCATAATTGGAATTTGGAGACTCTTCCCTCCTTCAAGGAAAACATGACTTGAGCAAGGCAAGTTTCCAAAGCTTATGAATTTTCCTCCCTCTTGCCATTAAATCTTATCTGTCATACTAACCTCCTGATCTCTCTTAAAAGAGTTGTATATTAACCAAAGCTCATGGAGCTTTTTGCCATGCGTAAGAGCTATATGATTATAGTGGGAAAAAGTATTTTTTAGCATTGATCCTTGTTATTATGTTAATGAAATATTTAACGACTAAGTGTGCCCTCCTTGTCATAGATCATTTGAAAACTTTACGTGATTATGGTTTTCATGTTTCTGGCCTAATATCTCATGCCCATAATATTTTGAACGATATGGTAGAACTCATTCTCTGAAAACTTTTGAAGATGATGCAGGCAAAGCTATTAGGAATGTGCCTGAGTGATATACGGTTGGAGAATTGCGGATGCTTAAATCATTAGATGCGTAGTAACTGAGAATCCTCTAGTTCCACATATCCATGGTGGTTCTTAAGTGATTTAGGAGGCAGTTTTCTTTTGTTGTTTTTTTTTTTTGCCCTGTTTTGTAAAAACTTGTACCTAACATGGCAATGCATATACTCTGATAATCAGATTCTAAAAAATTTTAAGCTAGTATATTTTGCTGGGAAGACTTATTTTTGGACCAGGCTTGTAATTTGCCTGCTAATTGCGGCAGATCTTTGACTTGGATTTGCTAGATCCTCCCTTCTCAATATGGGGCATAGCATAGACAAAGCTTCTGATAAATGAAACGTATTTGTTGAAGGTGAATTGCTTTGTTTTATGTGAAAGTGGTGAAAATAAGAAACAAGTGATGGTGACAAAAATAAACTAAACGGAACGAATGAGACACTACGTAACATGATCTAGGATCCTATATATCAGAAAAATTCCCTGGGCTGGGTTTGTCTCTATCGCTTAAAAACCACGTAATCTATTTAAGCCCCTTCGTTTTGCCTTAGAAATTGGAGTCTAATCATCTCACTTAGTATACACCAGATAGTGTGCCGAGATTCTGATCCACACACACTGCCGCAGGACGATCTCAAGTTAAGTCCTCAAAGACTTAAAACCCCAAAGTAAAAGTTTGAGGAAGAAACTTTATTTGGAGTGTTTTATTGACTTTTCACATGTCTCATTTACGTGTATTAAGAACAAAAGCCTCTGTGTCATAACCGATAGTCCTGGAGGACCTTAAACGCCAAATTAAGGTTGAATTAAGGTTATAGTCAGAAACTTCACATTGAGCGAGCACTTCTTACATTTTCTGCCTTGGGCCAGATACACAAAGTTTACTATCTTCTGAAGTCTGCGTCAAACTACCCAAGTATTTTCCTGCCTAGCGTCGCATGGTTCTTCCTTCCGCGACCTTATTTTGCGTCGAGTTCTGGTAGAGCTTTTACGTTAGATGATCCTTGATAACCTTTACTTTCTTCTTTGACCTTCTTGTCCTGAAGGAATTCAATTAAGACCTTTTACTGCAATCTCAGGATCATCATTCTTGAATAAAAGCTCTCCTACTTTAGGGGGAGTCACTTTCATCATATCTATTAGCTCCTCAATCTCTGAGATAGTGGATGCTCCGTGATTTCAAGGTAATTGAAGGCAAGCATTTTGAATCCACATGGATTGCAATAAGACATGGATGTCGAAGTTCACACGACCAGGGCTCAGCAGAGTAGGATCTAATCGGTCTTTGTGGTTAGTCGTGAACACTATAACCCGCTCATCCCCACAGCTTCACCAGAGTCCATCGTTTAAGCAATCCTACCAAGGTTATCTCAAAATTGAATACAAGATAACTAACTAATAGATATACAGCTAATCTTGGAATTAGATACTAGGAGACAAGCGATGGAAGAGAATAGACATGGAAAGATGCATATTGTCATATAATAGTCATGTTTGCGTTTGCTCGGTTCTGACTGCTGTAAGTTTAAGCGTGCACCTTAGAGCTATAAATGCTGGCTTGAAGTGAGAACTGTTACCAAGATTTGTGTACAAAAACCATTGGTAAAATTATCATTTCACCAGTAGAAAGTTGTTAGGCACTGCCGAAGAGATATTAAAAGCGATGCTTCTACTGAGGGGGACACATGTCGGTTCCAACCATAAGGTTGGTTCCACAAATTCATCAGTAAAAGTTCCACAAAAACAAATATGAAGAATTGGTGTTGCTAGTTACAATGCAAATCCAGTACTCGTCCGCTGGTTCTTTTGGTGCGTTGTTCTCTCGGCCTGGGGAAGGCCACGTTATGAGGAAAATTCATGTTACTGAGCAATTATCCAACATGTCCTCTCGAAAGCTGAAAGAGCAGAAAGACAATCAGTGTAGAACACTTTACCCGCATGTCCTGCTTGACTGGATGAGGATGTTTAGCCCTTGGTGGTGCTGCTGCTGCTCTTTGCCTACCATTCTTCTCGAGCGAAACCGAGCAATCAGTGTCCTCGACCACAAGTATCGATCGGTTCGCCATCTTAATCAGCAGCCTCCTAAGCTAGCTCCCAAGTCATACACATCAAACTGAAGGTAATTCGCCATGGCTGCAATCAAGCTCGATTTCCCAGTCCCCGGTGGCCCATACATAAGGTACCCGCGTTCGAGGCCTTCCCATACTCTCCCGTAAAATCTCTTCCCCTGCACAAATCTGTAAAGATCTTTAACTATAGCTTTCTTCATTTCCAAGTCAATTGCTAGTGTGTCAAACGTAGCCGGATGGTCAAAATTTACCCCTTGCCATAAATTGCTTGCACCTCCTTCATACCCAGCAAGCCGCAGCGTGAACAGCTTCAGTGCCCTCTTGTATTAAGTCACCGCCTTGGCTCTTTTTAGAACGTGACTCAAGTATCGATCAAGCACCTTTTCTTTGTTCTTTCTGTGGAACGTTATTTCAAAGTTACCCACGGTGGAATTAGGGTTGGACTCCTTTTACCTAGTAACCAGCTTCCATCTAACTTGAATTCCAAGCGATGTATCGGTAAGTTCGTCGTTCCTCTCCAAGGAAACTATAATTGCAGCCCTTACCTAGGTTTTTCGGGTCAACACCAAAATCATGTAATTGTTGTAACAATTGACCTCTTGAGTCCTTCACCATAAATACTTGTAGAGGTGTCAATGGGCCGGGCTTGGGCAGGCCCAGTCCAACCCAACCGGCCTCCAGCAAAAACCAGCAAGGGCCCGGGCCCAATTTTTTTCCTTCTTTTTTAGTTCCTAACTCCTTGTTATTTATTTGCGTCGATGGCCAACAAGAATACATCTAATTAATTGGTTGAGATTGATACATGTTAATTTGGTATAATATTGACAATCATTTTTTGGCCTACTAACATTATAATTTATAAGTAATATTTTTTGAAAGTTTCAATTCTAATAAGTTTATTTCAAATTTATACTATTAGTTTAATTTTTTATGAAGTTTTAGCATATATTTTGAAATCATAATCAGTTTATTTGAAATTTATTCTATTAAGCTTTACTTTTTTCACTAAAGTTGAATTTTTGTTATTATAATGTACCACTAAAAACTAGTTGAAATTTACAAGAATTCAAATTTAGAGTATAGTTATTAATTCCCCAGAGGATCTTAACAAATAAGTATAGATTTCGATTAACAGTTTTTCACTAAAGTGGAATTTAGGGAAATAATGGGGAATATAACCGTTGGGGGGAAAAGGGGGAAAATTAGAATTTGAAAATCGTGGAGCCTGTCAGAACCGGGCCTAAAACCGGGCTTTTTTCGGGCCGGGCAAGGCGGCCCGAGCTTTTTCTGAAATTTCTTGGCAGTCCAAGCCCAGGCTCCAAGCCCATTTGTTTAGGGCTGTCACTGTTCACCGAGAGGGCCGGGCCGAGTCTGGCTAGCCCCAGGCCGCCCCGGCCCTTTTGACACTTCTAAATTCTTGTATTCTCTCAGTTCTATCAAGATCTTCTCATAGTCTTTTTTGGAATATTTCCGAAAAGTTTCTCATTTCCAAAATGTACTAAACCATGTCATGTTGTTCTCCCTTTATCATCGCCCCCCCCCCCCCCCCCCACCGGGGTTCAACGGATTGGTCGCCTTCGACCAGCCAAGAAGTCAAACCACTCATGTTGAACAGGTTGATTTTGTGCGTTCGGCAAAATGTGGCACCAAATACACAAGTTTCAATTAAAGAAGCATTTTCAATGACAAGAATCTAAATGGGTTTGTGACATTTGTCGCAATTGTGACTTACTATTTGAAGCCACACTAACAATTGCTAAATGTCGTTAGACACTTCATGTGACAGTCAGTGTGCCATTAGTGATTTTTTTATCAGGAACTAAGCAGTCCTGAAAGCGTCGAGCTTGAGTAAGAATCAAGTGCCTCTAAAATCCTTTGAACATTCTACAGCTTCACCTCCGAGATTTGTGCGAGGCCCCCTCATCCGCCATTTTGAGCCAAGGAATTGCACGTAAATTATTCGACAAGTTAAGCTTGTAAAGGGCATATACAAGAAGGAAGATCCTTCTAACATAAAACATTTGAATGCTCCTTAAAGGGAATAAGAATCACAAGCCTGCCTTGCCAGCATAAAGTTCGATGATTTCATGCCGAGTCCTGCAGGAACTTCAACACCCAACTCAAGATTTATGGAAGAAACAAGGCCTTATCAGGTTATTACAAACAAAAACATTTGGGTTTGCCCATCTTCTGAATTATGCTTCCAAAGGTGCTTTCCTGGCCTAATCAATTTCATGTTTCACAATTCCCACTCCCACCTTCTTCACCCTCTGCCTCTGGAAGGATTTCTACCTTGGATGGTCCTATATCAGCTATAATCTCTTCATTTTCTTTCTTCTCCAAAAGGAACTCAATTAGGGCTCTCACCGCAATCTCGGGATCATCATCCCTCAGTAACAGCTCTCCCACTTCAGCTGGAGTTACCTTCATAATTTCTATCAATTCTTCAATCTGAGAGAAGAGTGGATGCTCTGTAATTTCAAGGTAATTTGAGGCAAGTATTCTGAACCCCGTTGGAGTGCAATAGGACATGTGGATGTGTAAATCCATACGACCAGGTCGCAACATAGCAGGATCCAATCGATCTTTGTGATTAGTCGTGAACACAATGATCCTCTCGTCACCACAGCTTGACCATAGTCCATCGTTGAAATTAAGCAATCCAGACAAGGTAATCTGGAATTCAATAGAAGAATGGACTGCAATCATGTTTATGTACATTCAGTATTGGTATGTACATCTATAATAATCCCGTCAGTTTAGTATTTGAAATGACTTTCACCGCGCACAAGGAATATTTTCCTGCAAATTGAACTTGACTTGGAGCATCACTTTTAGTCATCTTATTAGTAATACTCTAACGTTGCACTCTAATGCCAGAAACGCTGAAGCTAAGCACCGTCTTACACTACGGTTTAGACATGTCTAAGCGAGAAATGGAAAATCGCTTCGCTTTCTTAGTAGCACCTCTTTATCTCAACGGCCGAAGAAACATCTATATAGCCGCATCATGGTGCTGAGGGCAACTATAAGTGTGGTTAGTTCCATAAATCAATTCATCATATTTTGTCTTGTTTGTCATCAGAAAGCAAATTCTATGATCACGCTCATTACCTCTGCTTGTAATCACTAAGTAATTAGATTGGTAGTGTGTGATATGAACACGATTTCTGCCCTCCCCCACCACCCCTACCAACCCATCAGCAACCTCCTAAAGTATCACATACTTTGTTCTTTTCCTTTTTGTTATGTTCTCTACACTCCACAGGGAGTAAGAGCACGTTTTGAGGAAATTCTTGTCCATAAGCAATCGTTCAAATCTGAAATGAAAGAGACGATGAGTAGGAAAAACTTACCCCTAAGTCCTGGTTGACTGGATAAGGAGCTTTAGCCCTTGGTGGTGGTGCTGTTCTTTGCCTATCAGTTCCCTCAAGGGAAAGGGAGCGATCAATGTCCTCCACCACTATTATTGAGCGATTAACCGTCCTAATCAGCAACCTCCTGAGGTCAGAGTCTGACCTAACAGCAGTGAGCTCCAAGTCATAAACATCAAAACCAAGGTAATTGGCCATGGCTGCAACCAAGGTCGATTTCCCAGTCCCTGGTGGCCCATACAACAAGTAGCCACGCTTCCAGGCCTTCCCAACCCTCCTATAAAGCTTCTTCCTCTTCACAAATCTGTCAAGATCATCGATAATACCCTGCTTCATGTCCAAGTCCAGTGCCAGCGTATCAAATGTAGCTGAATGGTCAAAATTCACTGATTCCCATGAACATCCATCAAGCCTCAGAGTGAACAATTTCAGCTTCTTCTTCTTTTTATTCATCGCCTTCCATTCTTTCAAAATGCGAGCCAAGTACTCATCAAACACCTTGTCTTGATGCTTCTTATGGAACCGCAATTCCAAGGAAAGCACAGTGACCACCTCCGATTTGGGTCGCTCCTTTTTCTTCCTGACCATTTTCCACTTTACTTGAAACCCATTAAATGTATCTGTGATCTCTTCATCTCGTTCATTGGAAAACTTGATCTTTTTCTCTCTCTTAGGAAGCACCGCTAGGAACCTCTTTGTGGATGGATCGACTAAGGTCCCTAGGTGGGCTTCAGCGGCCTCAAAGAGTTGGTTTCCATTGAGGCCGTCTCTCTCTTTGATTACCAGGGTGATTTGGTTGTTAAATCTTGCAAAGAACTTGTAGATTTTGTCGAACAAGAGCCGTCGAAGCTCTTTGGGCAGGAACTCTTTGGCCAGGGAACGAATTAGCATGGCCGTCGCTGCAACTGAGGCTGTGGCGGAGATCACAGCTTTTGTTGAAGGTATCTGGATTTTTGGTGCCATAGTTAGTTTTCGGTGGATTCTAAGGCCTCTCGGGTGGATTTCAGAGCAATGTATAAGGGATGTTGGGGATGAACATTCTCGGTCCTTTCTAATGTTTCTCTTGCCAAAACTTGCTCAACGAATAAAAAATTGTGGGTAAAGTAGGTGACTCAGACATTAACAAAGACATTGAAAAAGAAATGTTCCGCAGCTTCCTCCTCCGAACGGCTCATTTGTTTGTTTTTTGGGCCAAACCATGTCATTATCCACCATCTTATTATAATCAAAGCAGACTAAGCTACTAGCAATGTAAAACCCAGATTCCCAGAAAAGCCCTTCTCGGTATGTTTATCGACTGAGTGGTGGCAATAGCTACTGGAAAAATCACCGAGAAAGTCGTGGCGTTAACTTCATCACCCCAGCTTAATCACAATCCATCGATGAAAGTAAGCAGTCCATGGTTGCAAAAGAGAAAAATTCTTGGTTGCACTTTCAGTCTATCACATAGCATGTAGTTGACTTGTCATAACGTGGCATGCGGATGTTTACGTCCATGCACGAGCCGATTTTAGCATCTTAATGAAGGTTGTGAACAATTTATCAGAGAAACTAAGCAGTCCTGATACAGCGTTGAAGTTTAAGACTACGACAGAATCACATGCCACAAGATTCATATAAGGCTATCATACCACCAATTGCAAAGTTCAACTCTATAAACTATGGTTGCAAGTGCGTGTACAGGTAAGAAGGTCCTAACCTATTGGCACTCCCAACAATGGCCAAGGTCACTCCATATATTGCTGGTGATTGTACGGATTGATGGTGATTGTGATATACCGCTTCTGGACAACCTTCTCAATAAGTAAGCTGTACAATCATAAGGCAGTACAGGGAGGTCATTGTTGGAGTGCCAATGGCTGGCTACCCCAACATGTACATACATCTTAGATTGAATAAGAATCACAAGCAGGTGCATGCGTGCACAAATCTCTATCTTCTGTAAGGTTCTTACAAGCAAAAAACCAAAGCAGGTAATCTTCTAAATCCTTTCAATCAATCAAAGGTGTTTCCATGGCCTAACCATTTCCTTGTTTTTCGAATCTTACTCTCGCTTTCTTTAGCCTCAACCTCTGGCATAGTTTCTGTCTAAGGTGATCGTACATTAGCTCTAATCTCTTCATTTTCCTTCTTCTTCTTAAGGAACTCAATGAGGGCTCTCACTGCAATATCAGGCTCGTTATCCTTCAGTAAAAGTTCTCCAATTTCAGCTGGAGTCACCTTCATCATTTCTATCAGCTCCTCAATCTCTAAGAATAACGGATGCTCTGTGATTCCAAGGTAATTGGAGGCAAGCATTTTGAATACACATGGACTGCAGTAAGACATGTGGATGTGCAAGTCCATTCGACCAGGGCGCAGCAGAGCAGGATCTAATCGGTCTTTGTGGTTAGTTGTGAACACTATGATCCGCTCATCCCCGCAGCTTGACCACAATCCATCGTTGAAGTTGAGCAATCCAGACAAGGTAATCTGAAATTGAACACAAGATATCTCAGCAAATTGTGGATATCCACCTAATCTTAGGCATAAACACTAGAGATACTGATTCCCTATTGTCACTTAGCTCTAGGGTGTAATAATCCCGTAAAGTATTATGCTCTAAACCCCTCTTTTAGTGAAGATACGCGCGCTTCGAAATGGCTTTCACCGTGCAGAAGAAATTGTTTCACAATGCACTCTATATAAATGCTGAAATGGGCTGAATAAACATCAATATAGCAGCATTAAAGGAAACAAGGATACGATGATAGGTTCAACAACTGAAACCCAACTTCATCACAGATATTATGATAAATATGCCCAACAAATATGATTGGGTCTTACTCAATGTTTACGCTCCTCCCTAACTCTGCTTGTAGTGACTTTCCAAAGTCCAGCAAGAACGTCCTTTGGCTAATTGAAAGAAATAACAAATCCATGATAATGTGGCGAAAATGGCTTCCCCTCTGGCAGCTAATGTTCTTCAACCAAGTGTCGAGTAAAAGGAATATATAGAAGCAAACTTTGTCCTAAAATTTCGTGTTCCCAGGCAATTGTCCAGAATGTTGCATTGCCCCAAAACTGAAAGAACATAGGAACAATGAACATACTATCATTTAAGACTTACCCCAATATCTTTGACTGGAGGAGGACTTCTACCCCTTCTTCTTGGTGCTGTTCTTGGACTATCAAGAGAAAGGGAGCAATCAATGTCCTCCACCACAATGATTGACCGATTAGCCGTCCTAATCAGCAACCTCCTGAGATCAGAGTCCGACCTTACAGCAGTGAGCTCCAAGTCATAAACATCAAAACCAAGGTGATTCGCCATGGCTGCAATCAAGGTCGACTTCCCGGTCCCCGGCGGCCCATACAACAAGTAGCCTCGCTTCCAGGCCTTCCCGACCCTCCGATAGAGCTTCTTCCTCTGCACAAACCTGTCCAGATCATCAATTATGTCCTTCTTCATATTCAAATCCATAGCCAATGTATCAAACGTAGCCGGATGGTCAAAATTCACCGATTCCCATGAATATCCATCAAGCCTCACAGTGAACATCCTCAATTTTTTCTTCATTTTATTTGCCGCCTTCCATTTCTTTAAGATATGAGTCAAGTAGTCATCAAACACCTCGTCTTTGTGCTTCCTGTGGAACCTCAACTCCAAGGAACGCACAGTGGACTCGGAATTGAATTGCTCCTTTCTTTTCTTGAGCATTTTCCATGTTACTTGAAAACCATTGAATGTATCAGTGATCTCTTCATTCCGTTCGACGAAAAAATTGATTTTCTTCTCTTTCTTGGAGAGCTTAGCGAAGAACTTCTTCGTTGAGGGATTGGTTAGGGTGCAAAAGTGGGCTTCGGCAGCCTCGAAAAGTTTGTTCGGATCGAGGCCATCGGATTTTTTTATGACTACGGTGACTTGGTTAGTAAATGTTGCAAAGAAGAAGTAGATTTTGTCAAGCAAGAGCCGTCTAAGCTCGCCGGCGATGAAGTCTTTCACCCTGGAGCGGATGAGCACGGCCGTTGCGACGGAAGCAGTCGCAGAGATCACTGCTTTTGTTGAAGGCATTTGGATGTTTGGCGTCATTCTTGGTTTTGGTAGGATATTGCAGACGGGCTTTTGCGGGACTTCTTTTCAAATCAATGGGTTTTGAAGGCAATAAAAGGTTAAGTCAGATTTGGCAACATGTAATCCGATTTCGCGGCTTCCAAAGGGTTATCAATGGAGATTCAGTGATATGATAACTATGCCTTCATAGGTGGCTGAGACATTGGAAGAGAAATTTTGCAAGAAAATAAGAGGACTGAGCATTTTGAGAGGAAGATGGCAGGCCAGACGGAAAGGGCTTCGATAGAGACGAGCAATGTAGGTGGTGCTTAGTCGTGAACATCCTTTAATGGCGGAGCAGAATCGTACTACACTAATCTCTGTATAGAGATAAGGGTTCATAACACTTAGGATCGCGAGAGCAAATCAAAGGACTCCATGTTTGTAGCGCAGAGGACTCTGAGCCTTTGACTGCTCTCAGCCGTTGCCTACTATGAGAATTACTATCGTCAGCACTCCCTTGTACTATATTTTCGTCACTAATATACAAATCACAATATATGATAACATAAATTGTAAGTTTCTTTGGTTTACTTTTTATGAGCACCGTCAATGGTAAAAGAACCGTCTTTTTTTATTTTTTTTTGCTGGTCTTTGAGAGTCAAATCAAAAGACTACGGAAGCACATCAAAGGGCTCCCTTGTTGCATAAGGACTCGAAATCTCTGCTGGCACAGTGCTGAAAGGCTGAGAGCCACTGTATTATTGATAATATTTTCCAGTGCTATGCAAAGTGCCCTCGGCCCCAAAAAGAGGGGAGGATATCGTAATATTAGTCTTTCAAATGGCTGATTCTTGCCTGAATTTTTTATTTTTTTTGGGCCACTGTCGGAGTTATAGAAAAATAGTTACAATTCTTATATAACGACAGTTAATTTGGATTAAATTTATTTTGTGACTTTTGTTTGTTAATTCAAAAGTGTAATTATTAATAATTATCGTCGAATGCGTTAGTAAAAATGTCACTATAATAATGATCATCAATTATCATTATACGATAGTTTATACTTCGTACAATCTTTCTAAAATATGGGTAGTTGCCAAAACTTATGATTCTTTTTACTTTTGATCCTTTAATTAGCACCTTATCCAACCCTGTTATTTGCATACCATTTTAATGGGTAAGAGTTTATAAAAAGGGGAATAAAATCTTTTTTTGATTGCTGGCCCCGTTTGACAAAATTCAGTTTTAAAAACTGAAAAAAAAAGAGCGTTTGGTAACCATTTTTTTTTCAATTTAAAAAACCAGTTTTTAAACTGCAGAGTAAAAAAAAAACTCCAAAAACTGGTTTTTTTTTTCACTTTTGGTTTTTTTTTCGACCACCACCACCACCCTCCCACCGCCGGCAGCCACCTCAGGCGACCACCGCCGGAGACTGCCGACAACCACCTCCGGCCGCCACCGCCGGAGACTGCCGGCAGCCACCTCCGGCCGCCGGCGACCACCGCCGGAGACTGCCGGCAGCCACCTCCGGCCGCCGGCGACCACCGCCGGAGACGGCCGGCAGCCACCTCCGGCCGCCGGCCACCACCGCCGGAGACTGCCGGCAGCTACCTCCGGCCGCCGGCCACCACCGCCGGTGACTGCCGGCAGCCACCTCCGGCCGTCGGCCACCACCACCACCACCGTCGACCACCGCTACGCCCCACCACCGCCACCGCAAACCACAAAAAAAAAAAGTCAAAATAAAAAGGGTTACCAAACACCAAAAAAAAAAACCTCAAAAAAAAAGGGGTTATCAAACACCCACTTGTTTTTATAAAAAAAAAAATTAAGCTGCTCTTTAAAAAACTGCTCTTTAAAAACTGAAAACTAAAAAAAAAAATTTGTCAAACGAAGCAATGTACCTCATTGACAATTGCCGATCTTTTAACAATATTCAAAAGAAATGAATTAACATCTTGTGGAGTAAAAATCTCCAAAAAGAAAATCACCCAACTCGCTTCCCCAGCATATCGTCACAAATTTCTTCCTCTTGGATTTGGAAACCCTTTAAAGACTACTTACCGTCCCTTGTCACATGGTTGGTTTTTGTATGTTTTTGAACTAAAAGCATGCCGTCTTACCAGTTCTTGGTATTAAAACATGTGATACAATTACGCACGATTAAGACTATTATTGCAACATTTTTCAAGAGCTTTGACTTTTAACTTACAATCTTATTTTTCGTATCTAAGTTTTTGACTTTGTAATAGCTATAGACCATATACTGTGCAAAATACAGAGCTATTCATTTTTTTATTTTTTGTTAGAAGAAGAATATAGGTAGCCGTGGATAGTAACCAACAATTATGACCTAATGGCCTCACAGAGATTGGACAAAATTTTGATGCTGACCTGGTAGCAGCCTAATGCTGCTACCCCCCACATGGCAGCCTCACAGTGGTCCACTTGTCCGGCCGTTATCTTCGTCCATGCAAACCAGGCTTGTTGCTGTTGACGGAGGATTGCCGTCATCAGCACATCCTCAAAATCTTGGCTGATTTTAGGGATGTGTTGCTGTTAATGATCATCTATCTCTCACACACCCTTTTCCCATCTTCTTCCTTCTTGTACTCATCTAATCATCAAAATTTCATCAAGACACGGTGAAGCAGGCTCTGCCATACAAGTAATCAACTGGAAAATCAGCCATGGTGACTTTCATCTGTGTCCATGCTGCTATAAGAACTTACATGATCTAAACCATGCATCTTTACATCCTTCAAACACTGATATATTCCTTCAAAGCCTTCTACATCCTTCAAAAACTGATATGTTCCTTCAAAGCCTTCAAACATTATGTAACGCACAAACAGTATACTTGTTTTACTCTAATGAGCTTAGCTTTTCCCAATTAGCTCACCCAGATGCAGCAAATTGGACTAGCAAAATCCAACTAACATTACACAATATTCTACTATCTTTCCGCTTCAAAAATTTTAAGGTAGGCACACATGGTTTTGAGCCCATAGTATCTGTGGTTATACATAGATTCTGCGCTCAACCCCCACCCAACCAAGAAAGAGGAGGAAGGCCCCAGTTTCTTGTTTACTGCAAAATAAGTTGAATTGGACAAAAAGGAACTACGTTTGTTCGATGGCTTATTACAAGGAGATCAAAATCAG
Source organism: Escallonia herrerae (assembly GCA_033070095.1). Classification (NCBI taxonomy): domain Eukaryota; kingdom Viridiplantae; phylum Streptophyta; class Magnoliopsida; order Escalloniales; family Escalloniaceae; genus Escallonia; species Escallonia herrerae. The sequence continues at coordinate 407,847 of JAVXUP010000477.1, read as the reverse complement.
CATTTCTACTGCTGCAATTGTTCATCAAACACCATATGAAAGATACTGCCAAAACGTCGAACCCATCCTCAGTAATCTCATAGTTGAAAGTCACCAAGCTGATTTTCCCAGTTGATTACTTGCATTGCAGAGCCTGCTTCATGGTTTTTTGATGAAATTTCGATGACCAGATGAGTACAATGAGGAAGAAGATGGGAAAAGGGAGAGGGAGGGAGGATCATTAACAGCAGCACATCTTTAAAATCAGCCGAGATTTTAGGGATGTGCTGTTGATGGCAATCCTCCGTTAAGAGCAGCAAGCCTGGTTTGCGTGGATGAAGATGACGGCCGGACAGGTGGGCCACTATGAAGCTGCCACGTAGGGGGAGTAGCAGCATGAGGCTGGTACCTGGTCAGCAGCAAAATTTTGTTCACAGAGATTATAGGAAAGTAACCGTGCGGGTCTTACAAAAGAAGAATATAAAGCGAATATTAGAAATACACAAAACATCAGTAAAGATGATGTATTTAGTGGCGACATCTAGGTGTGTCTGTAAGAAGTTAGTGCTGATGAACAGTCGTTCTTGCGAAACACGCAAAAGCTGCCTCCCATCTCTTGATAGAAGTTATCCGAACATAATTGCTATGTACTACAGAGATCATGGATGATAGTGTCACTAGCTGCGCCACTCCTGCCAATGTAACCTTGTAATAGTAACGTGCATGATTTTGTGCTGTATAGCCCATTTTATGCCTAGCAAAATACTTTGGGCTTGTGCCCGCATCAATATTTGTGGTAGGAGAAGAGAAAGAAGCGCAACCACATTTTCGATAGTTGGTCTGTGCAACAGGATATCCCAGTACCATAAGAAGACGCGCTTTATCAAAGGTAACCTCAACAGAGAGGTACAGAGTACAGAGCCATTCTGAGATGAATGTCACATGCATCAAAAGAAATGTAGTAAAAATATGTATGCCTTGATTCCATCTTACCGTTGTCTACTCATCCAATAAATCTTTGCTAACAGGCTCCTCTCCATTCTGTTCCTCTTCCAACTTTCTAGCTTCAGTTGCTTCGTGTTCCCTCTTCTTTTCATGGAGAAACTCAATTAGGCCACCCAATGCAATTTCAGGATCCTCGCTCTTCAGTAACTGCTCAGCAACGTCGGCAGGGGTGACCATTGTCTTCTTTAAAAGATCTTCAATATCAGGAAAAAGAGAGTGGTCATCTAGTCCAAGATAATTTGCAGCTAGAGTTTTGAAGCCACAAGGTGTGCAGTATGACATGTGGATGTGTACGTCCATGCGTCCGGGACGTAGCAGAGCAGAGTCTAGGCGATCTTTGTGGTTAGTTGTGAAGATTATAATTCGTTCATCGCCGCAGCTTGACCACAGTCCATCAATGAAATTCAGCAGTCCTGATAGTGTTACCTACATGCAGAAGAACAAAGTTGGGGTTCACCAAAATGTTCAGTTGTTGCGCTACAACATGGTCTCGAGGCATGAGCGAGAATTTTTTTTTTTTTGGTCAAACACTAATAATAATATATACATTAAAAAGGTTAGATTACAGGGATCCGCCGGGACAAAACTCTACCATACATGTCAACAAGCAAAAGGGGAGTAAGGCCGACCGAGGGATGAACGAAAGTAGTAGATCAAGAGCGTCGAGACTGGCGGATTTAGCTAAAGGCAGGAGCGAGAATTTGTGCAAGTGTAAAGTGGACCCTGCCATACTAACATCACAAATTTGATCAGTTTAGGTTGTCAATAGACATGGCAATGGTAGTCAAAGTAACATCTCCACGAAACCAAACCTAAGGGCTGATACGCTTAACATTGCTCACATCTCGTGAGGCTTTTGTTGCACTTCACTACATTGTTGTTAAATCTCTTCGCAGTGGGACTAATGCATCGGAGAAGGGGAGAGGAAATGAGATCACATCTATCTGAAGCTATCCACCTAAGATAGTTGTCTGTATTTGCTGCTTTTAGAGCACATTAGTTAGTACTCAGAGTGGATTGCCAAATGCACGATTGAGCCGTCCAGATCTCTGAGGTGTGCAGCTGCAGATGCATGCATCGGGGAGATCCTCGTCTCTCGAAATCGAATGCTGCATATGTATTGCACCTTTGTTTTCTTCCGAATCAAAGAGGAAGATGGGAGTACACACACTAAAACCTCAACCTAAAAAAGTCACTTTATATCCTGTTAAAGTGCGAATGTTTGTAAGGAACGATAAATGCTACCATTAACATCCCGTCTCAGTAGAGCTGTGCAGCAAGCTTGAGATGATCTATGTAACATCAGGAGAAAAGACAGAGAGAACTCACATTATTTGGTTTATGTTGTCGAACAATATTCACCGTCTGGGATTGGCTTACTTGAGTAGAACGAAGAATGTTACTCAAAGCTCGTGTTTCTTGTCGATCGTCCAACTGAAGGCTGCAGTCAATATCCTCAACTACAAGAATGGACCGGTTAGCGGTGCCAATCAACAATCTCCTCAGCTCAGAATTGGCATGGATGTCAGTTAGCTCCAAGTCATATATATCAAACTTGAGGTAATTTGCTATAGCTGCAATTAGGCTCGATTTTCCGGTGCCTGGGGGACCATAGAGCAAGTACCCACGCTTCCAAGCCTTCCCAACTCTTCCATAGAACTCTTTTCTCTTCACAAACATTTCAAGATCCCCAATAATCATGTTCTTCATTTCTGTTTCCATCGCGAGTGTTTCAAAAGTAGCAGGATGATCAAGATTAACAGAGCTCCATGCATCGCCTCCAGAATATCTACGATTATGTTCGCTACTCAGAGTGTAGATTTTTAGAGTCTTTTTCTCTTCTTTCACATCCTTGGATGCTTTTAGTACAAAAGCGAAGTAGGAATTTAGCACCATTTCTTTGTATTTCTTGTGAAAGCAAAGTTCAAAGGATCGAACCTCCGTTTGCGGAGTAGAGTTGAAACTGGGGTATGCGGCGCGTTTGGATTCAGTTTGTCTTGTAACCTGTCTCCATTTTAGTTGAACCCCATTGAAGGAGTCCACGATTTCTTGATTTCTGGCCATGGAAGTTGAAATCTTGGTCTCTTTTTCGGGCATGCTGACTTTGAACCTCTGAGTAGTAGCAGAAACTTTTGTGCCTAAATAGATTTCGGCAGCCTTGTAGATTTGATTGCCGACCAGGCCATCAAATTCTTCGATGATCAAGATTGCTTCAGAGGAAAAGGATTTTAGGAACTTCCGGATGCTGAAGAAGACATAATGCTGGAGTTCGTGTGGTATGAGGTCGCGAGCAATGGATCGGATTACCATGGCCGAAGCAGCTACAGAAGCTGCAGTGGAAACAACTGTTTTTGCCGAAGGCATGTTGATATCAGAAAACATGTTCCGCGACATAAATTGAATCTGGGTATCAAATTTCTGGATGGAATTGGGTTGAGTGAGAACTGGGATGAAACTTTCTTGGGCTACACTGTTGATGTTGAAGCTGAGGAATCAGAGGAAACCGGCCTTTGGTGATGGCCAATGCTTTCCATGTATTTTCTTCGTCCCCTTTCCGGTTTTTCTGATGCACCTTACCTTGTCCTGGTCTGCTTGACTTTGATAAAATTAATCGCTGGTCTGCACTCTTCAGAGAAACAACAGTCGGTCTTCCATGGTTCCATCATCATTTGAAAATAAAGTTGTTACGCGACGAATTATTATAGATATTCAAGGAAATGACCCCGTACAGACCCTCAAAGACTTTTGAGTACACCAGAAGTAGACTGCATGATAGCAATGTTTTGAAACACTGCTCGAAAATTCGTGGCAAGCATGGGTCGAGATATAAATTTCTCACCCCTTTTCTATATAATGATCATTAGATATTTTAAATAACTTTTATTTAATGATATTAAAAAAATACTACTACAAAATTGTCATTAAGTGTTAATAGAAAAGTAACTAATAATATTTAAAAATTATTTATTGTTACTACATTTAGAGTTAGAAGAATATTCTTACAGTCGGGATAATAATCAAAATTTGTCATATGAATGGCAATCTACGTCAATGTCATTAAACTGCACTATAAAATTAATTGTAGAATTCATGGTTATTTCATCAAGTATATGTGAATTTCTTATAACAGAAAAAAATAACTACTATGATGAAATATAAATAAGGAATGTCCTTGTACATATAACTCATTGAAAACCATGTAGAAAAACAAGAATTATAAGTTTCTTTAGTACATAAAAATGAAAAAAAAATAGACTCTACTGATAAAAATATGTAAAAAGTATATCAAAAATAATTTGTTATTGCATGAGATAATTTTATAGTGCTTGTTTAAGTATCTTTCAAAAAAAATGTACATAGTAATGGTATGCCCATAACGATAACTGCATGTTAATTTAATTTTGATAGAAAAAATTTGGTCCATTTATTTCATATAGTTTATAAAAGTTAACCAACGTGATTATATAGATAACGATGAAGCAAATAAAATCTAATAAAAGTAGACAAGAAAAATAGCAAGATCAATATGTTATTGTATGAGGCAATTATACAAGTTTTAAAAAGTTAAACCAACATGATTAATAGCATAATTCAAAACCTCTTAGTAAGAAAATTGTTGAAGAGAATTTGACAAATTGTTTAACAAACATGTTTACTAAGATAGCTTTATCTTCTTCCAATTACAACATGACTAATATATTTTAAAATTTTATATGTAATTCTATCCTCTAGGTAACTAGATTGTCTTTTCATATAAGATAGTATCTTTAGGAATATAGAATTACAACAAAGTCATAATATGTAGGGATATTGCTAAGTTAGAATTTAGAACACTTAAGAGGTTAATAACAAAATAAGAAGATCATGGTAAAAGATTTATTTAAAAACTTTTCAACCTAAAATTAGTTGTTATAACTCTTGCTTTATCTACTACATTAAAGATATGTATACTTTGCTTATCTTATGGAACCCTTAGTTTTACACCTCTCATGCTTGTGCAACTTCTTTTCTGAAAGATAAATAAAATTTCTCTACATTTGTTTTCAAATATCTTAAGATTTATTCTTTTCATAAAACTCATATGAAATTTGAATACTATAATATTTCTACATTTAATCAATGTGACTGAATAAGATAGCACAAACCTTAGAAGAAGCAAATCATCGACCAAAATTTAACCAATATGTTTAAAAAGTTATATTTATCTTAGAATGTACCGAGGTTATTAATCGAGTCAAAATCTGGCCTAAACATAATATTGCTGACTTCCTTTTGTCTTACATGTAATTTATCTTGTATATATAAGCGTGCGCACACATGTAAAACCCTATATATAAACAGCCTCAAGCCTCCCTAACTATTTTTGCAGAATTGCATACATTGCATACATGACTAAGCAAATAAAATCTAATAAAAGTAGACAGGATAAAATAACAAGATCAATATGTTATTGAATGAGACAATTATACAAGTTTTTAAAAGTTTAACCAACAGATTAAATAGGAAGTTTTAAAAAGTTTAACCAACAGATTAAATAGGATAACTCAAAACCTCGTAGTAAATAAATTGTTGAACGGAATTTGACAAATTGTTTAACAACACATGTTTACTAAGATAGCTTTTTCTTCTAATATATTTAGGTTTTTCAATCTAAGTTGGCGACTACCTCAATTACAACATGACTAGTATATTTTAAAATTTTATATGTAATTCTATTTTCTAGGTATCTAGTTTTTTCTTTTCATATATGATAGTATCTTTAGAAAGATAGAAATCAAAACAAAGTCATAATATGTAGAGATATTGCGAAGTTAGAACTTGGAACGCTTAAGAGGTTAATTTATACTACATATAAAAGTGTGAATCCTTAAAAATTATTTTTTGGATCACAATACACTTCTTATGATTAAAAATTACTACCTTGCCACACAATTAAGATACTAATAATCTAGATTCTTTTAACAAATCCATTTGTTCAACTACTCATAAATGCTATAATTAGTACGTGAATATCTCTTTCATTTTTCACAAAAACTTATCATTAATAAAATGAAGTATCTTCATTCTCATTCACAACTTCATGCTTTACAGAGATTAGGACATGCACATCTCATGATATAAGTAGAGCAGTTAACTTTGACCACAAAGATTTTTTTTATCGTGTACGTTTATCATTTTTTGTTATGTTGTTAAAAAATCTTACTCAAACAATACGAAAAATATGAAAACACCTACCTTTGTTGGCTGCCTCTCACCCATTGCTAGAGAAAACTAGCTAAATTTTTTTTTGTCAAAATCATATAAGTAAACACCCATATTTCCTTACTGGATTTGAAAATTATGAAAATGAACACATAAAGCGAAATTGCAAACGAACAAGAATTAATATTTTCCTTCAACTGTTTTATTCTTGGCTCTAAGACCTAATATTATATTTGTGCAGATATAATCGTGGGTCTGTTAATTATATGACTTAGGTCTGGTCATGCAAATGTTAGTAATTTTCTAAGCACACTTTAAAATATTGAGTATTTTAACTTCCTTTCTTTTCCTTTGATTGTTATGGATACTCTCATCGTCTCCCTATTTATTTTTTGTTGTGGCTAATAAAATCTTGAAACTACTCATTTCACATCAATTTTTGATTAAGTATCGACACAAACTTCTAGCTAATGATGACTCCACCTCTTCTGCTTCTCTAAAATCTGAATCTTACAAATAAAGATTAATAGAGATGACTATCATTATCTTTACTTAGGTATTTCATAATATATAGATGAATACTTGTCAAGCATATTCAATCTTTGTTACAAAAAAATAGCACAAGCTGCTTATAATTGTGTAAGTTATTATGACTTCATATCTTATTTATATTTATTATACTATCATTATCAATTTAGACAATGTATAATTGGATACTAAATGAATGAACGGTTCTACTTATTTGCAATAAGAACTTAACTTAAATTAATAAAAACAAATTCTCTATACTACTTTTAATGTCATCTGAAAGTGAACAGGATAAATTAAATTAATTTCAGGTGACAAAAGATTACAGTAATGAGATTGGAAGCTATTGATAACACAGTTGTTGTTCTCATTTATATCGCACAATTCTTTTTTGTTCAATAAGGAAAATCCTAGTAACAATATTAATTTAAAAAATTATTCGTGTATTTACAAATAGGTAGGCATTTTATGTTTTATGGGTCTGAAATTACTAACTGTGTGTAGCGAGTAAATGCATTAGATACTAAACTTATAAGAATATCTTTCTCAAATAAAATACAAAAACTATTTTATAAAATAAGGTGATGAAGGAAGGTTGTGATACATTATTGATAAGTATTGTGTTCATCAAGTTGGTCTACAGAATTATATAAATGTCAAAAACAAATAAAAAGTGATTGATAGCTAAAGTCAAAAAATTATGATTATATAAATGCTAATATAAAGATAAATATTATTTTATTAATTGTTAAATACCTTTTAGTTTAAACTATGCAACGATATAAAATTATAATTATTCATACTTTAAAAGAGTGGTGGGCAAGACCCTCATAAGGAGGCGGGCCACCATTAACATAAAATTGAGGTACACTTACGTTCTGTAGAAGTTGTGCGCGAGGAAGGTGATTGTGAGACGATTAACATTTTTTAGATGGATTCATAACTTTTTTTAGAACAATCATCATGCATATACATATTGATTTTAACATGTCGCTTTGATTTAAATTAACATGTATATTTGAATCATAGAAAATTAATTGTCATAATCTACTGAATACAGGAAATTGTGACTTTTTTATACTATAATCTTAATCTATCACGTGTTAAGGTTCACGTGCATAGTACTAGTTATTTAAAAAATAAAGAGAAACATGGTAAAAGACTTATTTAAAAACTTTTCTACCTAAAATTAGTTGTATATAACTCTTGCTTTATCTACTACATTAAAGATATGTATACTTTGCTTATCTCAGATCTTATGGAACCCTAAGTTTGAAACCTCACATGCTTGTCCGCAACTTCTTTTTTGAAAGATAATGTGACAAAACACGGTGTAAAATAATTTTTCTCTACATTTGTTTTCAAATATCATAAGATTTATCCTTTTCATAAAACTCATACCAAATTTGAATGCTATAATACTTCTACATTTAATCAATATCATTGAATAAGATAGCACGAACCTTAGAGGAAGCAAATCATTGATCAAATTTTAACCAATATGTTTACAAAGTTATATTTATCTTTGAATGTACAGATGTTATCAATCAAGTTAGAATATGGCTTAAACATAATATAGCTAACTTCATTTGTCTTATATGTAATTTATCTTGTATACGTACTCGCGCGCGCGCAAAGCTTTATATATAAACATACAGCTTCAAGCCTCCCTAACTATTTTTGCAAAATTGCATACATGACTAAGATGTTGAAAAAATGGCCATATGTATGTATGTGTATATATATATATATATATATATATATATATATATATATATATATATATATATATATATATATATATATATATATATATATATATATATATATATATATATATATTTGCTTTAGATTGGGTTGGATATTGAAGAGGGATTTTTTGCAACTTAAGCAAGAAAAGTAAAAGACAATTTGTCGGGCGAAGGGCGAGAGGCCGTCCGCGGGAACCCAAAAGCAATTAGACGACTATCAAAACAACGATCGCCCTCCTCTGATACCATATCAACATCCGAATACAATTTCATTGAGGGTATGTTTGGATATGGGATTTTGAAATACTAGGTATTTCTAAATGCCCTCATTTCGAAAATCTCCTGATTTACAAATTCCATCATTTTGAAATATCTTGTTCAATGTGAATTTATAAAATTACTGATTGGAGTGGATTTAAAAAATAATTAGTTCAAACTAGTAATTTGAAATGTGGATTGGGCCAAATCCACAGTTCAAATCACTCCAAAATTTTGAAAATTCCCTTTTGAACTATCCAAACAAGATATTTTGTCCAAGTAATTTACAAATACCCTACCAAAGTCAAATCTCAGTTCAAATCACATATCCAAATAGAGTTGTCAAAGGGCCGGGCTTGGGCCGGCCCAGCCCAAGCCCATCGGGCCTGCTGTGGGGCCGGGCCGGGCCTGCCGAAGGCAAACCTAGGCCCAGTCCAGGCCCTGGCCCTAGGCCCAATAGCTAGGGCCGGGCTTGGGCCGGGCCCTTTTTTTTTTTTCTTCTTGTTATTCAATTTTAAATTTCATCTCTAGGCAATATTCACAATTTAACGAACCTAATCTTTATCCTTTTATTTCATTATAAGTAATATACATATATATGTATGTATGTATATACATATTTATTTGTTAGCCATTATATTTTTTATTATATGTTAAACATTTTCATACTCTTCTTGGTGAGCTTTATTAATAAAATCTTAACACATAACAATTTATATAGAAAAATAATAAATGTATTCATAGGCCCTCCTCCTTTTATCCGGGCTTGGGACCGGCTGCTTGTAAACAAACAGGCGAAGTTACCTATTTTTTTATATATACGAAAAAATATATATCTTGCTTGTAAAAATTTATTTTATATATATGGAAAAAAAGTATATTTTGTGAAAAAATTTATTCTTAAAATTCTAACAATCAAAATAATAATGCATGTCTATCCAAAATATCAGCAATCAAAGATCAAGAAATCTGCAACGTCAACCAAAAGGATCAAAAGAAGAAAATAAAAACAAATTACCTAATCATCCAGAAGTACTTCAATATCCGAGTCACTGCTCTTCCTATCATCAATCGGTTTATCTTGCTCGCGGTATTTCGCATCAAGATAATCCTTCCAACATACACATAGCTCGAGCGACTCGGGGTTAAGACGACTCCTCCTGTCATCCAAAACCCTCCCGCTGGCTGAAAATGCCGACTCTGAAGCAACCGTGGAGGCTTGCACTGGCAGTACATCCCGTGCAATTTGGGATAAAGTTTTATACATGTTTTGATTTTGTTTCCAAAAATTTAACAAATTAAAATTAACCTGTTCTTGCCTTGATAAATCAGAATAATGATCAGTATTTGCATATACACCAATCTCATTAAAAGAGGAAAAAGTATACGAACCTGCCGAATTAGAAGTACCTTCACCTGGTAGTTGTCTTGCTACTAGATGTTCAAAGCCCTGAAGGTATGGCGCATAATACCTCTCAACAGTGGATGATGATGTAGCTCGCCCGCGCACGTCAGCAGAATTACGATAGACGTTGAACAAGTCCTCAAACCTCTTGCTCACTTTTGCTGTGAATGCGGTTGTCTCCTCTGCTGTGTAGCACATTAATTTCGATATCTCTTGTATCGAGGCGTTCACGCCATGCAACTTTAACCTAGGATCTAAACAAGTAGCCACAGTAAAAATAGCAGGCAGTTTACTCCAATATTTATTAAATTTTTGATCCATCACTTTTACTATTTCCTTAAAGGGTCCTATATATCTCCATTTTGTTAACATTGTAGCCATCTTCAGAATTTCTATTACAGCGAGAGGAGAGGTGGGATAGTACGTACCAGACAATAAATTGGTAGACGTGTAGAATACCTCCAAAAATTCAGCTAGGTATGTGGCCATCTGCCATTCCTCTTGAGTTGGCAAGCCGGCTGGGAACTGGGTTAGTAGAAAATGCGTATAGACTTCTCGGTATGCCAGAATGTGTAAAAGCATGTGGTATGTAGAGTTCCACCTGTGGACCACATCTGTAACTGCTCTCCTGCGAGGCATATTATATTGAACACACAACGTTTTAAATTGTTGTGTTCTCGGACTCGAGCTATTAACATACGCTGTCATACCCCTCATTTTGAGAAGAATATCTCCTGCAGCAGCTAAACCATCTTGAACAATTAAATTAATAATGTGACAAACACAGCGAACATGAAATAATTCACCATTAAGTACAGGTTGAAGCTCTCCTTTAAAGCTGCAACAGCAACTTTATTATTAGAAGCATTATCAAAACTAACACTCATAATCTTATCCTTAATTTTAAATGTGGTGCATGCTTTTAATATAAGAATAGCAATGTTCATTCCATCATGCGGATAAGGGAAGTGCTCGAAAGCGATGATTCTCTTGTGCATAACCCAATCTACATCAATCCAATGAGCGGTCACACAAGAATAACTAACAAAAGTATAAGGAGATTGCCAAATATCAGAAGTAAGACTAACTTTACCTTCAAATTTATCGAAATAATCGATAAGGCGTGCTTTAGCAGCATTGTACTGTCGGAGTGCATCGGATCTAGTTGTGTTTCTATGAACCTTTTTGTACAAAGGTTGAACGTATGTGTTCATATATCTAGAGTGCTTAGGATTATCGGCAAAAGAAAAGGCTTGTTCATCATGAATAACAAATTCAGCGAGACCGTCTCTTTGCTCTCGCTGATTATAAACAAATAACTTACCGTCAAAAGATAACTGCGTTTGGGTAGGTTCGACGTGGCCTTGTCGAGGTGCACACAGAGGGTAATGCCTGTTAAGATGTCCATTACCACTACCAGACGAAAATAATTTAGCGCAGTACTTACATCGAGCTTTTCGGATGCCGTCCACCATAACTACATCGAAATGATTCCAACACTCGGCTTTCTTTTTTTTCCCCTTTTGGACTTCTGGCTCATTACCGGAGGCATTGCTCGGCCCTTCTTCATCATGACCAGGCATAGGGTTGAGATTATGCCACGGAGTAGTAGCTTCGCCAACCGAGCTGCGTCCTTGACTATAATGCGGGGGGTCTTCATCAGGCGTGTATTCAAAATCTGGAATGTTTTGATTGAACTCCCAATTGGCTTGGGTATCTATCATACAGCCTGTACTCATTCGTCCAGGAACGAATGGTTGTGTTGGTGCTTGGATTGGTGTTTGTGATGGCCGTGGCGCTGGCGCTTGTGCTGGTGGTGGTGCTTGCGATGATGATGATGTTTTTCGTGATGACGATGCACGCCTCATTTTCTTCAATAATCCAGCCATATTTCGAGCTAAACTTTGTAAGAGTAACTAAATACACAAGTATAAGAGTAGTAATAAGAAATAACAATTAAAAGAATGAACGAGTAACAAATATTAGAGAGTTAGTAATTAAAAAGAATTTAGCAAGACTAGTAATTAATAAACAAGAGTACTAATTAGTAAATACTAGCAGTAATTAGTAAGAGTAGTAATTGGAGAGGAAAAGAGTAGCAAAGCTTGTAGAAATATAGAATGTTTAGGTAAGAGAGAGTAAGAAGATTGGTGTGAAAAATTAGAGAGAAATGGTGTGAATTTATAGATTTTAGAAACTTCACAAAAGACCAAAATACCCCTACAAACTATCCGTTTATAGTTGTTGGGGAGGGTAAGAGTGTAAAGGAGTTGAAAAATATAGGTTAGACTAAAATACCCCCCAAACTAGCCGTTATATTGCTGTTGGGGGGGTAAAAGTGGAATTTTGGAAAAGGGGTGGAAGAAAGGGGGGGAAAACAAAAAAATTCAAACAAGTGGGGCCAGACCCGGGCTGCAGACCGGGCCAGACCCGGGCCGACTTCGGGCAGGGCCAAACCCGTTTCCGGGCCGGGCCGAGCCGGGCTTTTTCGCAGCAATTGAAGGCCTGGTCCAGGCCCAGGCCCCAAGCCCGCTGTGCTGGGGCCGCTACTGTTCATGGACGGGGCCGGGCCAGCCCGCGGGCCGCCCGGCCCGTTTGACAACTCTATATCCAAACACACCATAATTGATTGGTCCAATACAAGACACTTATTTGTAGATGATCTTAAAAAAAAAAAGATGAGTTTTAAATTCATCAGTCTTCATCTCAACCAAAAAATGAAATCTAATTAACAACAAATCACAACTTATTTAAAAGTGCATGATTATCCAAAACTGAATCTACTCTTAACAACTTGTAAATAGCTAGGTAGAGTTCGTGCAAGTTATAGTCTATGGCTTATTGAGACTCGGAACGGAAAAAAGGAGGAGGAGAGGGTCAGAGGGACAGTGAGAAGGCAGAGAGATTCATTGTCTTCTTTGAGAGGAATTCATTGTCTTCTTTGAGTTGAGAGGAATAGCTATGCACCATTGCAATTAACTTTAGACAGAGTCTTAATCAGGTTTTTGGTTTCAACTTAAAGGAAAAGATGCTTCTTTTCTTGCTTCCGGAAAGGTCAGTGCTAGGCAAGGAGTGACTCATCTTTTAAATAATTTAACTGCTTTACTTGGGTGCCTTTATACTTTGTCAAATCTGTGTTAAAATTCCAATTTACACAACAGGAAGATTGGCACAATGGTATGTAAACACAGGACAGAACCAGAATTTGGAATGCAATTCTCCCAAATATGCCTTTTTTCCTTTCCCTTCTAAGGCAGAATAATGGCAAACAGCTCTGAATTTCCTCTCTTACATCTGTTTCATTGTGCAAGAAATGGCCAGCATCCTTTCCTTTCAAATTTGAATCCCTTATCCATGTCTACCTGATACTTATTCTTGGCATATTACTCCACCAATTTGCATTTGGCATCTGATTACACCTTGCTGAACCAATTCAGACACTGGAGTTCAGATATTGTGCTTGTACTAGCAAGAAATGACTAGCCAACTTGTCAAATAAGCACTTGCTTTGATTCCGAAATGCTTAGTAGCTAAAGGAAGAAGGAAAAGGAGAAACTCAAAAAGTATAACATAGGGGGAGGATAATTGCCATGGCTTTCATGACCTGGAACTGTACAAATCCATGGCATACAAAGAAGTACAAGATTCTCTTCACCAGTCTTGTATTAAAGTAACATATATACTTTTTATAAAGGGGAAAAAAAAGGAAAAACATTATTTTCTTTTCTTTTTTGTTGGGGGCAGAAAACGGGTTTTGCATGAGCTATAGGCTATGCTCCCGAAGAAACGATAGCGAAGAACTCCTCTTCCCTCAAAGATTTCTGCTGCCGAGCAATAAAAGCCTCAACTGTTAGCCGGAATTCTTCGCTGCTCATCTCATCTTCAGAGTAGGATTTAGCCGGCGAGTTCTGGCCACAGTTCACACTTTTTCGGTATGTTGCCGTCGACGAACGCCCCAGTTTCCGGCCAGAGGCTTCATGCTCCTCCCTCTTGAAATACTCAGAGTGGCTCCTCCGATATTTCTTTCCATCACCTCCGTAAGTATCAGACATTGCTCTGCTTTCTTCAAGCATGCTCTGTTTCTTGATTTCTTCAGGCGTGCTATGTTTCCCCTGCTTCTTGATTTCTTCAGGCGTGCTATGTTTCCCCTGCTTCTTGATTTCGTCTTTGTGAAAAATACGCGGTATTTTCTCGCAGGTTTCGACGTAGTCATCGTGGAAATCGATTCTGCTGGAAACATTAGTGTTCTCGTGAGCTGAAAACTGACCAGATTTCAAGAACAGAACGAGGATGATTGCGTTGCCAACAACGAACACGAAACGAGGACTTATCAGGGCGAGGGAAAGTCCCCGGAAATACTTGCCCGAGAGCTTGAAAGAGACGGGTAATTGAGGGGTAAACCTTGAAATCATCACCAGAAAGAAGCATATCTCCATGAACCGGAACAGGGTCGTGATCCTCTGAAGCCTACGGTACCTGAGGATCGCGTTTGCCTTCTCGAATTTAATGTCGAAGGAATCCATGTCAGGGAAATTGGACGAAGACTTTCTTGTGGGTTGTGGTGGAAATGATGAGAATCTGGGGGGCTTCACTCGAAAGAGAATCGGCAGGGGAAGAAGATTTTGGCGCGGGTCATGTTCTCGAGGAGGAAACGGAGGGAGTTCTGGGTGTTGTTTGGAGTGATCATTGCAACAAGAGAAGTGAAAAAGAGAGGTCACAGTCACAGAGAGTGCTGAGAGTGAGCTATGTTTGGTTGTGGGGGAGACTGTTTCCCTCTTCCTTTTTCTACTTTGGGTTTCAAATGGCAAGACTTCTTGGTTTCAGGTCCTGCTATTTATAGGCCGAGTAAAGAGGAGAAATTTTCATTTTAAGTTGGAACTCTTTTTTCTTTTTCCACTTCATAAATTTAGGATAAATATAAAGTGGGAATAATAGTGTACAAGGACATATGTGGGATAATCTAACTACGTTTGCGACTCAAATTCAAAATTTTTGTTCTTCATGATGTGGAATATTCTTCATATGAGACGTTGATTGAGATTATTTAAACTAAATATCACAAACAGAAAATTAATCTTCACGTAATCTCGAGTGACCTACATAAATAATTGTGAATTCTAAACTTTTCCAAGCAAATAAGGATCATCATCAATACGAGGTTTCAATCACTTCAAATTTTGAAATCCTCTTTCCACTATGGGCTGTGACATTCGTTCCATAATAATGTAAAAAATTCCGTCATAGAGAAATCTTATGGCCATGTTTGGATGTACCTTGCGACGGATTTTTATTTCCTTTGTTTGGACACTGTTCAAAAATTTAAGAATGCAAAACTATATGGGGGCTTACGATAGAATAATGCTTTAATGTAAGCGCAAAGTGATAAATCAATAAGAGCTTGTTTACAAAAGGGCATTTTTCCCGCTCCTCTTTAAGACTAAGTCAATCGAGACCCTAATAATGAAGTGCATTTCGGTGCATCGAAATGCCAAGATCACTGAACCTCCTCCGTCCCACCCCAGCTCCTCTGGCAGAAGTATCATGTCTCAGACCATCAAGCGATTTTTGGACTTTTATTCACTGTTTAAACAACAGCTTTTACAAACTGATTTAACGGTCATATTAAGTTGGGGAGTGCAGCGTGGCCAACCAGCACCCACGTGTAGGACTTTGATTGGCCTCCACACTCCTTCCTTACTAACTAAGAAATTGCCACGTAGCAGCAGCCTCTTTGCCTTTTAGATTTGTCGGTCTTTCACTGCTCCAAAATGGACCAATAATTGGATTGAAAGATTTTTATGTGACAAAGTGGTTATACGGGTCTCAAAATTGTGTTCACACGCTAGCTCCTCTAAAGTAAATTTAATTTACCCTCATTTTCAGGAAATAAAAATATATCAATTTCAATCGGGACATGGAATGGGTTCCCCCTTTTTCTAAAGTGGGCAAATTACCTTTCTAGAGTTTCTCGAACAAACCTACGTTATACGGCATGGATCCACAAACTTTTTTTATAATTTTATTTTATTCTAGTTTAAGAGTTTCGGTTCACGTGATTTGTGTCACTCCTCTATTATTTGCTCTTCTAGTTAAAAGAGTATCAGTGATTGCCCTAAGCGTTACAGTAACTAAATATAACATATATCACTTTGAGTTTTGACACAGTCCAAATGCAGTGAATTGATGGTTACAACTAACCGTTTTATTATTTAATTGTGACTTTTTGTCACTAAAAGTTAAAAGTAACAGCAAAGGACATTGAAAAATGCTATATCAAAATTTTTAATAATACAAGCCAAGTGAAAGTCATAAAAAATAGACTGCAAACGGATTTAGCAAGAGGAAGAAAATGAAAGCTAAACATAAAAGAGGACGAGATAATTTTACCTTCCTTTTGAATTTGATATTTTGTATTTTACCTTCCTTCGAAGAACACTACTATATTATTGTGCTTTTACTTTGTTATTAAGCTTCGGGTATGCCAAACAAAAAGGATGACACTTTTGAAAAAGAACAATGTACCAACAAAATGTGTTAGAAGAGATGGGTGTGACTAAATTTTCTTAATTCATGGTTTTTTTTCCTCACTCCTTTTTTCTATAAAAGACTTTCAGTGAGTCTGAAATTGGTATCTAAACAACTTAATATAAGTTATTTAATTCTTTAAAAATACATCCTTTTTATCTTATATATATATATATATAGTGAGAAATAATAACAAATAAATAGTAAGTAAACAGAGTGTTTGATAATTGACCAGCACATCATTTAAGACAGTACTCAGACCAAATTTGCAAATAAGTCTTCTATTGTGGCCTGCATTAAGCTTTTTTCTGTAGCAATATGTGGTGGGTTTCCCACCAAAAGATAAATTAGAGTAATTAATTTTGCAAAGAAGCTCTTTCCCAGCCACAAAAATATATGGAGGGGAGCCGAATGCCAATCCAACACAAGAGGCTATTGCTTAAAGGTTTGGGCCCGCATTTGCAGACAATTGTGGTGAATGACTGGGCTTTATGGGGTGGGCGGCTTTAACTCCTCCAAATGACCCAGATCTCTGGGCTCCAGTCCCACCACAATTTAAGAATAATTAACTGAGGCAAACCAGTCAGGAGACATGCCCCTTTCCAAGCACAGAATAATAATATACTCTCAATTGGAGTATTATTTTTAAGTGTAAGTAGAAATGGAAGCTATTCTCAAACTTATTCTTCTCTCATGCCAAAGATGCTAATCCTTGACATAATGATTATCAATTCCAATTCTGTTCTTGATGCCAAGTAGAACCTTCTTTTTTATATGTTTAATGCATGCTACTTTTTGTTGTCCAAAAGGGTTTCTCATGAGAAGATAAGGCACGCAACAAATTCGCGAAAGCTAGTTCATTAGGTTAATGGAACTTCAGGCTCTCTTTTTTATTAAAATACCACTTATATTTGTTTGAAGTCGTGGATGATTCGACGACACGGAGGATGTTGATTCGTTATGTTCTGGTACATAGATCTCCATCCGGTAAAGTTCGATTGTCCGTGCAAAGAGATGATAGCGTAATTTCTATGCACAAGCGTTCGCTAAAGTATATCTCGTAAAGAGACTATAATGAAATTTCAGTAGTTAATACAAAAAAGGCTCCTTTAGGGAAAATATCAAAATCTTCTCATAGTAATTAATTTGGCTACGGCTAAGCTTAGACTATCTGTAATTTCATGGTTTATTTATAAACAGTCTGATTTTCAGGATTGTATCAAATCAAAACCGTCGTATACTTTACACGGACGAGCCATTGTGCTATTGGCTTATATAACAAGCATTTGGTGGAACAATGGTGGATTAAATCTAATTGAGTTGGATTTCCACTTATACTAGGTACTTTACTGTTGTTGGGCACATCAACTATTGCTTCGTGCTACAGAATATTAATTCCCATAACTTCATGACAAAACTTGAGATCTGCAAATTAACTGATGCCTCCTCTGGTTGGATCGGTAAGCTTGCTTATCAGTAATAATATTGCGGATCATCTTTATAGATCATTGGTGGACACAGTTGGACTTCATAGTCAGTTTCTTTGTTCTTTTATTTTAACTGTTTAGGGTTACGAGAAACTTTGACGATGCTTCATAGTAATTCGTGTAATGTCTTAAATTTCAATGTGGATGGCGCTATCTGATAGAGTATTGGAGATGCTGGTGTTAATTGGACGGCTCATTAGAAACTATTGGGGCCATTGGATCATTAGGTTTCATCGGCGAATTGGTCACTCATTGATCATTACACGAGCAAAAGAGCGGTTCATACTCGAAACCAAATCTATGGAGGCGATCAAAGTATTTAATGTCAACTCCGCGACTGACTGTGATAGAACCCTCCTCTAGAAACCAGGAAGGCACTAATGGAATGTATCGAAGGTCTAGTAAGAGACACAAAGGGGCACTATCACGAGGATTGCAGTTATTTTTAGGGTTAATTTCATACATATCCTTGAGGTTAGAGTAAAATTATGTTTAAAGACGCGAATTTTAAAAACGTAACAAATCGTGAGTAACAACTATGAAAATGTATCAATCGTGTCCATC
The DNA here is from genome assembly GCA_033070095.1 of Escallonia herrerae. Classification (NCBI taxonomy): domain Eukaryota; kingdom Viridiplantae; phylum Streptophyta; class Magnoliopsida; order Escalloniales; family Escalloniaceae; genus Escallonia; species Escallonia herrerae. The sequence goes on along the minus strand of JAVXUP010000477.1, from coordinate 389,143 downwards.
CGCTATTGACCCACTGAGAAGTGTATCTTTTGCTGATGTTACTAATACGCATTTTCAAAACGTTAATATAGTTCTTATACAATATATACATATAATTTACATAGCCTAATATTTGTAATTAGGATTTTTCTTTCCCTTTACAGTCCTAGTATCCAAATTAGGCCCCCCCTTCCCCCCCCCCCCCCCCCTCATATTATCTCTCTCTCTCTCACACACACACACACATATACATACATGCATTACATACACAAGTTGTCGTGCACACGCGATGCGTGTGCGTATCTGTCATTAAATAATTTCTGATGACTCTTTACGCGTTATATGACAAAAATTAGGAAAACATATTTTAAAATTAAGAAAATGTATTTAATATTACGGTACCAAAAAGCATACGTGAATAAAGTGGAAGCATACATCGTGGGTCAAATATCTGTCTTGCAAGAGCCTAACACATCCAAACATTATTTTTGCAAGTTGACAACTTATTTGTTTCTCGTTTTTCTCTTTGCATATAATAATTCTTAGTTATATACCAAAAACTGGTCTATCTCATCTGCCCCCTTCTTCCTGCTACCTATTCACTTTACAAATCAAACAAATACTATCATCATCACTGATATCCAAATCTAAAATAAAAAAATCATTGGGAAAAAAATTCTTGAAAAAAAACTCTTAGAATATGTCTCTCTCTCACAATCACCTGACTCTGGCCCAATTGTTCAAAACACACCAACTGATCACATGCGAAATGGACGATGATACCGTGCTTCTGAATTCATATATCATTTGAAACCATGCATCAATTTTCGACGCCTCCTCAACTGCCCGCCAATGCCGGTCTTCCTCCACTCCAGAGCTCCGATCACAATCTCCGCCACCGCAAACCCCTAGTGCCCATATGCCTGCTGGAGACTCATGCTTGCCACCATACACCATCTCTGGCGAGAACCACCAATAGCCATTGCTGGTCGCAAGTCGAGGCCACCGATTAACCACCCATGGCCTCCATCGATCGGCCCAACCACGGCCTCCATCAATCGGCCCACCCATGGCCTCCGTTGGAGCAGTCGGGCACTAGGCATCCATGCACGCCGCCGCGTAACCACCACTACCTGTCGCATGTCGTGGGCCACCAATCGACCAACCATGATATGGCCTCCATCGATCGACCCACCCACGACCCCCAAGTCTTACCACCCATCGCCAAACGCCTAACCACCATCAATCGCACAAAACATTTCCAATAATTGCAGAGAAGGGAAGGGAGAAGGGGAAATGAATGGAGAAGAGAGTGGAAAATGAAGAGATGCAAGAAATTGGAATGGAAAGGCAGTCACATAGCTGAAAAGTGGGGTAGTTTGAAGCCAGTGAAGAGTGGTGTTTTACGATTTTATCTCCCAAAAGGACACTTGTCAGTAGCCGGATGAGTTTCAGTGTAACACCTCAGATGAGTTTCAGTGTAACACCAAAAGGGTATTACATCAAAACTAAAGATAGAGTTCTCATTATATATATAGTATAAATGTGTGTGTTAAAAAGTTGGCAGTTTAGTGTGTGTGTGTGTGGAGAATTGACAATGGCATCAATCAGCAGAGGTGGAGGGGGTGGGTGACTTCAATTGTAAGATGTGGTGGGAGGCGGGTATGATGATTTAACCCTTCACTTCACTAAGTACAAGTTATTATTTAGTGGGCGGTTGTATGGTGGCCTTGCAGGTGATCGTGTTGGTGCCAGTGGTCAATTTAAGGGCAGTGACAGGGGATGGTGAGTTATAGCCGGATTTGGCAGAGTGTTCAGAGAGCCGTGGATTGTGCCATGCATGATGGGGGTTGGTGATGACAGGGGTGGTTAGTGGTGTTGGGTGGTACTGTGGATGATATCAGAAGACGTTGGGTTGTTTGGGAGGTGGTTAGGTGGTAGTGCTATTAATTTATACTACCTATAAAAGTGTATGAATTTGTAAATCATTTTATTCCATTTTTGTTCTTCGTTAATCACTCCAATAACAATCCTACCCTTTCATAAATACTATTAGTATCTTATCATTTCACAAATACTCTTATTAATTACTAATTTTGTAATCATTTTTAGTTTTGTCCGTCGTTAATTATTCCAATAACAGCCCTACCCTTCCCTAATTAGTTCTTTTGTAATGCGTTTAATGAACATTAGGTCATAAATTTAATGTAAATCTATATTTACACATTGAGAAACAAAATATATGGTTGCGAAAAATATATTTGTGTGTGTGTGTGTGTCTATATCTATATCTATATTACCTATAAAGTATGAATATTGTAAATTATTTTTGGACGATTATGTCCATTACGTCAATTACGTTCTTACCCTTCCTTTTTTAGTCCCTTTTAAATTTGATGAAATTAAAATAACATTGGATAATGAATCTATTCTATACATTAGAAAATGAAAAGTGTAATGAGAAAGAAAAACATAGCAAAGAAATTCTTTTATTATTCTTTTTTTAATTTGGTTAAAATAAAATAAACATTAGATATTGAACTGCTTAATGAGAATTGTGATTTTTTTTCTTGTATTTTTAGGTTAGTAAACAATTAACCAATTGAAAACCCGAAAAAAAACTGAAATACATGAAAAATCAATTAAGAAACAAAAATTGTTGAAAAAACAAAAAATAGAAAAAAAAATGAAAAAGGGTTAAATATGCATAAAAAAACAAGGCTTAAAAATGATGCCAATTTGAACTGAAAATATGTTCAGTTATTGCAATTGATGACCATGTGTTTTGCATTTCTTATTGATGAAATGCAAAGCAATTGATCTTGAAAATTACAAATCCTAATCATAAATTAATTTAATATGTTATAAAAATAAAGACGAAGATTCATTCTTTTAATTTCTCAATTTTCTTTTATTTCAGCAATACTATCAAGCATTTCTTCAATCCAAAAGCTTACAAGAAATATTTTAAAACATTGAATTGATTACAGTTGCAAATATCAAATATACATTTCTTCTAAAACAAGTCACAAAAGAAATAAGAACATAATTAAATTACATTGTTTTGATCCTAAAAAAGATAATAATATCATCTTAAATATTACTCTTGACTATATCAACGTGCAACACACATGTTCTATTTTATTAGAGAAAATAGGGGGATAGAGAGGAGTAGGGGTGAGCACGGTTCGGTTTGGAGGCTGAATACCCAACTGAACCGACCAACCACGGTTTGAAAAAAAAAACGAACTCAAACATGTTCCGAGAGTAGTCAGCTGACTGTGTGCTCTTGTTCTTGCCAAACATGAAGGAGATGTCACCCACAAGCTTGTTACGTGACAAATCAATCGTAGAGAAGTTCATATTTCCCAAGGATTTTGGAACCGACCCGGTAAGCTGGTTGTGAGGGAGATAAAGGTCCGGTATGCTCTCGGTCTATTTCCCGAATTCTTCGGGGACAAGCGGCCGGAATCTGGCCGGAGATGTTAAGACTATGAGGGCATTGATTTTGGTTTTTTTTTTTTTGGGGGGGGGGGGGGGGGGTTAAACAGTAAAGTCTTTCTTCTTCTTTATTTTTAATAAAGATGAAGTAATGGCATTAAAAAAATAAAAAAAAAGGGTTCCAACTTAGGGGCAACAAAGTCTTTTCATTAAAATCGTTAGAGTTTTTACAATTCTATTTGGTCAACGAATATAAGTGTAATTTGTCCAAATTATTATCCTTGCCTGTAAATTTTACCATAATCTCAGGAACATAAGTATAATTAGCCCTTAGAAAAGAATCTAAAAGTTGTTAGCAAAAGACGTAAATTCATTCTTTTAATTTCTCAATTTACTTTTATTTCAGCAATACTCTCAAGCATTTATTCAATCCAAAAGCCTACAAGAAATATTTTAAAACATTGAATTGATTACAGTTGCGAAAATCAAATATACATTTCTTCTAAAACAAGTCACAAAATAAATAAGAATATAATTAAATTACATTGTTTTGATCCTAAAAAAGATAATAATAGCATCTTAAATATTACTCTTGACTATATCAACGTGCAACGCACATACTTTATTTTATTAATGAAAATAGGGGAATAGAAAGAAGTAGGGATGAGCACGGTTCGGTTTGGAGGCTGAATACCAAACCGAACCGACCAACCACGGTTTGAAAACGAACCGTGATTGCACGGTTCGGTTTGGAGGCTGAATACCAAACCGAACCGACCAACCACGGTTTGAAAAAAAACGAACCGTGATTGAACGGTTTGGTTTCAACAGTTCAATTTATGCAGATTGGACGGATTGAACGGTTCGGTTTGGATGGTTTAATCGGTTTGGGCCAAACTCAATTTTGGACAAGTTTAAGCCAAAAAATTAATAACTTATATATACTAATAAGTTCCAAAAAAACTAAATTTTTTATCATAATTATTAACACTTAGTAAGATGTAGGCGACAAATAAAAAATGTGTGTTACGTTAAGAGATTTAGGATTTATCCCATTTTATATGAGTGATTAGATAACTAAAGTTAGTAAAAAAAAAAACTAGGATTTGGTAAAAATATAGATATGTTATATTATTATTATTATATACGGTTGGTTCGATTTATGAGGTTTCAAAAAAATTTGAACCGAACCGAATGTACGATTTGAAAAAAAAAACCAAACCAAATAATTTTTAAATTGGTTTGAAAATACACGGATTAGTGGAATCGGTTTCAACGATTTAAATGCTCACCCCAAGAGAGGAGGATGGCAGGTGACGGTTCTTGAAGAGGAAGAGGAGAGATAATTGTATGACATGTGAAAATTACCTTCCTAGTTTGGAACAATAAAGTCATTTTATTAAAAAATTAACGTATTTCAAGATTCCGATCAACGCACATTATTATTATTTGTCTAAATTAATAAACACGGTACTCAAACCTGACTTCAAGTTAACTCTATTGTTTAATTCATCCATCGTACCAAAAAGAGTTGTTAAATACTCTTTAACAATATATGATTGTGCATTCAATACCATCCATATTGAGGCCAAAAAGAGGTGGTTTGAATCCATGCATGCTGAAGATCTCTCAGAGAATCGTCATGGACGTTTTGGTGTCATGAAAACCAACACAGAGGTGTCTCTCCGATTTTGCAAAAGAATGGACATTTAAACAATTAAACAGAAACTCGGGATGCGTTGTAATATAATAATGATTTAATGTCCTTGGATAAAAACAAACGTTAGGAAATCATGATTTGAATAAACTAAAAATGATAATAGTAATAATAATTTATAATATATATAATAATAATGATGATTTAATAGTCGAAGCGGTCCGCTTCAGTGGTTCACTTCCTTAGTTCCTTTTCCTTGATTCAAAATCACATTCTTTAAGTGGCCCTTAAAACATTTTTCTGGGACTCAAGTGGCCACCTTTCGGTCCATGAAAATGGTCGAAGGAGAGTGAATATGTTTGGCCCATGCATTTCCTATTTTAGTTTTGGGCCTGACTGTCGACCATATGACGTTTGTTTTGTTATAGCTTTTACTTTTCTTATAAATAACTCAAATAAATAAGTTTCTCGTTAATCCGTTATTTAGCATTTGTAATAATTTATACTATCAGATTTCTTAAACTTGAAATGACAAAAACACCCAACAGACTTTTTTTTTGGTATTTATATATAGTTACCTTTATGCAGAGAATTTGATGACCCAAAAAGTATCTAAGTATATTCTATGTAAGTCAAACTAAAGAGAACTCAATCTCAAATTATGAAGCGGAGAGAAAATGGAGAAGAAAAAGAAAGTAACAGCCCGTGACATGTGACAGACTTTGATCAACGAGGAGGAGTATCACTTATAACATGTCTTAATAAAATTACTAACAAATAAACATTTAAATATATTCTTAAGCTATGAGCGTTACGCCAAAATAAGCTGTGAGAAACAGGGTCTTATATTGGGGTCAGTTTTCTAAGCCTTTACCCAAAATTGTCAAAAATTACTAAAATGGTAGTAAAATGTTTTTTCTTTCTGCATGTTTGACTTATATTTCACCTATATTTCACCTACTTGTCTTGGAAATATTTTATTCATCGCAGTCGGTCCATCTAATAAAATAGATGAGCTTTGACTCTTCTCCTCCTCTACGATCACGTAGATATCCATTCATAAAAGCTTTGTAAGAATTATGCTAAGCCTAACAACAATCTTATACTCTGCAATCACTTTCACTAAAAAAATTAAGTTTGACATCATTGAATTAATATTCTCATCTCGCAAGAGGCCACAAATACACAAGGTCTAACAAATAAGACTTTCCAATTATATTATTCTAAATTGATAAATCTGATAATATAAACCCTCTGTTGGTACCAAAGCTCCTCATTGTAAACTAATTTTTGCGAACAACTTTAATCAGACATATTGTTCCCAACACAAATCATAATTCAAAGTCCCTTTTCTTTTGCAATTTTTATTTTGTAAGTAATGTAATTCAAAGTTTAACAACAACATAGTACTAAATACTAATACTAAAATAAGAAAAGGGTGTGGGAAAAAGAAAAAAAGAAGAAGTTTGTCCAGGAGACGACGTCGGTTAAGTGAAGTCTAATCACATAAAAAACCCTAATAGGGTAGGAGAAATAGAAAGAGTCTCGCCTTCTCCATTCCACCAAGCCTCACCGCCGCCGCATCCTCTATCCGATACGATCCGATGGTACAGAGCTGCCGTCTCCGCCTCTTGAATTACCGTTCTGGTGATCATATATTTGTGTGCAATGACCCTCAGTTTTCAATGCTTCGCAGGCTCCAAAGAAGGACAAGGCTCCACCTCCCTCTTCCAAGCCCGCCAAGTCCGGCGGCGGCAAGCAGAAGAAGAAGGTCACTTATCTTCCTATCCCTTTTCTTCCCCGTCGTTTTATCATACACGTGATGTGCAGTGTGGTGATGTATATATGTGGGTTGAAAATTTTACAGAAGTGGAGCAAGGGAAAGCAAAAGGAGAAGGTGAACAACATGGTGCTGTTTGACAAGGGCAGTTACGACAAGCTCCTGTCCGAAGCGCCCAAGTACAAGCTCATCACTCCTTCCATTCTTTCCGACCGTTTAAGGGTACGCAAGCGCACTGCTTTTTTTCTTTTATTTTCCTTTTTTGCCCAACTTTTTTGATGTCATTTGGAAGCGGATATTCTGATTTCCTTGTTACCTGTTCAATTTTTTTGCGAGAAGATGCTCATGTCTTGTAATTCTCGGTGCGCATGTTATATGACTGGCCATTGGCGTTGATTTTTTTTTTCGGGGGGTATTAATCCTATGGATTTGATTATGCGGTTCTCATGAGCAAAATCTGGAGTTGTTGGGTTGTGTACGTTGTAGAATTTCTTTAATACAAGCTATGCACATTGCCATGTCTCAATTCTGTCAAGTTTTCGTCGCTGGCATATAAAAGAAAAATATTAGGGTATGCTCTGGAACATTAGGCAACCGATGCTTTCGTTATTTTTTTTTTCATATGTTTGGGGCATATTGGTGCTTTTTCTGATGTGTTTTTTGTAGTTTAAAATCAACTTGTGGCATGATTAAAGGTCAACTTAGAGATATGATGATTACTGTTTGGTCCGTGTTTCAGATCTAACCATGACTGATAAACATTACCAATTTCTGATCTCTCTGTGATCTTTATTTTGATGAATTGAACATTTTGTTACTCTAAGATAGGATGTCCTAGTAAACTTTGTATACGTTCATGTATATGTATAATATATATGATTGCGGTGTACAAATTTTGTTTTCTGGAAATTGCGGTGTATGGTGTCTTGATCAGTATCTGTGTGGCCGGTTTGTTTTTTGGAAATTGCGGTGTGTGGTGTCTTGATCAGTATCTGTGTGGCCGGTTTGTTTTTTGGAAATTGCGGTGTGTGGTGTCTTGATCCGTATCTGTTTGGCCGGCTATATATTTTGCAAGAATATATGGAACCAAGATCCATTCCATGAATCTTCTATCCATACATATTGTTTTGATTTAAGATTCACTCCATCATGGGGGTTCTTTTCTCACTCTTTGATTTTCAAAGCTATTTCAGTGGGATTATGAAATTGCGAGACAAATTTGTCATACGCAGTGTCCGCGTCTGTGCTACTTAGGAGTCAAATACATCCTTGTTGAGATTAAAAAGAATTTAGTATCACAGAAAATACAAAATATTGGCCTATGAACTTCACGCAAGGAGGGCTTTAGGATGGCCAATGAGATGAGTGTCAAATTCTAGTGTTGTCAGGGTGCAACAAAGACATTTCAGCCTTGGTGTCACCGAAATCTTAATCTAATGACATCCAGATTTTGGTGAACTGCTGACGGTGCTTGGAGCCTGCATGCCCTAGTTTGCGGGTGTTGAAAAACAATGGAATTGTGGATCCACAATTTTGGTGGGAATTTGAGTCAATTTAGCGAGCTAGAAAATGAAGCTGCGGATTTTAATGTTGCATGAAATGCATAGAACCAGATTCTAGTATGGTATTTTGAATTTGTCAAATGGATGATGGCCTTTTGCCTCTTGTGCTTTAGATACTGATATGCCTTTCGTGTTTCATTCTAATATTTTACCTGGACCTTGCAGATTAACGGGTCACTCGCAAGGAAGGCAATAAGAGAGTTGATGGCTAGAGGCTTGATCAGGATGGTTTCAGCCCATTCAAGCCAGCAGATATACACCAGGGCTACCAACACCTAGACGTTGCATGCACTTGCGTCTAAGGAACTTGTTTTGGGATTGGTGATGTCGACTGCTGATATGCGTAGTTTAGCTTAAGTTTTGTCATGTTAGACCACTTTGGGTTAAACCTTTTATGTTCTTATGGTTAAGGCGCCATTATGGAGCCTTTTGTTAACTTTTTCTGAGAGATATCGCTACATTATACTTCGGTCTACTGTTAGTTTTCTTGCTCTTTGGATGTTGGTGAAAATAGTGTTTATGGACAACCATATTCTGCATCCCACGTTGGTCAATTGCTGTTACGTGGATCTCATGTGGTTGGTGGTTCACCTCAATTGAGTTAGTTTTTTCGAGTGCGGAACATACCCAAGTTTCCAGCCCTTTCCACAAGGCCTGTTGCTGTAGTATTACTTCTTACCCGCAAATTTCTTGCTCTTCCTTTTTTCGATTGCGGAACATACCCAAGTTTCCAGCCCTTTCCACAAGGCCAGCTGCTGTAGTATTACTTCTTACCCGCAAATTTCTTGCTCTTCCACCCTCTGATTAGTTGTCATATTTTCTGTTTTCATCGTTTTCAAGTTTCCGGGCTTCAGCTTCCATCACTGACAAATCTTTTTCGTCGCTGAAGATTTTGAGGGGACATTCATTGTTTTCCGGTGACACTGAATTATAATAAAAAATAAAGTGGGGCTTCTAAGGTAAATATAGAGTTTTGCTAGCTATTCCTCAGTTATTCTTTTGTGGTAGAAGAAGTTTTTTTAAGTTTAGCTATGTAAGTCTTTTGAGGCCTATTTGGCATGGAGGCTGGTGTTTTTGTTGTGTTTAGTGCATTTGTTGGTTGCATTAAGGTTTTCTATGTGGCTACATTTTTTTTTGGAAAAAATTTGGCTGCTACTCCTATTGGAGGAATCTTCCTCCTACCCACTATATAGCGATAATAAATTGTCTCTAAATATTTCTAGTGGCTTTTATTTAGTGACGCTAAAAAAGTGCTGTTAATAATTATCATTGAAAGTGTTAGGAGAAAAATCACTAAAAACATTTAATGACTATTAATTGTCACTATACATGGGGTTGAAAGAAAATTCTTACAACTACGGTAGGAGCCAAAGTTTGTTTGTTTTTTTTTTTTTTGTTGCTTCTTCCAAGTAGTTGCAATGTGGTGTACGAGTCATCCAAGTATTGTACAAAATTTGTACTTGTGGCAATAGTTTGGCTAAAAGGAAAAAGGAGGGGAAAAAAAGGTAGAACCATCAAGGATTCAAGGTAGCTCTTAATGTCACTACATATGTACTAGCAACTAGTAAGGTGAATAGGCTGGATGACTTTGTAAAATCCTTTTATAAATAAAATTTTTATTATAGGTGGAACTTAAATAAAAAGCCAAATTATTGATTAACTTTTTATAGGTATATATTACGATTAAGGTCCTGTTTGATAGAGCTTTTTTTTTTTGGTTTTAGAAACTGAAAAAAAAAGTTGCGTTTGGTAATCATTTTTCCATTTTTTCTTCAATTTAACAAATCAGTTTTCAAATGAAGGATGTTTTTAAAAACTCAAAAAATGAATTTTTTTTTAGTGTTGGTTTTTTTTTAGACCACAACCACCCTCCCACCGTCGGCGACTGCCGCCAGCAACCTCCGACCACCACCAGCGGCCACTATCGACCACCGCCATGCCACACCACAGCCACCTCAGACCACCACAAAAAAAACTGGGTTATTAAACACCCACTTGTTTTTGTAAAAAAAAATTGCTCTTAAAATTTTTATTTTTTTGAAAATTGAAATTCAAAAAAAGAATTTTGTCAAACAGAACCTAAAATTTCCTCGTCGTGTTTTGACTTAAATTTGTTTAGTAATAAAGAATCCAAAAATACAATATACTAGTAAGTAAAGAATCGAAGAGAGATCAACTAAAAGTCCTGTCCCGATCCTTCCTTGTGGCAACCCGGATAATCGGCCCAAGTCTTTTCAGCATTTGAAGTAGGGATGGCAATGGGGCTGGTCGGATGCGGATCTTGTAAAATCCGTACCCGCCCTGGTAGTCCTAAAACACTGCCCCGCCCCGCCCCACCCCGCCACCGGGTTATGAATTTGCAATACCATAACCGACCCTAAGCAAATTTAGGAAACCCGTCCCCGCCCCGCCCTTCCAGCAAGACTCGTTTTTGTTATAGTGGAGTTTCAGATTCAAATCCTTTTGCAGTAATTCTAATCCTCAGGTTTAAATCAACACTTAGCATGGTGGGAAGCTGGTTTAGATAGAAGAAGGGTTTTAGGGATTACAGATTAACAGTTAAAAATAGATAACCTTCGGATTTGGGATTTGAGTCTGTGACAGGAGAAAAGTCTCACTGAAGAGTGACGAACTATCATGAAGAGTGCGCAGTGATGAGGACGCGGTCGGTCACGAGATCGTCGAGACGACAGAGGTGATAACGACAGAGCTACGGTGGACGATGAAAACGGGCGGTGGTGTCCAATGTGGATAGTAGCTCTGCCTGTTAAGGACGACAGATCTGTGAGCGTGAGGTGTGGCCGTGAGGACTGTGGCTTGACTTTTGAGGAAGGAAATGGCCAGCAATGGGGGAAGAAATTTGGTTCTGGGGGACAGTAAAAATGGCTGGTGGCGGGGAATATGGACAGTGGTGACTCCATGACTGTGAGTGATAGCAGATCTGGGAGAGACAGAAGTTTAGGGTTTGGGGGAAAAAACTTAGTATATATATCTAAGGAGGGACGGCTAGGATTGGCTGATGCATAGGTAAGTATACCGGGGCGGATACAGGTCACGGGGCGGGTCGGATACCGGGGCGGAATGGACAGAAAATCATACCCGACCCTAACTCGCTGCGGATTTTTTTAAAAAAATACCATACCCACCCCATGACCCTATCAAAGCTAAAATAACCCGCTCCTATCGGATCGGGACGGGTCGGAGATCCGCCGGGTGCGGATCTTATTGCCATCCCTAATTTGAAGAGAGAGCTTAAAACTGCAAAGAACCCTGTTGAAGGCTATTGGGTTTGTGGGCTGACGGTCTAAGAGAGCATATATCATTTCATACCACGTAGGCACGTACTCACGTTGATTTTTTTTAACTGTAATAGATATTACGTGGTGCAATGAACGGATAAAGTAATAGGATTACAACTCCTTGATTCTGTGAAAATTCCTCCATCTCGGAAGAGCGAGTGTATAGTTTATATGTCAGAAGCGTGCATAAGCTAGTTGGTCAGTAATGTTCAACAGTTCCACCTTGTTAGCTCGGGTACGCTCGACCGTTGGTATCTCATAGAATTTTGAAGTTATAAATTGCTCCTTAGCGAAGGTGGACGTATGGATATAAATTATATAATATAAGCTTTGTGGGTTCTCTCTCCATTCCCAATTGGTTTCTCTAATTTATTCACGTGTTAGGTCTACTCAAAAGAAGTATGATCACACACGTGAAGAGACGCGTGAAAATATATCAATTTCACATTGGTCAAGAAACAAATCATATTTCATTGCATGAAAATTGTAGGCATTTCCGTCGTTGTCAATTAATTTTAAAGGTATGGTTTCATTGAGACATTCTTGGAGACTTGATATTTATACTGTCCCTTAATATGCGAACACGTGTGCGGTCAGGAGAGCTCCGTCCACTGGAGTCAGCTGTCGAACACTAATCGAAAATCACCCATCAGCATCAAATTCTTGGGTGTTCCTCGGACTGTTTGTTGAACAAGACTATGATCCAATAAACCACGCCAGAAGTGTTCTTTCATTATCTTTGATCTCCAAGTTGCAGTTTTCATGCTGCGGGACCACATAACACTTCATACAAACAGTGTGAATAAGATCCACCACATTGGCATGTTTCGTCCCCTTTGATGATCATGTTCGTTTCACTAACCAGTTGGATGGTTACATTTTTAACTAAATATGCAATAATCGTTTCAGACAAAATGCAAGAACCTTAAGTACAAAGCACGGAAATCTTTATACATTCTATTAAGAGTTTGAACAAGTTATTATAAATAGTTATTTGGTTATCGTTAAGTTATTACATATTTTAGAAAACTTAAAATTTTTAAAGAATAAATTCAAACAATGTAAGTATGTTTTAACACTTTTCTTCTCGTGCAAACTCTCGATTGTATGCTAAGAGACAAATTAATCCTAAACTTTTTTTTTGATAGGAAAATATGAGAAGAACAAAATAGAATATTAAACACTTGCAGACTTTGGCCCCGTTTGACAGAGCTTTTTCTCAAGTTATTTTTTTCAGTTTTGAAAACTGAAAAGAAAAAAAAATGCGTTTGGTAACTATTTTTTTTTTCTTCAATTTTTAAAAACTCTAAAAATGAGTTTCATTTTTTTTAAAACGACCGCCACCCTCCCACCGCTGGCAGCCACTCCCGGCAACCAACGGCCACCTCCGACGACCACCGCCAACCACTACCACCACCGTCGGTCGTCGCCACGCCCCACCACCGCTACCGCAAATCACCACAAAAAAACTCAAATAAAAACTGGGTTATCAAACACTCAAATAAAAATTAGGTTATCAAATACTCACTTATTTTTGTAAAAATAAAATAAAATTACTGCTCTTTTAATTTATTTTTTTAAAAATAAAAAAAATATTGTCAAACAGAATATTGATCTTTCATATATGGGATTTAAATGTAAATAAGGTCGTGGGTGGTGAAACCGATGATTGATATAAATATTTGGGTAAGATGAGGTGGATCCGGGGCCACGTGACTGCGGTAGACGTACTGAATCATGATCCGTCCATGTGATGTATCTGATGGGCCTTATGTGGGGACTAGTTGGGACCGACGAACAAGGTACGGAGAAACTCGTCTTCTTTTTTCAAGAAACACGTGGGCCAAGTGAGGCCATGTCATGGGCCGCTCTAAGATTAACCGTCCATGTGGTTAGGTGAATCATAATATACGTCCAAAATCTTGGAGCTGAGGGTCTAATCCATGACTCAATTGTGTCCGTCCGTTAGCATATCATCTACCTCGTCTCTTTTATGCTATAATAGAAAAATATCGCTAAAATAATAAAAAAAATTAATATTATATAAAAATTTTCATGTAACACAAGAGTGTTCTTCAAAAGGCTTTCTCAACTTTTGGCTATTTCTTTTTTGCGTTAAAATTTATTACAACCATTGTTGTGTTGTACATACCAGGATCCTGATCTTATCTTACTCCAGTAAACATATCTCTTAAACTTTGGTGAGTAGCCACGTTGATCTCGTTCTTTAGAAAGCTGATATTCGTTATTTTTTTTTTTATCTATACTTAATACTAGAATGATGAGTATTATATTAAGTAGTAAAGACTGTCGAAGTGTTCGCCATTGTTATAACAAGTAGGGCCAATTACACTTATATCCCTGAGATTATGGTATAATTACAGGTACGGATAATAGTTTAAACAAATTACACTTATGTCCGTTGACCAGACGGAATCTTAAAAAAAACCTAATGATCCTAACGAAATGACTTTATTACACTTATGTTGGAAAGTTAATTTTATCAAATGTCATTACCTCTTTTTTAAAAAAGAAAATCAGAAAAGTAAACCCTAATTATGTTGGAAAGTTAATCTCTCTCTCTCTCTTCCCCCATCTTTCCCTACCCATTTAGCCGCCACCCTTCCCCCCCCCCCCTCATCGCGCTCGCTGCTACTCCCCCCAACCCACCCACTGGCCACCAAGAGTTCCCTCAACCCATCCCCTCAGTAGCCACCTCCGTCAAACCACGCCGCCATCAGGCCCCTTCCTCTCTCAATCCCGTCGCAACCCCCTCCCTCACCCATCCCCTCGGTAGTCACCTCCATCAGACCACACTACCATCAACCCCCTTCTTTTTCCAATCCCGTCGTAACCCCCTCCCTCGCCCAACCCTATAGCAGCGCCGTTTAGGTGGCACCAACGAGATCCAGCTAAGGTAAATACATTCGGCGAGGACAGATCCTGGTGTGTCCATAAGAGACTTGGCCCTAGCAGATTCTATTCGTTCTTTTTTTGTAGTTTGTCGGGAATGTGTCTATGAAGGGGAATCCCCTTGCTTCTGGGCTTTGCGGTCCCTTTGAAGAACCCGTGAGGTCAACCTCTTTCAAATATACATGGATTATGGCAATTTACTTGGTGAAGGCGGTGGTAAGTTTGGTTGTTGGTTGAGATGGTGTCGTGGTGTTGGGATGATGTGAAGGTGGTGCACGGTGGGGCGGTAGTAGGGGCGGGGTGTGTGTGAGATAGTGTGTGTTGAATTAGTATTTGAAAATTCTAATTTAAAAAACACTAAGTTGAAATTGGGTTTGAAATCTTAATTTAAAAATATACTGTATAAGAGTAATATTGTCATTTTAAAAATACGAAATTATGACATAATAAAAAATTGTACACTTTTTTAGACAGAACCCTAACGGATGGACACGGGTGTTATATTTTAAAACTTATTGTCCTGTAATTTCATCCTAACCTCAGGAACATTGCTGTAATTAGTCCTAACAAGTACGTGTTACCCCATCAGGCCATGAAACTAATTGAGACATCTTGTTTGGTTTTGGTGGGAGCTATTCCACATGGATTTTTCCTCACCCACCCTCCCGACAAACCAAAGGGAAGGGAGGATAAAATCTCACATGATTGGTGGTAAGGGATTCGGATGACAAATAAACTCGAAGAAGGACCAAATACAAACTTCCATACTACCAAGAAGGTTCAAAAATGAAGGAGCGTGCATGGGAACCCTATAAGCAGAAAAGAACAAACAATCAACATTGATGAGATGTTGCATCATAAAGCCAGAAGGGAGTAACATGGGGTGTCCTAATGGTGTGTATAAAATTCTGAGGATGGTTCAAACTTCAAACTACAAAATCAATTAATGGATCCTAGAATCAATCTCGAGAGTACTGAATCTTGTGGATAAGTTAAACTCGCGAAGTGTTGAGAGATTTTTTTATTAACCTTTTATTTTGAGTTGAATATTTAAACTTATAACAGATCAATTTAATACTTAACTGGGACGATTTTAGACATGATATTATTAAAGCTAATTGGTTTGATATCGTAAATAAATCACCGTGGTCCGCCATCCGGGTAAAGACATGAACACATTCGGCCACAGTTAGAGAAGAAAAAACCATGTCATTCCATACTTAGTGGTGAGACATGTTGATGTGATAGGCAATCTTAAGTTTCGGAAGCAACCAAAAAGCTATTGTCGTATAGTTTGAAAATCACTGAAGTAATTACCAATAAAATGTTTGAATTTGTCAAAGTGTACAGAGCCTTTTTGTTGAAGAAATATCTTCAACAGCTTCTTGTCTATTCGTTAACAAAGGTTGGTTCAACGGTCCCCAGGATCCTAATCCAGATTTCTTACTTGGGTTTGAATCCTGCCCGCCGCACTTGTTGGTGGCAAACTTACGTTCTCGCCTTGCATTTGCTCAACACACGGGTCCTTGTGTGCTTCGGCCCCGACATAGGTGCGGGAATCGAGGGCTCAGATGTATGTGGCGGCCTTATAGGTCTCCGAGGCGTAATACTCCCTGCCGGTTGGATTAGAACCTTACGGTCCAGCCTTTTTTGCACAAAAAAAAAAAGCTTCCCATCTAAGAAGTACAAGTGTTTGTGTTAATTGACAAGACTGATTACTCAGGTAAAATTACGGTTTTGGTAGGATGATAACTTAGCTAAGTTGTCTACAGTGATACGATCTTTCATCTTATTGATATGAAAAGCAACAAATTCTCTTTCGTTTTTATGGTGATCTTCGTTGCATCCCATTATAGAGCCAATATTCATTTCATCAAGGGACAGATGATGATTTATTGTCTGTACTTATATTTGTCCCATAATGAGGTAAAAGATAGAAAATTTTAAAAAATATACGAGTAATAATTACATATGTCCATTAGCGATAAATAGACGGTCAGACAACACCGAGAGAGATTATGTCACCAACGCGGGCAAAGGGACGGTTCATTTTTTTAATTGGTACAAAGTACAAAATTATTTAAAGCGTGGCCTGAAACACAGGTGCTCGGTTTATAATGGGCTCCAAGACGCTCGACAAGCTTACAGAGAGTTTTTTTTCCTCATTAATACTGTTTTTAAACTTAATTGTCAATATACTCCATTTTAAAACTTATTTACTCGCATACCACACTTTTGAAAATCGTTATTTAAAACTACGATTTCAAGTAAGAAATCGCTGTTTCAAAACAGCGATTTCTTCTTTATTTCTACTGTAAAGTAGAAATCATTGTTTCAAAAGTAGAAATTGTTGTTTCAAAGTAGAAAACAATAATTTTTACTTTGAAATCGTAGTTTCAAACAACGATTTTTAAAAGTGTGATATGCAAATAAATAAAATTTAAATAAAATATATTAGTAATTAAATTTTAAATATGTATTAATCAGAAGTAAAAAAAATTCAGACGTAGACTGCGGAAAGAGACGACATCAGAGACTGAGCGAGGCCGCTGTGGCACTGGAGGGAGACATACACACACACTCTCTTGATTGAGATTGCAATATAAATCCCAAATTTGCAACTTGCAAGGTTTCTCGTGAGAGAGCTCACATGCCAATAAAGCTAAGCTACTCACGCCTCCCTGCGACATCAAATTCACGCATTTCTTCCCACATTTTCAACTCTCTAAAGCCTCTCTAATTACTTCTCTGTACCATTCGATTAGCATTACTACTCTTTCTGGAAAATTTTGGGGTAACCGATCCTCAAGTTTTCTTTAATAGGATAGGATTTCCAGGTTCTCGAAAATTTCGGTCTCTTTCTCTGTTCTGTGATCTGGGCATTACATTTCTAGAATGTTTCTTCATCTGCTTAACTTGGTCTGAAACTCTTCTTTGAGGTTATTCGAGTACAAGTTCTAATATATAATAGGTTGCTTTCGAATATGGGTCACAACTGTCTCCCCATTTCTTTCTAGTTTGTGTGATTTATACTTTACTTGGTTACTTGGATTATATCCCTAGAGCCCTCTACTTTACTGGGATTAGTGTAGTGGTGCTATAAACCCGTAAATTGATCGCCATTTCTGATCCAGTGATCATTATCATCATCATCTGGGGTTTTGCTAATTCCTTGGCATTTATCATCAATTTGTCGAATCAACTGTAATGGATTCTTGCTCTGCATCACTGAAAGTAAATACCCATGTGGGACAATTTAGCAGGGGTGGTATTAGTAAGGGAGATGACGGGTTCCTGGGGCAGAGGATTAAAGGGGGTCCAAACAACAGTGTTTGGGTTAATCAGTTTGCGAAAAGATTGAGTTCTGAGAAAAGGGCAAGGAAGACCAAAATCAAACCTGGGGTTGCTTATTCTGTGATCACAACAGATAATGACACTGCGACACTGGTAAGTTCATAGCATCCGTTCATCAAGTTATTTTTCTTCATTACTTCATGTTAGTAATCTTGAAAATAAAACTAAGAACGGGTAAAGAAACCAAAAGGAAATTAAACAAACTCCGAATCATATTGTGATTGTGGGAAGCATTACGTGACAGGAAAGGAGTAATTTGCTTCAAACCAACTGATCGTATTTGTCGATTCATTAGATGGCTAGTTACTTGTTGGAATTTGGACTAGTGCGGCTTATATGCTTGTTCATTTTGTAGTCCCATTTGAATAGTTCTAATCTTACTGTCAGACAATACAAGCACCACGATTTGATTGGAGAAGAGCGAATCCGAAGAAAATGGCTGCCATCATATTAGGTGGAGGCGCAGGAGCTCAACTGTTTCCGCTTACAAGTAGAACGGCAACGCCTGCTGTAAGTAAATGCTTTCTACCCTCGCGAGTCAAAAACTGTTTAGATAAATTGTTATTCGAGGTATTGGATCAATTGTGATTATAAACTGCCCAAAACTGTTGACCCTAAATGAATATACATTGGGTTTCTGGTATGTGATATAATATACAGGTTCCAGTGGGAGGATGCTATAGGCTTATAGACATCCCAATGAGTAACTGCATCAACAGTGGCATAAACAAGATATTTGTTCTCACTCAGTTCAACTCTGCTTCCCTAAATCGTCACATTTCTCGTACATATTTCGGAAATGGTGTGAACTTCGGCGATGGTTTTGTGGAGGTAAAAACTCATATATCTCAGCTTTTTCAGTGAACAAAATAATCCATAATAGGAATGCTAGGTATTGGAAGTAGATAAAACAGCAGAAGTCACGAATAATACTTGAAGATGTGAATCAGTGTAAGATAGAGATTCGTTGGAGTCCATGATATCTGAAGACTGTTGAGATACTGCAAGGAGTATAGGGAAGTAGTAGCGACCGGTTAATATGTCTTCCACTTCAGTTATTTGGCACCTAGTGTGAATTTAACCTGTGGTGCAGGTGTTAGCTGCTACTCAAACACCAGGGGAAGCTGGGATGAAGTGGTTCCAAGGAACTGCAGATGCTGTGAGGCAATTTACATGGGTATTTGAGGTAGCAACAAATATTTATGAGGCCTGATACTGAATGATAAATTTTGTGTAGTTTGCGATTTGTTGTCTTCCGATCAGCTTGATCGAGAAGCCTGATGAAAGTGAAACTCCATTGATTTTGAGCCTTTTATGTATTTTCATATTCAATCAACACTTGCAGGATGCCAAGAATAAGGACATTGAGAATATACTGATTTTATCGGGGGATCATCTGTACCGCATGGACTATATGGAGTTTGTGCAGGTAAAATCACATCTTCCCTAATATAGTCAATGCCATTTTATCTTAATAACAAAGATCCGGCTAATACTTTGCAACAAATCATCAGAATCACATCGACAGAAATGCTGATATAACAGTTTCATGTGTACCAGTTGGTGGCAGGTCTGTTCTTTGTTACTGCTTTTACTTGATAATTTTATCTTCCGATTAGATCTTCATTTGTTTATTTTTCATATTTTGGCTTCTTTACTTTAAGGTCATTCAAAGGTTCAGAAGTTACTAACTGAAGGAGAAAAGAGGGAAAAAAAAAAACCTGTCTTACACATCGTTTCTTTATTTCTCAGCCGAGCCTCAGATTATGGATTGATGAAGATTGACAACCGAGGTCAAGTCATTCAATTTGCTGAAAAACCCAAGGGTGCTGATCTGAAAGCAATGGTGAGCACATCGCATTTCCAAACCAGCTTCGCTCTGTCTGCATAATTGGTAGTTCTCGATGCCAGTAAAAAAGTAAAAGGAAACTCGGTCAGTTGAGTGGTGTTGTTTTTAACACCGCATGTGATCCTTGACGTGTAGCAGCAGCAGCAAACTACTGTCTTCTCTTGATCGTGCAGTGCAAAATATCAACTATTTTGTCTGGAGGCTTCTTAACACATTGTGCACATTCATTTCATAGAAAGTGATTAAAACTCTTTGCCCTTTTGCTTTCACCCTTTAGGAAGCTCACTGGAGCGGACATTTTAGAGTACACCATGGTAGCAGCATTTGGGTTACTGTAGTTAGTTTGTCCATGAATTGAATTGTTTTCTGTTTACTAACATGATCTGAGCAGTAACCGAGTGGCTGTTATATAATCATACCCGTCTTGGCTTACTGCAGCAAGTAGATACCACTCTGCTGGGACTGTCTCCACAAGATGCTGTGGTGTCTCCATATATTGCTTCAATGGGAGTCTACGTATTTAAAACAGATATTTTACTGAAGCTTCTCAGGTGGAGATATCCTACGTCCAATGACTTCGGCTCTGAAATTATTCCTGCAGCAGTGATGGAGCACAATGTTCAAGTAAGAGCATTAACTCCATCTTTGTCGTTTTTCGGTCAACGTCTGCATTTCCATTGAATTTCTGAAAAGTGGAAATCATCTTGACAGGCCTATATCTTCAGAGACTACTGGGAGGACATTGGAACGATAAAATCTTTCTACGATGCTAACTTGGCCCTTACTGATGAGGTTGATTTTATGATAGCCAACAGTATTTATTACATTTTGTCTCATTTTTCATAGCATTGAAATCTTGTTTAGTTTATGTTTTAATGCCACGCCGTTTGCCATCTGCAACTTTCTTTTTCGAGGTTGTACTAACTACTTGTTTTGACTCATGCAGTTGCCAAAATTTGAATTTTATGACCCAAAGACACCGTTCTTTACTTCTCCACGGTTCTTGCCGCCTACCAAAATTGATAATTGCAGGGTAAGTTTGCATTCTTGGGAGGAAGCAGGAACGTGTGGCTATGGTGAACTTTCTGAGCTAATGGATCACTTAATTTTGCAGATCAAGGATGCAATAATATCGCATGGGTGTTTCTTGAGAGAATGTAACATTGAGCACTCCATAGTGGGTGAACGCTCACGTTTAGACACTGGTGCTGAGATCAAAGTGAGTGTCTAATGAAGAAAAAGCCTCATGATAAGATCAAAGTCTCTATTTTTGATGACATTTTTCTCCCTAAACTTTCAATTATTTAACTTTTTGTTTCCTTTCTTTCCGACCTTTTTTTTATCAAGGATACTTTGATGTTGGGGGCAGACTATTACCAAACAGAATCTGAAATTGCATCGCTGCTGGCAGAAGGAAAGGTCCCCATTGGAGTTGGACGAAATACAAAAATCAGGTAATGGACAGAGAGATTAAGAAGTTCATAAGTTTAAATCGAGATTCAGTGTGTCAATTTTGTTGACAAAACTTATCCGCTTACTTTGAAGGAACTGCATCATAGACAAGAATGTAAAGATTGGGAAAGATGTGATCATAATGAACAAAGATGTAAGCTTATTTTCTTATGCTTAAATTCTTAAATTTCCTTTCTTTTCCAAAATGAGAAAATGGGTAGGTGATTCGAGCTAAAATTAGCTTTTATGCACATCTGTTCAAATGTTATGGCTTGTCAGAATGTTCAAGAAGCGGACAGACCAGAGGAAGGATTTTACATTCGGTCAGGGATCACAATCATATTGGAGAAGGCAACAATCTGTGATGGCACTGTTATATAAATGGGACGTCAAGTATCTGCGGAGAAGCTCAGATGGTGGATCAAGATCATTTCCTAGTAAGGATCAAGCGCCATTTCATGTTCTTCTGTATATTAAAAGCTACACAGGCATGTAAATATTGAGGAGTTTATAACCGTGAGGAAGTTCCATCGTAAAGCTCGAGGCAGCAACTGCACTCTTTCTTGAGCCTCCTACAAGAGAGCCGAACTGCGGTTGTAGCATTACTCCGCTAGAAATAATTGCGAGGACTGTAGCCATGGCTTCTTAAACTTCTGTCTTGATCTATCCAACTACATCTGATCTTCTATAATCTTTTTAGTCGACAGACTTCGAATTTTCTTGCCCCTTCTACTAATAATTCGCCACTGTGCTTCAATTTGTTTGCCAATGTGGCCCTATTGGCACTTCCCTTTTGGCTAATGGCACTTCTAGTGCATCTCGTCAATTTGTTTGGCATTATTCGTTTTGTTTTTCACCATTGTAAGTTGTGTTTGGGGTGTACTGAGTGTTGAGCTGGTGACAAGATAGATTAGGTTGTGAACCGCTTATGCAGTATCCTGATCCTTCTGCGCAATCACTCGAAGGTCATGGCTTTATTACATCCATTATCTTCGTTACCTGTACTGAAAAAACCAGTTGAATACCTACGTTTAATTTGTCGCTACGGCGAGAAGATTCGGAAAGGAAACAGCGGCGGTTTTTGCGTATGAAACGATCCATCTGACGTTAGAACCGGGTGGTCATTTTTCCGCTGGGTCTCTCACTTTTGAAATGAAAGCCGTTCCGAAGATGGATTCACCGGTCACTAACAGGGTAAACGGACCCCTCAAGCAAGAAATGGAAAAGTTGCGACTTCAGCTTTCTTGTAAATGAGCTGCAGCAGCTCCCTCTAATAACTGTAATTCTGTATTTGCACCACTCTGAATGAGTTCAAGGATCAATGGAGATGATTTCTTGAATCTGCACCAGAACAGACTGGGTTTCATATCTAGGACTGAAGTCTTAGTGAACGGGGCAAAAATCGAGTTCTAAACACGGCTACTGAAATGAAATTGTAGGCAAATAATTACATTCTTTCATATAGTGACAATTAACTGTCACTATAACATAACCGGTGATATTTTTTACTATCACCTTTTAACGAGATTTCTTAACAACAATTCTTTTACCGTCATTAAATAGAAGTTACTAAAAAATTAATAACCATCTATTATAGCTACATGGAAGTTTGTTTTTCTATTACCCATCTAGTAGTCAAAAAATTGTCCTCAACAAAAAGATGATCACTTCAATGCACTGGCTGCCCATTAGGCTTCGACGACGAAACAAGCCATGAAGAGAATAAGCGCCCTTCACAAGGCTAAAATTCTAATTGCGGCAGCTCTTAGCTTCTAACTTCACCAAGTTTAAAATGCGGCACCGTAAGCTATGAGCAAGGTATAATACAACCATCCCTTAAAATAAACTACAATCTATAAGTACGTTAATAAGTTTTATTTCAGCGTATGCATTTCAGATTTCAAAACGCCCTTCATTTAAGTAGCTCAGGAGGGATCAGGATCCCCAGCGTTTAGCGTGTTAACGGAGTGTCGTCCGCCGTTACTCAAATTTGCCAATATTCTCTCTCTCCAGAAACACCCCCCCCCCCCCCTCTCTCTAAAACTCTGTAGATTTGGCGATCCACCTTCCGGCTACATTTCCGGCATCACCACCACCACCATTTTTCACTTCAACTCGCCATCCCCAACCAACAAACCATCTATTATCACGCCACATCTACCCACATCCAACCTTCGCCACCGACGTTGCAATTACATATAAACAAAGAGAAAAAAAAAGGAGGAAAGAAGACTTGAGATTCAGTGGGAGCCAGATCTGGGTAATTTAGAAGTACTCATAGATCGATCTCAGGGAAAGAGAGGGATTCTCGATCGGTGGCCTACATGTGGATCGGCGACTGTGGATAAGGTTGAACGGCAGATCAATTTTAGAGAAAGAAGATTGAGCTGCCGTTGACGTACGATCGTGACGGTGGTCGCATGCAGATCGATGCACGGTGGCTGGACGTGGGCGTGAGAGGGAGACGGGACGGTGTTGTCCGGCTATATGGTCGCAAGAAGGTGGAGGAGTGTCGCCAGCTATCGATTGTAGAGAGAGAAGATTGGGGAGCTGCTGTGGACTTCATGTTGGGAAGACGGCCGTCTCTCCTCCGAACGCTGCGTTTTGACCAATTTTAACTGCTTTGGCGACGTGGCATAATCTTGTACTTTCATCTTGATCAGACGACTGTAATTAGAGTTACAACATACCTACTGTAACCCTAATCACAACGGGTGATCCGGATCCTTGTTGGAGGTGGTGCGCAGCCCTCCCTAGTCCTTCATCGCGTAATATTACACATACGTGTCTCAACGTAGCAAATAAGCCAGATAATCTATTTACTTCCATGTTGAGTATCATTACAAACTGCTATGTAAAGCCTTAAACGCTGCTATTGACAACCTTTTGTAACTCCTGATTATCAATGCAATTCTCACTATTATCCAAAAAAAAGAGGAAGTGCTGCTAC
The DNA here is from genome assembly GCA_033070095.1 of Escallonia herrerae. NCBI lineage: Eukaryota > Viridiplantae > Streptophyta > Magnoliopsida > Escalloniales > Escalloniaceae > Escallonia > Escallonia herrerae. The sequence goes on along the minus strand of JAVXUP010000477.1, from coordinate 364,907 downwards.
ATTCGCAAAGGTTCTGCATGCAATGCAAAAAATTGATTGTCCGGTTTCAGACTAATAAAAAGAAGTCACAGTTCATGCAGTCATGAAAAACCATGAAGATTACATGGAGATTGGAGCATTTAGAGATATATTCCGAGTATTTGGCCCCTTGCACTTGCCAGGTGCAACCTAGTAGCCTGAAGAAGAAACAAGCCTATCTGCTGTTTTTCTCAAATTGGCCAGCATTTCCTCGATGTGATGAAACCAAAATCAAACATGAACAGGCAGGATACTAATGCAACCTACAGGCTAGCACGTAAAAATTTGGCTGATTGACCATGACTTCATCTTCTCCTCCACAACACAGCTTTGGCCATAAATGGAACAGTCATTTCTGCTAAGCATTCTTCCATGGGAAGTGCTGTCAGAAACCCTTCGTATTCCAAACTATGAAAGAACCCGTCTTACGGAACTCGCATGGTTGAAAACCAGTCATGGCCTTCCCCATGAGGGCCATAGCAGCAACGCTAGGAAACTGTTTCTTTTGAAAATCCTCGAACGCAAGCTTGGAACTTTGAGGGTCACAGACCAGTGCTGCTTCAGGCTTCTTTTCCGGAGTTGCAGCTCGATTATGACACCACCTCTGAATCCAAGAATGTGAGAGAGTAATTTCCTGGTCATTCTTCCCCGTGTTTAGAGAAGAAGAATCAGACGCTAATACAACTGTTGTCTGATCTATGGGCATCGGTTCTTTACCATGACGCTTGCCAGATGTTAGTTTTGAGCTACGGAGGGGCTTATGAGGCCAGGCTTGACCCAAGTTTGAGGTCATAGTACCAAAAGCAAAGGGTTCTGAAGCACTCAACTTGAGACGCTTAACCCACCTGCTGCTTGGTTCTGGTCTCAAAGGTTCATCTGGGCACTGATTTATTATGGAAATGCTGGGCTGCTCAGCATGGGTACTAAGAGCTACTTCCATGTCCAAACTCTGAGTTCTTGAAGTGCTTGGCTCTGCACCATCCGTCGAGCTTGAAGTGGTTGGGAGCAGGGGTAGCTCTAAGTTTATATCAGGCAACACAGCGATAGGGCGTCTGCCTCCAGCTGAGGCAACTTTTGCTTGGGATAAATTTGGGTCCACTGCCATGTCCTGAAAATGAATAAAGCGCTTCCTGATTAGTGCTTCTAAAATGTTGAAGCATCATCTGATGAAATCAAAAGAAATTTTAATGACGGTGGGTAGTGGTGGATGCTAGTAAAATACTAATTAGCTAGTAACTCTGTCTCAAGAAAACAATTTTTTTAAATGCAAAACCTGTTATGAAAAAGTGTTAGAAACATGAGATAAGGGTGCAAAATTGCGGACTTTGGGAGACAAAACTTCAGTATGAAGATTTAATCGTCCAATTACGATGTATCAAGAAGTTGAATATACGTAAATCTGACTAACATCGTGCAGTGACAACTTCATCTGACTACTCGGATTGAGAGTGTGCAGTCGGGGGTTTCTATAGGACTTAACCAGCCAAGCTCAGCTTAGCACAAGCACAGGAATTAATACAATAAACGATCCGAAATGAAGTCAGCTATGCACTTCCCAGAAATTTACTGGTGCACTGTTGTTGGCCACTTGAAAATACTTCATATGATATGACTTCCAACGTGCAGAGCAAGTATACCCTGAGTTGGCGATAACGAGTATGCTATATTGTTTTCACATTTTTCTTCAGATTATTAGTATTCTTCCTCTCAGGAGTCATCGCTTTATTTTTAGTCCATAAATCCTAACAGTTTGCTGGATAAAAAAATGCAAGATGAGTATATAGAAGAGAGAAAAATTGAGTTATAAATATGCAGAAAAAATATCAATCTTTTCAGCCCTAGCCAAGAGAATGTGGAGTTTAAGAGAATCAAAGGTGCAGTGATAGTACCTTATGTGATGGGGAAGAATTTGCATCTGCAAGAGTCAAAAAGAGATCTTTCTTAAAAAATAGGTAGACCAAATGAATGTACCCAAGCATCTCATGCTAACAACATGCAAATTGTGCTTCAAAAACCTCAAGCCAAAATGTAAAGTAGATTCATACCAGAATGATTAGTCTTATCCTCAAAATAATCCATGTCCATGATGTCAGTTTCAGCTGATGATTCGTTCTTTGGAACGACTTCCGGCGTTTTGACATCTTCACCATTTTCTCTTCCTTCGCTGTCCGTGGAGCGAAGAAGTTCAAGCTTTACTCCATGATGACTACGACCAAAAAGTGGAGATAAGCTGTGAAGTTCATGAAAGCCAGTTTCATTTAGGTGTGTGGTTATTCTTGAATCTCTTAAATTATGGCTTTCTTTATACAAACTAACATCGGTATTTTTTGTGATTAGGAAACTTCGAGTTGCTTGAGCATATCCTGGAGGACCTCCAGCTAATTCCTCCACAGACTCCACGGAGGTGCATATTCTCGTAGAATTGTGAACAGGATGTGGCATTCTTCTTAACAAACGCCCATGGTGTAAATTTTCCGATTTAGTCATCTCTGGAGGGATGCTCTGACTAGGAAAATTTCCAAATCCAGATTTATTCTGCATTATCTGGTACTGTCCACCACCAACCAAATTGTTGTTTGTAGATGAATCCTTTAGTATCAGGGATGTGTTACTCTGCCTTCTATATGGTGTCGCAGCTTTCCCAAAATTTGAACAGTCACCATACATGTTCTCATAAGCCAAAAATCCAGAATGGCTGTGATGATTAGTATGTTCTTGTTCGACAATACGAGATGCTGAACCTGTAAAAGCATCCGGCAATGGCCTTGAGAGCGTGAAGCTGCTATCTCCAAAAAACATATGTGATTTTACCAGTTTGGCGGAATTTGGAAATAACCCTCTGGGCTGAAATTGGCAATCTCTTAATGAAGTTTCAGTTGCAGGAGGAAAACTACTCCCACTTGGGCAAGGAGAACTACTACTGCGTTCACAATTTTGGTCAATTTGGAGCCTTGCTGCTTTAGGGTGACTAGTGTCTTGGTCATTCTTAAGAATGGAACTAGTCCCACTTCTTCGACCAAGATCAACACTTGGAGGGGGTTTGCCACCCAACATTTCTTTTCTCGCGTTCTTGGAACTTCTTGTCAAATTATCATCCAGGATATTAATAGTGCTGCCTTCAGGTTCCCTATATATTTTCCTAGGCCTAGACACTTCAGACACAATCTCAACCTCGCTCAGCAAACGTTGTTGCTTGATATTAAGATCATCTTGCTTGTATCCAAAAGGAGGAGATGCATGACTATCCGTTTCGGGTAATACATTGCAGCTTGTACGTGTCCAATGTGCCATCCAGGCAGACTGATAAGATTGCATAGACTGCACAGTTTTCCCATCAGCGTCGTGATATGTTTGCACGATGCGATCAGACATGATGAGTTGGCTTTGGGCTTACAGGGATATTACAAAATTGTTCACCCACCCAAAGGACTGACAATTCTGAAGTTGACAAAGAAAAGCATTCTGACCTGCATGATATCAACATGACGATTACAGGTTGGAACACGTGAAATGAAACTGCTTCTCTGATTTTCAAGCATCCAAAACGATGATGCGTAAACAAATAGCAAAAGAATTATGCCCACGTGTAAAGAATGATCAGACAAGAATCTAGACTAGGGTGGTCATAAGTTCAATCTCCTTGACGAATAGACCAGTTCAATTGATTTTCAAAACTCCCAAGGGTAAACTCTCACATTTCAGACCCGAAAATAATTTCTAGAAAGTTATAGTATCCGAAAGTTCTTATAAACAAAACAAAGCCAGAATACTGGTACAAGTACATCGAGTAGTCACTTTCAGGATCGTTAAATGGTCTCCCGCAATACCTAGCAATTGTGGGAAACAAATCAAACAATTGAACAATATTTTCTCTTTATAAGCTAAATTTAGTTTCACATTGAAGTCTCATAAGATATCTTGCACTTTGTAACTTCAGTAAGGACCTATATAAACTTCTACTGCAACGAAGCCAATTAACAAAGCCAACGAAGGAATGCAAAATCTGCTGTCATAACTAGTCAGAAAGATTAAAAAGAGCACAATTCCTGGAATTTTAGTAGATAATCGGGCCATGGAGATTAAGGAACAGCGGATGGCAAACGGCAACATAAAACCTAGAATCCCAACCCCTGAATAAAATATCCCTCCAAAATTAACCTTGTGGAGATAATTTTTACCGTGTACTTTTCTTAAGCAGACATGAGAACCATCGCTGTGCAATCGTGTTGCAAAAGCCCGATACCTAAACGAAAGAGCCCATGTTCAGAACTGGTCGCTACACGGCATAAGCTTGTACTTAAGGGCCTGTTTGGCTTGGCGCAGTAGTAAAATTGTACCAAATGAAAACCCCAAAACAAGGTCTTGTTCTCGAATTCTTTCGTTGTTGAACATCAGAAAACTACCAAGATTACTGCCATTCTGCCAAAGCTCCTAATATCCAAGTTGTTTAAAGATTACGTAAATCACAATTCTCAAATGCAGACAAGTAGATAGAGGAATTACAGGAATAAGACCACAGTCCAAATTCAGAACACAGCCAGAACCACACAAGCACGTACGTCACACTATGCCATCTAACTTGCAAAGGAGTCAACTCACCTCGATGAAAAAAAATCCAGAAACTGAAAATCAGCAGTACGAACGAGCCTCAGCCGTGAGTTGGCAGTTGATTCGACTGGTCCGTATATAGAGATTGCATGAAATGAAACCCAGATCGTAGCTACGGAGAATTTTTAGTTTTCTTGCCGTTTGATTGAGTTTTGTGTGGAGAGAGATCGAAGGGGTGGTGCGCTGTTTATATATGTTAAAGTAAGAAAGATGAAGCCGATGTATGTGGCGAAGGCGGCTTGGAGATATTACGTTGCATAGACTGTGGAAAGTACTGAAAGTCTGAAAGCAACAGCCAGAGCGTCTGAAGCCGAGGCCGACCGGCTTCTTCCCAAGCCGTTAAGGAAATGAAGGATAGGCCTCGCTGTGGGACCTCTGTCTGTATCACTTCCTCGCTTTCCGACTTCTTAGGATTTTGTTTAAAAGTATTCCTAAACTAACTAAAATCCATAGGAGAACGAAACACAATGAGTTAACTATTCGGTTCAATCGGTTGATTACCAAACTATAATTTAAATTTAATTTTAGTCGCTGTATTTTGATTTGTATCAAATTAATCACTGAACTTTTCAATTGCTCTCAATTAAGTCACCCTGTTTATTTTGGTATATTATTTTCAACCTACTTTTGTCGCACCTAAGGGTCTATCGGGGGTCCCGTTTTACTCGACATGTTACACATTCAATGGTCAATTATTCAGCGCTGTCAACCGGTCAAAATGTGCGCGCTCAAATTGTGTGCATTTTTCATTAACTTTTTGCATGACTAAAATTATTTCTATCGCCAACGTAGCGACTTTTATTTCGCTTTCCTTAGAAAATACTCCATATACAAAATGGACGACGCTCCTCCACCCTCAAGGGGTCAACCACCTCCCTTTAAGGGGGGGTCGGCCACCTCCTTCCGAGGAGGGGGCGGCACCCTAAGCCAGGGGGGCTTTTGACACTTTGCTTGCTTAACCCATTTAAACATACTACGGTCAAAAAATGTTCACTCATCACTCGCAACCGTACGTCACCCGTTGCTGCCATCAACGCCATGACAATTGTCTCCCGCGCGCCATCGCTCTCGACCGTCGTCGCTGCGCCCATGCACCACTTCCATAACATGTACCCCCGACACCAGGTATTGTCTCGCGACAGTCATCGTCGCGCCTATACGCCACAATCAATGTCTCGTGCCGTTGGCATCATGCCCATGCGCCATAATCATGTCTCGCATGTAGGCACCGCGCCCATAAGCTACAATCAATGTCTCGTGCCGTTGGCATAGCGCCCATGCGCCAGAATCAATGTCTCGTGCTGTTGGCATCGTGCGTCATGTGCCATGATCATGTCACATGCCTCCGGGCACCATACTTATTCACCACACCATGCGCCCCCTCCATGGATGTGGAATATGCTTCGCCCACTCTTCAAAGTGTGCAGCATTCCTAGGGACTCGCTCGTAATGCTCCGGTACGAGAACCCTTCACAACGGGATAGGCTCGTTACCACAAAAGTTATCATCACCTGGGGTGACTTGCATAACATTAAGCACTGAGCTGTGACCATGTCCACTCATGTTACCGGTCATCATCGGCGCCCCCAAGACGATGACCCCCGGGTCACTACGGGACGGGAACAGGTCTTTGGAGGGCATCGCGCCTAGTCCACCTGGCAGTTGGTTACAGAGGCAACTCTCGCCATTGTCGGGTTCTCTACGCATCTCTTGACTCACACTTGTGGAATTTAGTAAGGGCTTAGACCGGTGGCTGGGGCAACAAGCTTACTCTGATCATGTTGTCGTGGTGTGGTCAGTCTTTTTAGACAGGTAGAGCTACACTGTGTGGGGCTGGTAGCCCAAATTTAAGAACCGACGGTGCAAAGGAGAACCGGTATTTTTAAAACCCTGGTGACGTGTCATTCCTAGGGGTGCCATGTGGCAATTGGTGACACATGCATATTTTTGCCTATAAATAGTGGACTTTGGAACTCATTTTAGAGAGAACTTTTTCATTTCACAAAAATCACTTTTTCACTCTAAAATTCAGAGCTCTTGAATTCTAGAGAGAGAAACACAATTGTCTTGTGACTTTGGACATAATATTAACCGTGACATCGGACCCTAGCTTGGGCTGTCCACTGTCGGCCATGTTTGTCTCCGTTGTGTCTCTACAGCATTGCCACTCCTCACGACCTGTCTAGAAAGCCTTGCTCTCTGCCCTTACCCCACTCTCACTGTCTCTCACTTCGTACATCTGGAAGCTGACTCGGACTGCATCCTTTGTGACACCTTTACGTAGGTACGAACCCACTTTCCTTGGTATCATCCATTAACAGCCCATGTGCGGGGCACATGACAGTTAAGTAAAGGACAAAATTGTCAAATAAAAAACAGACAAGATTCTTTTTTGTTGGCCTAACTTTTCTCTAATTAACCCCAACAAAATTTCTACTTCTTATTCGACCCCAATAAAGGCCTCTTACTTGATTTCATCCCCCCTGCCCCCTATCATTCTAGCAGATGGAAAAACATACCACATTGCCTCTATCTCTCGCCGACCATAAATTTTTGTGTTGACTCCTTCTCTTATCGACCACAACTACCCAGCTCGCAAGTTGTAATTGTGATAACGATGCTGATCTATGTTTAACGATCTGGGTAATGGCTATGGTGCTATGGCAGAGATTGTGGGTTCTTGTGGTGGTAGTGTGGCGGATGAGGGTAACGGCACATGGTGTTGCTAGGTCTGATCATGGTGGTGTCTTACAATCTTATATATTTTTCACTTAACGGTATAATGGTGGCACTATTGTGTTGATGATGGTGGTAGTGTTGTGATAGAGTGTTGCGGCGGTCTTGTTGGTTGGGTGCAGTAGTGGAGCGGTGATGGATACAATAGTAGTGGAATGTGGAGTCGATGGTTGTTGGGTTTGGGTACGATGGTGGTCAGATGTCCGATGGTGGTAGCTGTGGGGTAATGGGGTTGTGGTGGTAATAGGTTGGGATGATGATGGTTTTCTGTTAGCACAGTGGTTTGTGCTGGGTGGAAGGTGGTCGTGGTTACGGCAGCGGATGTGCTTAGTGGTTGGTGGTGGTATTGAGTTTGGGTCATAATTACGCATGGTGGTTGAAGGTGGAGCCGTGGCTGTGCTCGGCCGGTGGCAGTGGTGCTTGGTTTGAAGTTAGAGACGCGGAATAAGAAAGGAGAAAGAAGAAGAAGATGAAGAGAGAGAAAAAGAAAAATAGAGAGTGACAAATTTGCTCCTAAAATTAAACGACTTAACGGACTTCGATCTGATGGAACCTAACAAAAAATGACTTAATTGGACAAATTAACGAGTCCAATAGTCACTTTGACAAAAATCAAAGTTCAGCGATCAAAGTTGAATTTGGGTTACAGTTCGGTGGTCAACCGAGTAGTTAACTCAAATACAATTGTCATAGATTTTTATTAATTTAAAATATAAATGTTTGCCATTGTTAGTATAAACTACATTGCTATAGTGTTTCGCAAATCAATATTCTAAAGGCTTGAGAATGCTTGATTACAGCCACTGACAAGTAGGAAAGAAATAAGGCGTCGATATGCATGTTCACTCAGTGAAAAGCTTTGATGCCACATAGCGACAAGAGATGAATCGCGGGCATGAACTCAAAACCAATGTCAGAGTGCATATAAGTATTAATGTTTTTCAAAACTATATTGCGGGATAGTACGTGATTTGTGAATAAGTAATGCATGAAATTGTGCGACAAAAGAATTATGGCAGGCATGAACTCAAAAACCAAGGATAATGTGTACGTGAGTATTGATATATTTTAAAGCTATATTGCTTCATAATATATGATCGTAAACAAGTAGTACATAAAATCCGTACTTTTTAAAGTTGTAGAAAGTTAATAAATAACCTTAAAACCTTAAAGTATTGGGTTATATTATACTCCCACCGTCCCACATAATTTGATCAACTTTTTTTGCATGCAGATTAAGGATTTAAGTAGTATATTATGTGTTTTTCATTTTACCATTTAAAGAGAGGAAGAAAAGAAAGTATGTCATGAGAGAAAAAAATGTGTTAGTCGAGTGTTTAATGTCGAGAGAGAAAGATAAAAAAGTATGACAAAGAAAATGAGTTGATGGAGATTTAAATATGGAAAAAGAAACAGAATAAAAAAAGTGTAAAAAAGGTAAACATATAAAAGTACCTAAACAATCTTTCTAAATTTACAAATGAGCAATTTTTATTGGACGGCTCAAAAAGTAAATATGACCAATTTTTGTGGGACGTGGCGAGTATTACGTTACTGTATTGAGGTTATATTGCAATTAAAATTTTGTGTTGAAATTGTGGTTACAAACCATCCCTTAAAAAATACGGAAATAAATAAGTTCTAAAATATAGTAAAATAATAAATAAGTATTTATTTTGCATTGTTTAGATTCAAAAACTCAATGTAAAGTGTAAAGACAATAAAACAGACTCTGACACTCCCTCTTACAGTGCCACATCGCAACAGCGTATAGCCTCACGCATCAGATTGTAACAATTTCACAATCTCCAGCAATCACCGTATGTTTAAAAGTAACGTTAAACTGCAATAACTTACCTGCTAAGATAACAATTGGACGTCGACAAAATTTGAGTTGAACTCAAACTTTCTTATTAAATTCACACACTACTACGAAATAAAAGCCGAAAAAGTTTTATTTTGACGAGATAGAGCCGCAAAACAATTGAAGCAACTCGAGCTTGGCTCGTGCTTGCTTATTCAAAATTGTCTTGGTAAGTTTAAAATTGGACATGTTTAATCTTTAATACCTTTTATAAGTAATTTTTTGTATCGCATATATATATAAGTTCGAACTCAGCTTGTTTGAAGACAATGTAAAAGATAAACGAGTCAAATTTTAGAACAATCTAAATTTCGATAAACAAACCGAATCAAGCGTGAAGAGTTAAAAAGTTCAATTCAATTCGATTGAGCTCAACTCATTTATCATCTTATTTACACTTTTTTTTTATCGGGACAATCATTCATAATTGCAGTAACATGGAAATGTGAAAGTCCAAAAGTACTTTAAAATATGGAGTAACCAAAATATCTCCACTATATATATATATATATATATATATATATATATATATATATAGCGGACTGGAACCCATTTAAATGCAGTCAATGCCCCCAAAGATCTCCACACACACACACACACATATATATATATATATATATATATAGGGATAATTGCGTAAAATACCCCTGTGGTTTGGGGTAGTTGTAAAAACACCCCTCTTGTTACAAAAATTACAAAAAGACACCCGAGATTGCAAATGTGTTGCACCATCAAATTTCCGTAACAGAATGGCAAAAATGTCCAAATTGCCCTTCTATATAAATGAAAATGGTACGCTCTTACCACTTTTCCTTATCTGATTATCTCATTCTCCACGAGACTCGCAGAGAAGGATCGATGGGATCTGTCTTGTTTGGCATGCACGAAGGATCGATGGGATCTTTCCGTAACAGATCTGGATATGCACGAAGGCCAGCTGCCTTGGATCGATGGTGGGCTCGCGGCGGCACAAGCGGGGATCGATGGGATCTGTCTTTTTTGGCATAGATCTGGACATGCACGAAGGTGCAAGCAGGAATCGATTAGGGTTCGAATGTTGGTGGCCTCAACACGGGATTAAGGTTCGATCTAAGTTTCGGGGTTTGATTAGGGTTTGATCTAAGTTTGGGGTTTCGATTAGGGTTCGAATTGTTGTGGAATTGGTTTGGGGGTGATGGCTGTAACGGGACTAGGCGGTGATGGTGGCGGCGAGATTGGGTGGGCTGTTGGCGGTGATGGGATTGTCTGCAGAAGTTGGCAGCGGTGGGATTGGATAAGAAATTGGGTGGCACTGGTTGTGGGTGGCGCAAGTAGCAGACGGGGTGGTGGAGGCGGGATTGTGAAGGGGCTTACACCGGCGGCGCACAGTGACGAGGCTAGCAGCTGCTAGGCGCATAGGGTCGGGGTGGCAGTGGCACCGGTTGTGGGTGGCGCAGGTGGCAGACTGGGGCAGTGGTGGTGAGGGTGGCGGCTAGGGTTTGGTTTTGGTGGAATTGGGACTTGTTTGGGAGAGATAAAAAGAGGGAGGGTACTTTAGTCTTTTATTATAATTTTTTTTACTACAAGCATTTTTCAAGAGCGTGAAAACCACGCCCCGTTAATTTAGATGACTTTTTTAACAGTTGCAACACATTAGCAATCTCGGGTGTCTTTTTGCAATTTTTGTAACCAGAGGGGTGTTTTTGCAACTACCCCAAACTATAGGGGTATTTTACGCAATTATCCCATATATATATATATATATATATATATATATATATCAAGTCTATCCAGCCCATCCCCACTTGTTTACCTATCTGAGTTCAGACAGGCAAACTCACAAGTATCCCATGAAAATTAGAGTTCAACTTAAACTCTCTTATTAAATTCACACGCTAAAACACTGCTAATTAAAAGCCGGAAAAGCTTCAAATAACCTGAATTTCGATAATTAAACCAAATCAAGCTTGAAAAAAGTTAAAAGACGCAGTTCGATCCAACCGAGCTCGATTCGTTGATGATCTTATTTACGCTTGTTTTTTATCAGAGTCAATTGGACATAGTTGCAATGAAATGTGAATAACCAGAAGTATACTAAACTAGGGAGTATTACATAGGAAATCAAAATATCTAGCGGACTGTAACCCATTTAAATTTTAAATGCAGTCAATGCCAGGGACGGAGCCAAAGTCTAATCGGGTGCCAAACAACTATAAGAAAAATTAATGGTTACCGTAAGAGAATTTGCATCACTATTTGATGCATTAAATGCAAAATAGATTACTTAATCTGACTACTAATCATACAATTTTACTATTCATACTGATTTACTTAAATTGGTAAGGTTAGTCAACAATAAATTAATAATCTTTCATAAAAAAATTACCTCTTATTGTCGATATATTATATATTACTATTAATTGTACGAGAAAAATAATCACGCATAAGTTAAAATATTACAAAAATTTAAAAGAACTAACTTTGATATTTTCTTTATAACTGAAAATTTGAAAGAATGAAGATGAACAAGTGAACGAGAAAAACAAAAAATATGACAGCAAGTGAAACAAAAAGTTAAAGATACAACAAAATAAATTAATACATTAATGTTACAATACAATGACAAGTTTATTAAATAATTTAAACTTAATTAATTATTACTTAAAATAGTTAAACACGAATTTTTAAATTTTGGAGGGTGCCACCCCCCCCCCCCCCCCCCTCCCTCCTCTCATGCTTCGCATCTGCCCATTGTCAATGCCCCTCACATCTGGGATGCTCTACATTATATAATATTCAAGTCTATCCTGCCCATTCTCACTTGTTTATCTGTCTGAATCTGTATCTGAATTCAGCAGGCAAACTCACAAAATATCCCATGAAATATCCTGGGTAATATGCTTTTCCGAATTATTATAAGCTGAAAAGTATCCCATGCTTTTCCACATTATTATAAGCTGAAAAGGATCCTCGGCCGAACCATCAACACGGTTCGAGCCGACCGCCTGCGGACCAGAGCGATGCCAAAAGGGCTTGGCTGGTGCGAGTCGTACTGCTGGAGCTGGTGAGCAAGAGGAGAGTGGTGATTAAGTACGGATCTGACAGGGAAAGGCGCACCACTTGGCCCTTGAATGAGCATTACTTGGTTTTATTCCCTGGCAACTTGGGTTGCCACGAACGCCATTCCTACGCCATTCGTTTCTTCTAACACTTGGCTGTCTTTTGTCCACGTTCGTTTCTGGTAACATGGGAATTTCTGAAAATCGGACAGAAGAAATCTGTTCTTCTTCAAGTACTGTGCTGCTTCTTTCATCGTGAAATATATATATATATATATATATATATATATATATATATATATATATATGTATCAGGTCCCCTCGTTTAAGTCTCTGTCTAATGGGTGTCATCATCGTTATCATAATTAATTAATTAATAATCTCTAAACGCAAATAATGGATTCCAAATGCTAGTTTCGTGAATGTAAGGCTGTGTTGACACGTCATGTATGACACCGACGGACAGTTGAGAGGTGCACCAGATCCGAATAAATTGAATCGTTCATGATATGAACTGGTCGTAAAAATTCGCAAGTTCAAATTAAAAGTATTGATTCATCGGTGACATTCATTTAACAACTTTTCGTATTATGTACAAAAGGTAAAAGAAGACGATCTTTCGACTACAATTCAACATGCGTAGATGAAATTACTCAACAATTGAGCAACTCCTCCGTTGGCATAAAGATCTTTTACATCATGTATATGTGATCGACAACTTTTAATTTTAATATTTAGGATAAATTCGTACTTTTTTTTATTGCTTTGTTTTGCATTTACGTACTAGAGAAGCCCTCATAAAGCATAACTAAATTCACATGGTTGATTGGAGTTATACCGATTAGTTATGATTTCGGTATTGTTTATATTTTCCAAAAAATTATTATAAAAGAGGAAGAGAAAAGTCACGATATTGTAAAGTTATTGAGTTGGCGTCTTGACAATAATCTTGATATAGATGAAACGAGCGGCCACTAATTTTGTTGGGGGGGGGGGGGGGGTTGTTTAGACTTTGGCGACAATTCTATGTCATGATAAGACTAGACAGTCGTAGGATAGGCTTGTTGGCGTTCTTTAATCGAATAATTCCCTAGCGAGAAACTTAACAATTATGCTTTGTGTCAATCAATATGACTGTTTAAACACTATTTCTAACTTTACTGTTTGGCTTCTTCACGGTACTACTCTTTAAAATTGTCCAGATATTTGGACCATTGCCATGTGAGCCTGAGACTGAGATATCTTTCTGGGCCTGTGCCAAACCCGAGCCTGACCACGGGTTTATCGCCAATTGCCCAAACCACGAATGAAGCCGTTATCAAGTGCGAGCCCAAAAATAGTATAAACCGTGAAAAACGTGATTCCGGTATATGTAAATATAGGAAGCCCATACCAAGCCCGCATTATGTATGCTCGTACAGGAATTTGCATATCCTATTTTGTAATAACAGAGTTATTGTATCAGACGGGGTGCGTGTGTAAAAATAAAGTTAATAATATAATATTTTTTAATATCAAGCTTTCTCTTTTATAATATAATTTGATTTGATTATATCTTTTAATGAATCTTTTAAATGATCTCATGTGAAAAAATTTGCTAAAAAAGTAAACATAGATATATAAGTGTTAAGTTGCGAAAACCAAATATGTGCTTAAGGTAGTTATTTTACTATTTATTTATTTTTTTAATTTTGAATCATCTCTTAAGAATTTTTTTCCTACTGTCAAGTATAAAAAATTTAAATGAATAGTTATATAACACCAAACGGTATATTTTTTTCAATAAGTAATATAGATGATCGGATTTTCTTTACGCATGTTACTCAAAGCCATAAGCAAAGGAAATTTTTCTAACTGCGATCCTGATAGTAAAAAAGACTTACCAACTTGGTCTAACTGCGATCCTGATAGTATATTTTTCTCAGTAAGAAAATTTTCTAACTGCGATCCTGAGACTGAGATAAAGCTTTTAGGGCCCGTGCGGAACCCCAGCCTGACCACATTTTATTGCCAGTGGCCCAAACCACGAATGAAGCCCGTGTCATGTGTGAGCCCACAGACAGTGTAAACCGTAAAAAATGTGATTTCGGGCCGCGCCTACAAAACCAGGAAAGCCCATATGAAGCTCACATTATGCATTCTCGTACACATAATAACAAATTCGGTATTCGAAAACTATTCGGTATGTGGCAACAATTCGGAAATTATTCGGAGAACTTCGTCATTGAATCGGTAATAATACGATGGAATAACAAAATTCATATGGTAAATTGGGAATGATTTGGTAATTAATCGTTCATGTTATAATGATTTTAAGCGTATGAAATTTTGTAAAGTATGTAACTGAAATAAATAAAAAAATAGAAGAAATCTTCCATTCTTTAAGTGATGGGTAAAAACAATGAGAGAAAATGTACGGCTAGCGCTTTATAATTATGAGTGAGTGACTAAAATATTTATTTTCTTTTACTAAATTAAACAACAATCATCGGTTGATGTGACGGCATGAGACTGTGGTAATAGTTCGGAATACCCGGGTTCAAATCTAACTGAGGGAAGTAAAGGTGTCAAAGGGCCGGACTTGGGCCGACCCAGCCCGGGCCCAAAGAGGTGGAAAAAAAGGGCCAGGCCAAACAGGGCTTCGGGCATGGGAAACCGGGCTGGGCCCGGGCCGAGCCCGAAACTGGGAAATCCAAGCCCTGTCCAAGCCCAAGGCTCTAATTTTAGGGCAGGGCCTGGCCTTTATTTATTTATTTATTTATATTCCTGTTTTGTGTTGCGAAAATATTAACACACGAAATAACTTTTTTGATAGGCTCTCCTCATTTTACGCGGGCTTATGACCGGCTGCTTGTAATTTTGGAAAAATAAGAATGATTAGCAGTTGATTAGTTAAGCATTTTCATCTAATCCACTTGCTCCTACTTTCTCTTATCTAGCATTTTACATTTTCTCTTGACAATTCCTCTTATTTTCATCCCACTGATTTTTTATTTCGTAGTATCTCCAAATACGAGAGCATGCTATCAGCTTCTCCCATGTGCAGATCAAGCAGTCTGCTGTTAGTATCCTCTGAAAATATCTGTGAATGTATATTGTGATTCATCTTTTACACTAGTAATTCATCCTATAAATTTTGATACACTTTAGCATGTAACTTGATCATAATTCATAATGTTATTTTATTTTCATGCTTGTTCCATACCCTCACTTTTCTCATTAAAAAGTACATTAGCAACAAAAGATAAATTTCTTAACAACGAACGAGAGCGCCAAAAAGCGTAACACATTATTGAAATCAGCATTCCCATAATACTAAGATATATATATATATATATATATATATATATATATATATATATATATATATATATATATATATATATATATATATATATATATATGTAGGAGGATCTGCTTGGGCAGTAAGAAGCCCCTTTGACGTCTCTTCATCTGTAAATAATTCTCGATGTGAAAACACAAAGACAAAGGGCTGATTTTTGAATAAGAAAAAGTGGGAAGTACGTTCGATGGAATAATTGCCACATTCCCAAGATTTGGGCCCACTTATTGCGACACTGTCCATTAATACAATTCATCGAGCAATATATGCAACACAACAACAACAAAATAGGGCCAGAAAATGGGCCGAAAACTGGGCCAAAAAAGGGCCAGGGCCAGCCCTAAAAACTGGGCCAGGCCCTAAAAAACGAGCCGATTTCAGGCCAACCCATTTTTTAGGGCCTGATTCGGGCTATTTTAGGGCCGGGCAGGATAAAATTTTGCAAAAATTAGGCCTGGCCCTAGCCCTGGCCCAAGGCCCTAAGGGTTAGGGCCGACACTATTCATGGTTAGAGCCGGGCTAGCCCGGGCCAATTCCAGGCCGGCCCGACCCTTTTGACATCTATAGAGGGAAGCCTTGTTTCTTCTATTTTTCAAGAAAAAGGAGGAGAAACTTCAGCACGCGAGATATCGCGATAAATTCGTAAATCTGGCGACATGCGTGAAATATTCGTGAATCCTGCAAATATTCACGATAAATTCGCGATTAAGACTTTATAACAATTTATCGCGATAAATTAAAAAATATCGTCAATATATCGCAATTTTTGCTACTATGCTCGTACATGGATATGCATATCTTATTTTACCATAACGATCGGATTTTATCTATGCATGCTCAAAGCCATGATCGAAGAAAATATTTGGTCATAAATTGTATTGTAGGAAGGGTTTACAATTGTCTATATAACGATAAATGATAATAGAAAAGCACACTTGGTGACTTATAATTAGTGAAAAGTAACAGAGTGTTGCTAATAATTATTGTTGAAGATGTTCACGGATGGTCACTCACAATCTTTAGCGATATTTTTATTGTTAGTGTATGGAGAATCATAGCTATTCCTACCATCAGAGTTGTAGCCAAAATCTTTTTACGATCAGAGAGTTTGGAGAGTTGAAACTTTCAAGAAGATAAAAAAAGTCAATCAATGAGTTCTGTAATAAAAATAATAAGATTGAAGGGAAAATTTCTCCAGTCGGCTTCATATTGAGATGCTATGTCGGGTCTTCCAAAGGGGTATTGAGATGCCACTTCCATCTCAAGACTATTATCAGTCGAGAAAACTTCAAAATTATCTTTATATTAAATTTCTTTTAATTTACAATCTCTTTATATTAAAATCCTGTAATTTGCAAAATCCAGTAATTAGTATTTTTTTTATAGCATTTGACTAGTTTCAAAACAAATAAAGGAAGAAGAGTAAAAAAAAAGTTTACTAGCAACAAAAGATGAAGAAGAGACAATGCAACAAGTTTTGGAAACAATTTTTAGTAAATATCACTTATGCTTTCCTTTTCTCTGGCATTACACAATTTTGATATTAAATTAGTAAAAATTATTACAATAGTAAAATATGAAACGAATTGATGATGTGAACAAAACTTGGACCATTGGATTGAAAAGTGATACACGTACACCGCCCCCTTCCCATTCCCCCTCTCCCCACCCCAACACAACACAACACACACACACACACACACACACACACACACAATATTTGCACGATACCAATGCGATTACATCCATCACAGAATTCAGTCCAATAGTGATTCGCTACAAGTCAACGAGTTAGGATGCTACTGGTAGTGGTGATATTAGGAAATGGCGCGGGTGAAATTGGTGGAACCGATATTAGAAAATATCAGGGGGTGACTTTGTAGGGGAGAGATGATTGAGAGGAATTTGGGAGGTTGAGATGAACAACGAGATACTAAGCGAAAAGGTATCTTGTCATTTTTCAGTAAAAAAACTATTTGTTCGCATGTCGCAGCACAAGTTTACAACAATCCTCTCGAGTGATACTGCTAGCAAAAAATGGCAGGAGTACTTGGTAGGGTAGAGATTATTAAAAAATTGAATTTTTTTCTGAAAAGGTTGAGATATACATACGATACCAAACGAAGAGTTGATTCGTTATTTAAATACAAAATGACTCGTTCGCACTTACAAGTAGGCTTAATTTGGAACGCTCTTTTTACGACTACTATATATTTCATTTATTTAACCTAAATGGAGGTACCAATAGCACGGTAGGGCACAAGGCATATTCCCCTGTGTACAAGTCGTCACAAGCCGGACACACTCGCGACGTACGAAATAAAAATCATTTTCTGCCTCCGTCTTCCAGGTCCTAAGCTTGCTCAATTCTCCTTCTTTTGCTCCACAGATCGGTCCCAATAACTTGTCTCCCCTAAGCTATCTCTCCGCTATTTCGCAAAGTCATCGGAGGTAATGTTTTTAGTCCAATGCACCTTCCAATCATCGAAACCCTATTAACCCGATCGATTAACTGTCTCCATTGCGTGATTTATGTAAACTTGATGTTAGGGTTTGTGATGCGTTAACTCACAGATCTGCTTCTGGAGCACATGTAGCTTGACAATTAGGGCTTCATTCACTTCCTTTTTATTTTCTTACTTATGACGTATCCATCCGAAGCTATGCCGTCTGTTAGGTTTGCGGGAGTATCGGGTGGCCCTATTGGCACTCCCATGTCTGGTCATTAATGCACAGGATGCGATTATAATGCTCGTACCTCTTGGGTAGATGATTGCACAAGGATTGCCGTTGGCAAATTTGGGAGTGCCAGTAGGGTTTCCGGGGGCATCCGGTGTGTTTTGTCTTGGTTAAGAGACGGAAAAGATTATCTTAAGCAAGTCAAATGTACTAGAATGGCAAATATGTAATTCTCAGTTAATCAGTATCATCCATCTCTCTCCCCCCCCCCCATCTCTCTCTTTCTTTTTTGGTTCTTCCAAATCTTAACTACCAAGGGAAAATGAGATTGCTTGTTTATCTATTCTTTAATGGTTGTATGTAAATTTTGTGCTGGAGCTAATTGTTCTGGAGCTGATTGAAGTTGCATTGGAGATCTCTAGGGTTGCGAGGCTATATATTCATGGAGGGTGGAGGTGAAGGTGCCTCAGTGGCAGCACCTCTGAACCAATGGAGACACGATGCATGGAAGCTTTTCCAGTTCTACTTAGATAAAACTACTCCTCATGCTGTCTACAGATGGATTGGAACCGCGGTTTTAGCATTTCTGTATGCGCTGCGGACCTATTATCTTCAAGGGTTCTACATTGTTAGCTATGGTCTAGGAATTTATGTACTGAACTTGTTGATCGGGTTTTTGTCGCCCCTTGTTGACCCGGAGGTGGAACCTTCTGATGGGCCTTTGCTGCCGACAAAAGGGTCAGATGAATTCAAGCCTTTCATTCGTCGCCTTCCCGAGTTTAAGTTCTGGTAAAAGTTTGTTGCTTATCCCCTTCTTCATTTGCTTGTACAGGCTATTCATGTATCACCCTGTTTAACAAATAGGTTTTGTTTATTACTTGTGGGTTTTATGCAACTTTTATGACTGATGCTTGTTCTTTGATTTTTCTGTTCAAACTGCTTGCAGTTTGACGAGTGTTCTTCCTTAAACAATATGTGATAAGAGGGTTGGACCTTTGTTTAATTGCAAACGAAGCAAATATGATAATAATTTTGAATGTCACACCTATGGAAGACGATTCTATAGTCTTCGGACCCCATTGTCTATGTTGAGCAACCCACAGAATGACTGGCGTCTGGTTGTTGCTGTTCTCGTTGCTAGGTGAACTTAGAAGCAAGGCTCATAATTTTACTTGATTTGCATCATTAGACTTAGATTGCTGTGCTCATCCCCCTCTTGGTTGCACGAGAAGTGTCGCGATTTGGTGCGAAATTCGCAAAGATCAATATCGTTACTGCATCTTGTAGTGTGAAGAAGTCGTTTGGTTAAGAAGTGTTGCTAAGTGTTGATTGATGGTTGAAACTGACCATTATGCGAGTCAAATGCGCACAATCACGTGTTTTTTCTGTGTTTGGCTCTGTATATCAGATTAGCTTCATCTGCCCGACTGTTTTTGAATCAGAGGCGTGCCATGTTTCTCTACATGTATTAGTCGGATCAAGACTGAGTTTGAAATTTGTTAACTGTTTATACTATTTGAATGAAAAAAGTAGGGGGAACTCTATTAACGGCTGTAAATACAACAATGCTAAATGTAGTGTTTGGTTATTAAGAGACATGCTCATAGACTAGCAAAAACACGGAATTTAAGATGGATCTTTAGTAAACAAGATATGAGTTAGCCAATAACAAAAGCGTTGCAAGGTTGAATTAGCAGGAGATAGGTTGAGAGATGATTCCTTACATTGTTTGGGCACGTAAAATAGAGACAGTAACAATGCCATGGAATGTGTCACGATCTACATTATCGACATTGCATTCAGAAAAGGTTAAACGATTTCCTAATTAAATTTTTTGATATATAGGAGGTAGATCAAAGCAGAGTTACCTGGTCCGTGGTTTGCTTTGTTTCGGATGCAAGTACGTGGTGTATCGATGTCTAGGTATGACGTATGTGGGGGTAAGGCTAAGTCGATTTGCTATTTGAGGTCACGGTGCACTGAGGTTTGTTGGTCGGATATGCACATAGTTGTATATAATAAGATTTATGCACACATAAATTATCTTTGGAAGAAGGGTGAGGGGAAGAAGACATAATGTATATTGTTCTTAGATTACTTGGTAGTAAATTTTAGAAAGCATTGTGTTAAGGAAATATGGTGTACATATCCGTTTAGCCAGATTTAGAGATTAAGTGCAAGAGAGTTTCATGTCTCAGGTTGCTTGCACCGATATGCGGAAGGGTTGTTAGGTAACTTGGGATCAATGTAGTTGCCCCACCACAAGGCATACCTCTTTTCCAAAGGCTAGCCAAGTAGTTTACTCTTGGCCAGGGAAGAAGACATAATGTATATTGTTGTTAGATTACTTGGTAGTAAATTATAAAAAGCACCGTGTTAAGGAAATATGGTGTACATAGCTATTTAGCCAGATTTAGAGATTAAGTGCAAGAGAGTTTCATGTCTCGGGTCGCTTGTACCGATATGTGGAAGGGTTGTTAGGTAACTTGGCATCAATGTAGTTACCCCACCACAAGGCATACCTCCTTTCCAAAGGCTAGCCAAGTAGTTTACTCTTGAGTTTTCTGGCAGGGCCGCTCACATTATCAATGTGGTACACTGTCTGCCATGTGGCGGACTCATTGTTTGTTTTTCCACAAATGGTTTCAAAACCCACTCTTAGGAGCTCAGTCTTGGCATGTGGTGGGAGTTGCTGCTGCCTGGGTATTTCTCACATCAAGGGGAATTGTCTTAGGAAATAAAAGGGGAGCCTGGTGATGCCATGTTGTAATGGTTATTTTGGGTTGTAATGATGTTTTAGTATAGTGTCCACAAGTATATTAAACTTGGATTTGGCCTTAAAAGGCCCTGTCATGCGTGCACTTAGCTTCCATGTTACATGGACCCTTCACCTTGGGGTGAAGGGACGGTGTCGACATGAACGGACGCCAAAACTCGTATGGGATCCTTGTCGGGTTCATGATCTGCCGGATGGATACGCCACGTCAACATGTCCGGCCGGAAAACAAAGACGAAGTCGAAGAAAGGTAGAGAGCTGCAGGTTTTCCAAGAAAGAGAATGAGAAGGTAAGTAGATTTGGGTCAGGCCATCTGGAAACTTAGGAGAGTGAGTAAAACCTCATACCTTTGACTGAGTGTTAACGGTCGTGTGGGTCCGTTCTGTTTTTTTTTTGCTTTTTGATAGGCTGGATATAAGTAGCTAGACCTGGCAAACGGTTATACCCGCCGGGTACAGGGTAAAAACGGATCGGGTAAAATTTACCCAGTTTTTTCCGGGTAAGCTTTTTGGAAACCCGTACCCTACCCCTACGGGTAGGGTATTATCGCAGGTAAATTACCAATTTCTGATTGATTATTTTTTAAAATGAATAAACTTCAATTACCTACTAATTACACACATTTTAACCTCCAACAATCATATTATTCATTATTTCTCCATCAAATTTCAATACTCACAAATCTAAACATCTTTCCCTAAAAAAAATCAATCTGAACATTTTTGAATAATAATAAGAAAAAAAAACAATCTGCACATCCACGACAACACACGACCGTCAATATCCACTGACTGAAAGTCTACCCAACCACCACAAAGCGACGGAGTGACGGTGGCAACAGATCGGTGGCGATGGGGCCACGGTGATGACCGATCGGTGGCGATGGGGCCATGGTGGCAACGGATTGGTGGCGACAGGGCCAGGGTAGGACCGATCGGCGGCGACGTGGCCACGGTGAGAACGATCGGTGGCGACGGGGCCACGGTGTGAACGATCGGTGGCGACGGGGTCACGGTGTGAACGATCGGTGGCGACGGGGTCACGGTGTGAATGATCGGCGACGGAGATCCGGTAGATCGAGAGTGACCGACGAGGCGCCGTGAGTGGAGTAGGGTGGTCGCGACTTTGGTAGATCTGGGAGAAAGAGAGACTTGAGTGAGGGAACTGTGAGAATTGAGTAGGGATCTGTGAGGGAGAGTTGAGAGCCAGAGGGCGGCGGATGCAAGTGGTGAGGAGAGAATGAGATGTTTTAACCTAAAAATATATATATAGGCATATAACCGGGTAAACCCGGGTACCCGGTAACTGACCCGAACTTACCCGGATTTTACAGGTCGGTTCGGATACGGGTATTTCAGCGGTTCTTTAATATATGTACCTGTACCTGGGATTTTTGCATGGGTACGGGTAGACCCGAGGGTCCGGATCAATTTTTGCCAGGTCTATAAGTAGCACTCACAGGCTTCTTTCCTTTCATTTTCTTTTTAAATTTTTGGCACTGCCTCAACTAATAATAACATATCCAATATATATATATATATATATATATATATATATTGTTTAATCAAAACCTATATAAAATTTCTTAAAGACTACATATAATCTTATATAATCTTAAAAGCATAAACTTTCACACTCAATCCATATAGTATTATATGTATTTTCAAATGTTTTAGCCGTGTCCACGCGTTCGCGGATTCTTAACTTTTCAAAATAGGCGAATCCAACACTTGGGCACACGTTGGATCCGGACACTGACACAGAGTCCATGTAACATAGCTTGGCTTGTCCTTCAAGGGAGACATTCCCATTACTTGTGGTTTAACCAGTACTTTTGGCCCAGGTGAAGCAGAATGGTAGAACAAGATAATATAACTTGTTGAAAGTTATAGATAAAGCAGGAAATTTGAGGTTCTATTCTGCTAGCGTGAATTTACTTTTCATCGGATTGTTTACTATTATAACTCGTGTCAGTAACTTGGCAAACTCATTCTTGGGTAGTTAAATGGCGTGTGACTAGGCTTGATTTGGGTCAATACTTAATTTTCTCTCCATTATACACTTTTCATCACACTTCTTTCATTTTTATCCGACTCCGCTCGTTGATGTGCTCTTATTATGGCTCAAGAGAGATTTTCTTGTGCACCTGGATCACTGAGAGTATCTAGCTACTATGTTACATGAACTCGGTACGAGTGTCCGAGTCGGATACGTGTTCAAGTGTCGGATTCATTTAATTTTCAAAATTCAAGACACGGGGACATGGCAAAATATTGGTATTTATTACAATTTTATAGTTACTCCTTAGGTGAAATGGTGTTTTTATTATTTTATTTGAAATCTTATCTCATATCAATGTAACAACGATTTAAAAGAACACTTAGCATTCCTAGTGGCATATCCAATGAGATGTCGTACACATACCCATACCCATGTCCAAGTATCAAGTATCTGACACGAGTACTTCATGCATTTTGAAGTGTCCATGTAACATAATCTAGCTACATATATGGAGTGAGAAAACCCTTATGGTGTCACTCTTACTACCTTGAAACATCCTTGGTAACTCCCATTAACCTACCCGTGTCCTCCCTCAAACTTTGAATGTGAAGAAAAAGTGCTTAATATTCTGCCACCAAAATTTTGTTAGCAGAAAGTTGAGACGTAGAAGGCTCTCTCTCTCCCCCCTCCCTCTCTCTCTCTCTCTCTCTCTCTCTCTCTCTATATATATATATATATAGATCCCGGATAATTTCATGTCATCATTTTACCACCAACGCCCAGTTCACCTAGTCTTTTGCAGATGCAGATTTCGAAATTTAATTTTTTTCATTGAGATGATCTTCTCTTTCCTCTCCTCTATCTATATCCTTTGTTTGTGATTCATTTTGTTCACTAGAATCAAATTGATATCTTTAGTTGTCCCAGTCTCACTGATCTGGTTGAGATGTTAAATACTAGTAGTTTTAAATTAATTCATTGACCAGGAGGACAACTCTCTATTAGATGGTTTCCAGAGTACATCTTGTACGATATTTAATCAAATGTGAATGCCATAGTAATGCTACATTCAGGTTACTTGTGTATAATTATATGGCAAGAGCTTTGTGATTTTTTAAGTTAAATGTCAATTGGTTTGTGCAGCAGTCACACACAGGATGTGATCCTTGCTGAATTGATGCAATATACGTATATTGGTCCACTAGGGACCAAAGATTTACCTGGTGAACGTTTTCATGTTTCCTTGTGTGGTTTCAGGTACGCCATAACAAAAGCCTTCTGTGTAGCATTTCTGATGACCTTCTTCTCCATGTTTGATGTCCCTGTCTTCTGGCCTATATTGCTGATCTATTGGATCGTTCTATTTGTCCTTACGATGAAGCGCCAAATCATGCACATGATCAAATACAAATATGTCCCATTCAACATTGGAAAGCAGGTGAGCCTGGCAGTTTCAATGTGTTTCCCAGTAGTTTCTTGGTGTTCCATGTAAACAGTGTATATCAATGACTTATCTGTGGCTGGAAATCATGTTTTGGTCATTACAGAAGTACGGTGGCAAGAAGTCTGCAGCAAGCAGCAACAGTAGCTCCCGGGGAGACTGAAGCTTTTGCTGCCTAACGAATTGGAAAGGATCTGGAAATAGGGTTGAAAGGAGGCGTGCGATTAATGAAGTATTGCTGTGGATTTTTTTCTTTCAAGGCTGTATTAATTTGGATCTTGACTCAATATAGTTAGAAAGATGTAGTTCAGATGCCATCCGCTTGTTTATACAAACATTGAACAATCAATCCTGTTTTAATGATGGCGGGGCAATGAAATGTGCTGGAGAGGAAGCTTGTGGCTGTTAGCTCTTATATGGGGTGGCAATCTTAGGGGAAAGGATTCATGGTCTCATGTAAGGAAATGGTTTGTCAAGTGATGAAGCCTCATAAACAAATTGCTAAACCAGCATTGCAGCAGGTGGTGAAGCCTCCATCTGTTTCCATCAGTACACTTGGATGACTTTGAGGAAAAGAAAAAGTCCTGGATCTTGCTTTTGCTGGACCATGATAAAATTCAAACTGCCTTCGCAATTTTTTGTTATTTATCTCAAAGAATGATTTTTTTTTTTTAATTTTGAAAATATTGGAACGGTATGAATCAACCGAAAGGATTGTGAACAGGTAGGATCATAGTCTTGTACTGTAAGCATGATAAATTATAATTAAGTCAAAAGGCAACATACCAAAAATTCTTACCCCAATCACACCGACAAGACTAGCTATAAAAATCACATAGTTCTGATACAAACATCAAAGTTAAGCAACTAAATTGTTCCACCATTCTCGATGTACAAAATAACACTTTAAAGAAAGCTCATGATTCATTGTGTGCACCGTGCAATTTTTGGTTGGTTGTCTAAGTTTTCACCTATGATAACAAAAATGAAGAAATATAAAAATTAACAGGAAAGAGTGAAGACAAGGTGATATAATATGAGCAACATTAATTATTTTTTTTATTTTTCTTCCTTTTTTCATGTATGATTTAAGTCACATATTTGTTGAGCGGGAGTACAAGCCAAAGTGAAAGCATGATAAGAGATAAAATTGACACATAATAGTAAGAATATAAAATTACAAGAATAAAATATGAGCAAAAGCAAAGCCGATAAAGAAGAAATATTGTCCGCTTTGAAAAAATTTATGTGCACCATTTAACTTTAGCATTTTAATTTACTATCGTCTATCTCCCATTAGTCACGTTATTTAGTACTATCTGGTATCACCATTTAGACCCCCATTCTTATACAAAATTGTCCTTATCCCCTCATTACAAACAAATTATCACGTACGCCCCTTTAGCAGTTATTATTATAAGGGGCCACCTCTTTCTAAAAGAAAAATTGCGTAAAATATTCTTGTGGTTTTGGGTCGTTTCAAAAAGACACCTCCCGTTACAAAATTGCAAAAAGACACCTAAGGTTTAAAAAGTGTTGCAACAGACGATTTCTGTAACGAAACAAAAAATTTTGTCCAAAATACCCTTGTATTTAAACCTTAAGATTGTTTGTACACCAGAATTCTCGGCACCACCACCCAGCCACATCGCCACGGTGCCATCACTCAAGCCTGGCCTTCATCGACCACAGGAACAAGCTCGACGTCTCCACCAGCCCCGCACCGAAACATGCCCGATGTCTCCATAGTCCCACACCGACGTCTCCACAGCTCGACGTCTCCATAGCACTGCACTGCAATTTGAAACATTGCGATCTAGGTTTTCAACCGCAATCAAGGGGTTTCAATTATGATCCGGGGTTTCAATCGCGCGGCGTTGGGCTCGAAGCCCTAATTGTAGATCTAGGTTTTTTTTTTAATTGTCTTGGTTTTGGAAGCTTGAGGCTTGTGGTTTGTGAATCAGCAAACCCTAATTGTAGATCTAGGTTTTAATCGCGCGGCGTTGGGCATGGTGGCGGCACAATTGGTTAGGGTTGATGGAGGGCTTGGTTGCGGCGCAAGTGGCTAGGGTTTTTGGCGGGGCTAGCGGTGATTCAAGAGGTTAGGGGTGATGACAGGGATGGCGACGCGGAGTTTTGCGGTGGTTGGAAGCAGCCGGTGGTGGCGTCGCAAGAAATGGGCGGTGGTGGTTGTGGATGGGGCTGGGTGAGGGTGGCGGCGAGGGTTTTGGTTAGGGGCTAGGTATAGGGCTTGCTTGGATTGGAGAAGAAGATGTGACTTGGGTGGGAGAGAAAAAAAAAGGGAGGGTAATTTTGTCTTTTTAATATATTAAAATATATCAAACGCGTTTTTGAGGAAAGTGAATATGACGCTCCGTTAATTTGACGATTTTTTTAGCGGTTGCAACAAAATGAACACCACAAGCGTCTTTTTGCAATTTTTGTAACAGGTCTTTTTGCAACGATCCCAAACCACAGGGGTATTTTACGCAATTTTCGCTTTCTAAAACCCTAATCGCCTAACTGCCCCAAACCCTCTTCCTGCCCTAGGATCGGTTCTAAATCATACTCTTGCTCTCACATAAACACACAGTTCCCTTCTAGTATGTGTGATCTGTGAAACCAGAGAGAGTCGTAATGGGTAAGGCGAAGGGCAAGCACCGCTTGGACAAGTACTACCACTTAGCCAAGGAGCACGGCTACCGGTCCCGCGCTGCCTGGAAGCTGGTCCAGCTCGAGTCCAAGTTCAGCTTCCTCCGCTCGTCCCGCTCCGTCCTCGACCTGTGCGCCGCCCCCGGTGGCTGGATGCAGGTCTCCGTCGAGCGCGTCCCCGTCGGCAGCCTCGTCATCGGTGTCGACCTCGATCCTATTCGCCCCGTCCGCGGTGCCATCGGCGTCCAGGAGGACATCACGGCACCCAAGTGCCGCGCCACCGTCAAGAGGCTCATGTCGGAGAACGGCTGCAGGGCATTCGACCTGGTGCTCCACGACGGCTCGCCCAATGTTGGCGGGGCGTGGGCCAAGGAAGCCACCAGCCAGAATGCGCTGGTCATCGATTCGATTAAGCTCGCGACGGAGTTTTTGGCACCGAAAGGGACGTTCATCACTAAAGTAATTATTCTTACTGATTGCATTTGTTCCTGTTCGTGCTGCTGCGTTGCCCTAATTTTTATCCCGCTTATATTTTTATTGCGTTTATGCACATTACGTGGATGCTACCATAATTAGGCTTTGCGATATAGAGCTCTTGTGTAGGGCATTTAAGCGCATGCGATTGTTTATGGCTATCAAGGTTTCTTGTATCTTTTTTAAAGGTGGTGTTAGTGTTAGCGGTTTTGTATGAAAAAAGCTGAACTGAGTATTTAGAATTTTAGTGGAAGAGGCGGTCTTCACATGTATGATCAACAAATCCATCTCTCATGCGTGCCGTGGTTAGTTCTGCCTTTTGTGGCAAATGTGATTCTTGCAACATTTTCCTTTTCCTACTCGAGAGTTCAGTTTTTACATTTACTTTTTATAATGTTTATTTAATGTAGAGTTGTTACTTAGTTACATAAAATTTGGATCTTTGCTAGCTCTTTAGTGCATGTCTGAAAAGGAAATGTCCAGAACTTTGGCTACTTATGTGATATTTTGGTTATAGGTTTTCAGATCTCAAGACTACAGTGCGGTTCTCTACTGTCTTAGACAGGTACTTTCGTTATCCAGTTGATTAGATCTCCTGGTAGGTCACTGCATATGGATGTTGAGCTTGACATTTGAATTATGTTGACAGTTATTTGAAAAGGTTGAGGTGGATAAACCTTTGGCCAGTCGTTCAACGTCTGCAGAAATTTATGTCCTAGGTCTCAAGTATAAGGCTCCTGCAAAGATTGATCCACGACTTCTTGATATTAAGCACCTATTCCAGGGAGGTAAAGAACCGCCAAAGGTAATTTTCTCTACTTCGTTCTTATTTCTATGTTTACATTACTTAATGAGAATGTATCCTCATTTCCATGAATTAATGCATTTAGGTGCTGGATGTACTTCGAGGAACAAAGCAAAAGAGACACCGTGATGGGTATATTTTTCACCTTCTATCTATATTGTTGTAACTTTCTTCAGAGTCTTTGCATATATTGTAGTTTTCTTTCATTTAGCGAGATCAGGTTATAACCAAAGTCTTTTAAGCATGGCCATGTACCCTGATTGGATTACAAGACGGCAATTTGATAATGACAATGTTGTAACTAAGGGGGAGCTTGCTAAAAAGCAGTTCTTTGCGTGATTCCCTTGTGTGTCCATAAATTTATTATTTACTCATATACTATCAGATTGATGTTTTCTGTTTAAGAACGCGTTCTTATCTCTTGCAATTTTATTACCTTTTAGGTATGAAGATGGAGATACAACTTTGAGGAAGGTCTGCTTAGCTGCAGATTTTATTTGGTCTGACAATCCTCTTGAGATCCTTGGTTCAGTCACAGCTATAAAGTTTGAGGATCCTTCTTCGTTGCCCATAAAGGATCATGATTTGACTACAGAGGAGGTACACTCATTTCACTTTTCTTATGATTTTCACTTTTCCGCTTCCAAATGGGTTTTACATACTTAGAATGGCTGTTTTGTATCCAGGTTAAAGCTCTGTGTGACGATTTGCGTGTACTGGGGAAGCAAGATTTCAAGCATCTCTTGAAGTATGTATAAGATTTTCCTTTTCCAAAGTTGTACACGTTTCCACCTGCATATGTTTTTCCTCCTGTTCCTCTTTCCGTCGTTGGAATGTTTCAAGTTTACAGAATGTTACGCTGTGTTATTACTAGTTGCAATCCGTTTTTTCTTTTTGTCTTTTGTGGGTGTTTAATGAGTTGTTATATTGTAAACAATTGGACGTTTGTCAAAAACT
Source organism: Escallonia herrerae (assembly GCA_033070095.1). Taxonomy (NCBI): domain Eukaryota; kingdom Viridiplantae; phylum Streptophyta; class Magnoliopsida; order Escalloniales; family Escalloniaceae; genus Escallonia; species Escallonia herrerae. Next base: position 335,515 of record JAVXUP010000477.1, on the reverse strand, counting down.
TTTCGCACGAGGCTAATATGAAAAGTTGTACGCATGAAGTCTTAAACAGAATCCTTCTAACAACTGGATTTACTACCTACCTAATTGTTTTGGAAAGTTATCATCTCAAACTTAGCAATGAAGAGGTCGAACTGTGTATAAGAAACATGCTTGCGACCATTGTGGATGTAGTGGCTTCGTAAATATCGTATTATCTACGTGGAAGGACTAGAAGCCATGCCTTGCACTGCCAGTCATGTTACTTTGTAGTGGTAGCCATTATTTTCCCTTTTGGCTTAGTTCTTAATCCTGGTTGGGCTGTTGTATGCGTGTGAAGATCTTGATTCCACTTCTCATCCCAGACAAGTTGAGGCTCTTTAACTACACTCCCCGTCAGAACTCATGGTGTGATGTTTCTAGTAATCAAGTACTTTTAGTACCTTTATCCACTTCTTTCTTAAGTTACTTTCCTCTTTGTGGTATTTAAAGAGCTTTGCATAACAAAGCCATCTCAATTGAACTCAACTGTTGCCTCCCCCATTTGATAAAATTTTCCATGTGTGAGTTCTACTTAGTTGTCCAACAATAGAACCCATCTGGTCTGACCACCAACCTACAAAAAATTTTAGGTGGCGTATGCATATAAGAAAGGCGCTGTCCCCTTCGCAAAAGATTTCTTCTACGTCTACGGCTGCTGAACATGAGAATAAGGATGATGAAGATGAAAAAATACTAAATGAAATGGAGGAGTTGACATATGCTATGGAGCGCAAGAAGAAAAGGGCAAAGAAACTTCTTTCGAAAAGACGAGCCAAGGTCCGAACTTTATGTTTGCAATTTCCTTTCCTTTCTTTCGGCTTTGATTTCTTTGAAATCTTTCTCTAACTTTCTTACACACACACACACACACACAGAGATACACAATGTTCAAATGCACTAGAGTATGGAATAGAGCGGAATAGAGCCGTATGCAACTCCAACGTGGATCTATTGCAATCGATGATCTGAGGATCATATTTTGCAGTTAATATTCAGCTGATAGTTAGCAATCCATTTGCTGTCCTTTTTCTTGACAAATTACTCAAGGTAGAACTCTGATCACCATACCACCAGTTACAGAGCTTTCTTGCTAGTTGATGTGGTTTTCTGCATGAGTTAGAGCAAGCATTGGATTTTGTTGAAGTCCAAGGCGAGGATCTGCTAACTAATCCTTGAGAACTAGCTTGTGCATGAGCATCGTGAACTTTTTGGTTCTAGCTTAATTTTGAAATTTAGCCTGCCTCAGCTTCATTGCCGTTTGTTGAGTTTGCCTACACTCAATCACTCAGGGCAGCATGGCGTATCTAGATTTAAGTGTTGGAACAGTACCACTCAGGTTTTTTAGGGACATAAATGTTGGCATGGGGAGGAAACAAAGAGAAAAAAACTAGGCTCAGCTTGTTTTGGGCTGGGGGATGATTGACACTTTATCAGTATTATTATTCTATTGTCTTTTTGGTTTGCACTTCCGTGCTTACTCTTATACTTCTTCCACTTCATTTATATATTATCAGGACAAATCTCGGAAGGCAACTGGGATGCAAGTTGACGTAATGGAGGATGGTTATACTGATCACGAGTTATTTTCATTATCTTCAATCAAGGTATGTTTCAATTCCTTTGCTATACAAGACCGGTGCACTATCTGGTACTTTTTTTGCAAGTGCTTTACATGGTTAGAATAGCAAGTGTACTATCTGAATCACAAAGCGGTTTGTCAATCACAAAAGAGTACTTATAATAGGTCCATCTCCATCCTTCATCTAGTTTTTAGACTGTAGTAAGATACAAATATGTGATTCTCCTACGTGAATATTGGATTTTTATTCGAAATTATCTTTCACTTGCACTCCTAAGTCTTTGGTTTGTAACATGCCTGCATGTAAATTGGCATGACCGTTACTGGCATACAGGGTAAGAAAGATCTGGTAGCTGTTAACACCGAGGATGATGATGAAATGGCCAAGGTAGTAGATAGTGAAAATGAAGAAACCCGAAAAGAAGCCCCAGAGAGTTCAGCCAGCGACGTGGATTCTGATGAAGAGCGCAAACGGTGATTCCGAATCTTCTTCATGATTGAGATAAACCTGATGACTATGTTGTTAATCTGTAACCAATGATTTATTATGTTATCAGATATGATGAGCAACTCGAGGAGTTTCTAGATGAAGCTTATGAACGATTTGCGGCTAAAAGAGAAGGAAGTACAAAGCAGAGAAAGCGATTGAAAGAAACTTATTCCAAGGACGGTCAACTGTTCGAGGTAAAGATGTATTTTTTGTAATCTTCCTTTTTCTCTTCTGTTCAACTCCTCTTGTGGGTATATTTACCACCTTGCAAAGGTATTCTAGGTGGTGACTATACTGAGTTTTTTCCTCTTCCTTTGTTCTGTTGACCAGATTGTTTAGCCGTATGTCATGAAGTTAAGAATATCTAAATCTCATATTTCATGCTCTTATAAGAAAGAGTTATGGCAAGTGATGGGTGGACTGACGCGTGACTCCAAAGATTTACTCAGCTGTTTACTTCTGTTACCATGACTGGGTCTTGTTTTTGTACATCATTATATATTTTTATGACCCACTTGTGCAGGGTAGCGAGGATGATGACATGGTTCATTCTGATCAGGACTCGGACAATGATCAAGGTGATCAGGATGCTAATCCTCTCATGGTTCCACTCGAGGAGGAAGGGCCAACCCAAGAGGAGATTACGGCGAAGTGGTTCAGCCAAGATGTGTTTGCTGATGCGGACGAACCCGAAAGATTGGAGAAGGATGACAGTGAAGATGAAATGCAAGTGGATAGACCAGCAAAACAACTCTCAATTCCAAAGAAGACCACAAAAAGCAGGTCCCAACAGGTGCAAGCTTCTAAAGCGAAAGAGGATTTTGAGATAGTCCCTGCTCCAGCTACAGATTCAAGTGATGATTCATCCTCGGACGAATCAGAAGAGGAAGATGTTAATACAAAAGCTGAGATATTGGCATATGCAAAGAAAATGCTGAGGAAAAAGCAAAGGGAACAAATGCTTGATGATGCCTACAACAAGTACATGTTTCAAGACGAGGGGTTGCCGAAGTGGTTTGTGGATGAGGAAAAGAGACACTGCCAGCCGATGAAGCCTGTCACCAAAGAGGAGATTGCTGCAATGAAAGCACAATTCAAAGAAATTGATGCTCGGCCTGCTAAGAAGGTAGCAGAAGCCAAAGCCCGGAAGAAGCGGGTTGCCATGAGACAGCTGGAGAAGGTTCGCAAGAAGGCAAACTCCATATCAGACCAGGCGGACATATCTGATCGTTCGAAGTCAAAGATGATTGAACAACTTTACAAGAAGGCGACGCCCAAAAGGCCCAAGAAGGAATACGTGGTGGCAAAGAAAGGAGTTCAAGTCAAGGCCGGCAAGGGGAAAGTCCTTGTTGATCGGAGAATGAAGAAGGACGCAAGGACACATGGAATGAGCAAGCAGCGCAAAGGGAATAAGGGAAAGACTCCCAAGGGACAGAAGGGAAAAGGAGCAAAGGCTTCAGGAAAGTTAAACAAGGGTAACAGGGGAAAGAAGACGAGCATGAACGCCTGAGCTGCTCATTTGTGAAGAATGTGGGCTAAGTTACTGATTTTGCTTCCAGGTGGAAGTTTACCGCTATACCTACTTGCATGCGTGCTTAATTATTTGTTTCTAGATTGAAATAATTGGCTTGCCTTGTGGAATTTTGTTTCTAAGCCCCTTCATTTCTCCGTCAATCAATATCCTCTCTTGCATCAGTTGAGCCCCTCTCTTGCGCAGAAGCCAGATCAAACCGATGGTTGGTAGCCTCGTTGCTGAAAACCCCATCACACCTTGCATCGAACCTAAGCCACCCACTGGCCATACCAAGTACCACGATCCAGTAACTTGACAAATCATCGGAAAAGAAAGATTCGTACAACTAGGTTAAGGTGCTCGACTACTCGAGGCTGGAGCTCGATTGGGCGTGGCTGGTTGTGCAAAGAGGCGTCCTGGCCCGCTATTTGGCACGGAGGAAGGCCATTATCCTTGATATTGAAAATATGCTTTTTCCTTGAGTGATGGGGGAAGTGACAAAGGTTCCGAGTTCAAATCCCATATTAACGGGTTAAATATAAATTACAGTTCTTCCAAACTTCATATATATATATATATATATATATATATATATATATATATATATATATATATATATATATATATATATATATATATTCCTTCTCTATAAGTTGAGGTAAATTTGACTTTTTTAGGGTTTAAAGATGAAATAGGAATAATGCATGATTTACAATGGCGATTGGTGTGGGTTGTCAAACTTTTATCTTCATGAAAGACAAGTCGCCGTGCACACGCGATGTGTGCGCAATTCATTCATTATATCACTCGTAAAAGTTTTCTTTAACTGATGCGTGTTGGACTCATTTATTATTGCACTCCTAATGCGAAGAACATGATTATCAAGTCTTTAATGATGATATGTTCATCATAACCCAAGTATTCATCTCTCCAATATTTGAATCTTACAGATAGGATCACAGTGCTCCAACTCCCTGGGTTATCTCTCCAACTGTTTGTTGCGGAGAAAGTCCTTTCTTCAGAGTACCCATCATTATCTTCCAAGAGTTACCTGGATATGAAGTGGCGGTTATAGATTAGGTTCACATAATTTGCAACATAACCAAAAAATTTCTTTAATCTAACCGGAAGAATGAAAACATATTCGTTGAAGTCAGTTCTGAACTTTCTCCAAGATAAGTTTTATGGCCAATATAGGCTAACATATATATCGTCGGCCACCGCCCTCTCCACAGCTACAATCACCACCCATTCCTACAACCGGTCAATGTGCAACCACTTATAACCATTCTGGTATCCAGCAAGCAATTAGTTAAAAAAGAAAGAAAGCAAGACTTATCGATTCAATTGCAGTACCATTTGATTCTGACTTGATTTTTAAATTGATATATTCGCCAAATGAACACCAATTACAAAATTAGGGCCTTTCAGCATTTCCGTGGAAAGATGCTTTAAAGGAGAGGAGATGGAAGTTCCCCATAAAATGAAAAAAACTGAAAGATAACTCTTAAGTTTGTGATAGTGGGCTAAAGTATTTTACATAGGATAAATTATATATGGTGCCTCTGAGGTTTATCCTAAACTATACACGGTTCCGTCTAAGTATTTTTATTACTCCCCGCCCCATGTTATTTGGTATTGTGTTACATAACACCCATTTCCGTTAGGGCGCCGTGAGAAAAAAAAAGGGATAACATTGATTTATTATGACATACCGAAAATGCCCTTATCTCCTCCTCTTCTTTCTCACTACAAAAAAGCCCACCTACCGCCGCCACTGATGCCCGCCATCGCCGCCGACGGCCCGCCACTGCCCACATACAGACACAAAGAAACAGAGAAATTTGTGGTGATGGGAGATAAAAAAAAGATAGAGAGATCATAGGCAAATAAGAAAAAAAAAGAAACAAGCAAGGTAGAGAAGGAGAAACAGAGAAAGACGGTAAACGGTTGCAACTTTTTTTTTTATGCCCAGACTTCTTTCTCTTCCCTTATGTATCTCAATCTCTCACTTTTCAGTAATACTTATGATATAGGGGTATTAACTGGATTCTTGGGCAGCGGCATAGTGGATAAGAACCAGGTGGTGGCGGTGCAGCGGCTTGAGAGAAGTTATCCGGCAACGGTGGCAATAGATCTGGGCGGTGCAAGATTGATGTGATGCATACTGGAGGAGGGAGACAGTGCCTCTTCTATTGGACTTGCAAGCATGTCTTTTTTTGCTACTCCAGAGGTTTTACAAATGTAGTGTTTGTGTTTGTTAAAATGTCTGACATATTGGTTTTTGGGGGGTTTTGTTGGTTTAATACTGTGAATTTGGTTAGCGTTGTCTCAGGTGGAGGAATCCAGGTTTGTGTTCGAGTCAAAGACGATTCAGAGAATGGAACTGTTGGTGCTCTCTACTCTTAGGTGGAAGATGAATCCAGTCACCTCACTTTCATTCTTGGATCACATTGTAAGGAGGCTTGGATTGAAGACCCACCAACATTGAGAGTTCCTGTGGAAGTGTGAGCGCCTCCTCCTCTCAGTAATCACCGGTAAGCACCTCAATCAGCTAGCAGTTCACTTTTTGGTACTAGAAACATACATATCATGTGATGTTTCAGTTTATAACCAATCTGGCTTAACATCTTATCCTCCTAATTTAAAGAATGATGTATGCAGTCCTCCATGTGATAGCTACTAGAATTTCTTTTATCAAGGGGCTTGAACTTTTTATGCATTAGAACATCAAAATCAGCTGATGAGTTTGTTATCAATACTACATTTGAGTAATATGGAAATGTAGAATCTGGAATGAAGATAGACCCTCTAGTGGCATCTGCTCAAAGTTCAGCATAACTGGGAGACCCTACTCATTTGCATTAGTTTTTGTTTTATCTTTTTGGCTATGGATGTAAGAAATGGTGGCTTTGTTGCTGTTATTTTTTGGTGGCCTGTGGCTTCGTCGGCAGTGAGTGTGGCAGTCCAAAGGGTGTTGCCGGCGTGTGTGTGTGTGAGTGTGGGAGAGGGAGAGGGAGAGGGGGGTTAAATTAACTTGTTTATCCTGGTATGACCGTCCTTTCATTAATTTTATTAACTCTGTTAATAGAAAGGGCAAATTATACCTATATCCCTGAGGTTAGGATATAATTACAGGTAAGGACAATATTTTGGACAAATTACACTTATGTCCGTTGACCAAACAGAATCTTAGAAACCCTAACAGTTTTAATGAAAAGACTTTATTGTGTCCCTAAGTTAGAACCTTTTTTTTAATGCCATTACTTTATCTTAAAAAAAAAAGAAAAAGAAAGACCAATGCCATTAACTCTTCCCCCCTGTGACCAACCCCATTTCTGTCTCTCAACCCCAACTGCAGCCCCCTTTTGCTGCCCTCATGGTCCTTGACCAGAGTCAAATCTGGGTCCATCTAATATGCGTCGTCGATTGCAAGAGAGCGTCGTCGTTGGATTTCAAGAGGGCGTTGAGCTTGGCGACTACGAAGGCGGCGATGGATCTGTGCCGAGGACCATGCCGGACTTGACGTACTCTATGACGATGAGTTTCTTGAGGTCGTCTTGGGTCAAGGTAAGGGTAGGCGTGGAGGCTCGGATGGAGAAACGGGTGTGGGGGCGGAGGGAGGGGGTGCGTAGGAGGAGGCTGGTGGCGGGGTTATGGTGGTGGAGGGAGGAGGAGAGGGAGGTAGGAGGGGAGATGAAGGATAAGGCTGCCGGCGTGGGGCGAGGGCGAAGGCTGTCGGGACGTTGGGAGGATTTCAGTGAAGTTTAATTTGCAGATTGAGAATTAGGGTTTCAACAAAACCCTAATTTGCAGATTGAGAATTTTGATAAAATAAAATTGCAAAGATAGAGAACAAATCAATTTTAGGGTTTGAAAACCCTAATCCTTAATTAAGGCTTGAAATCTTAATTTAAAAATTTTAAAAATATTTAGTATATACAGTACAAGGGATAGTAAAGTCATTTTAAAAATACGTATTGATGACATTATAAAAAAATATACTTTTTGGACGTAATCCTGATAGATGGATACGACTGATACACTTTACAAGTGTTTGGTCACGGTATGTTACATTTTAAAATTTAATGTCCTTGACTGTAATGATACCTAAACTCAAAAACATAGGTGTAATTTATCCCAATAGAAAATAGAAATATGTAGTTTAGTGTAATAAAAATACTTAGGCGGAGTCGTGTGTAGTTGAGGACAAACCTCAGGAGTGCCGTGCGTAATTTACCTTTTTTTTTCCACCATCTTAAATATGTGTAATCAATTCCTTAATGACGCAAAATATGAAGATTTGCTATCCTTGAAAATCTAAGGAGAGGTTTTTGTGAAGAAAAAATAATTAACGGTCACATTTCAATTGAAAGTATCCGCACATAAAAAAAAGAGATGAACTAACCATAAAAATGATGCTCGTCTAAAAATTACATAGATTTAAAAAGTTTTGAGTGAAAGTTGCTATTGACAATAGCAAGTATTGTAATAGCTTTGTGTAAATTTCTCATAACTATTGTAACTTTGCTGCAATTCCATTTTGAAATTGGTCTCCAAACATCATCTGATGATAGAAATTTAAAAAAAAATCTTGATTTCTGTCAGACTGAGGGATAAATTGAGCAATTCAATCAAAAGTTGACCTGGCAACCACATCCTCCCTGTTTGACTTCCACCTTTGAACAACACCCGCCTCCCCCTCCCTCTTCCCCTTTCCCGAACTCACCATCAATTCTTCCTTGTGCCCTACGCCGTCAACCACACCATAATCTTCACAGCAACACCAACAAACCAAAGCAAAACCAAAACCAAGATCCCCAAAATTATCCCAAAAGAAATATTACAGCAAAGAACTGGGTTGGTGTGATAGTGGGTTTCGCGACATTTTGTATGATGGTGGTGGTGGACACTGATGGTACTAGCAGGACGTGGCTTGGCCAAGAAGAGTGGTGTTGGCGAACAATCGAACTAGTCGATGAAGATGGTGGTGGTGGTTGACAAAAAAGACGACGGTGGTGGTGGTCGATGAAGACAACGGCGAAGCTTGTGCCGACGCTTGATCAGTCCATGATCATCGCGACAGCGGTCTACTTCCGATCTTGAGACAGTGGTCTACTTCCGACAAATAGCGTGAGTTTAACAGCCTGATTTTCTGCGTAAAACTATAACCCATTTGCTCTCTCCTCTCGCTTCCATCTATGTCAAGATGGACGTATACAGCTGTGTTTGGTAGATGAATAATTATTTCATGAATTTGATTCTGGTCTATGAGGTCATTAGATTGAGTTTGAATTGAAATTGCTGGAATCTGAGTTCTCAAATTGAGAAAAAGGACGAGTATCTTTGTATATAATTAACCTCTACCCGACCACCACCTTCCCCAGGTAATTTTTCTATTGAAAGTCTCTAATTCAACCGGCAGCCGACAGGGAGTATTACGATTCGAGGACTTAGAAGACCGCGCACATACATGTGAGCATTTCCGCACCTGTGTCGAGACGGAAGCTCATAAAGACCCTTGTGTTTGCCACAAACAAATACGCGAATAGGTTTCAAATCCAGGTGGAGAACTTGAATTGAGATCCTAGAGATCGATCGCTGTTCAGCGATCTTTGCTGGCACTTGTTGTCTCCTTCACCAAGTTCCGCCAACCCCGTGAGGGAACTGAAGCCCAGAGGGACGACTGCCATGAAGTTGGATAGGCCTTTACTGGACACGTGGCCTCTTTGGTGCCTGGTGGGACAGGCACCAAAGAGAGTGGGGGGTGGGGTAAAGGTGCAGGCATGATTTAAAGGGCCGAAAGATGCATGGTGGGACTTTTCTGGACGCCTCACCTCGCTTGTGCGGAAGATGCGTCTTCCACAGTACGGAATGAAGAAGACATCATGATCAAGGCAGAAACATTTCATATTTGTAACTCACCAACCCTTTACATAGCTTTAAACTGCAAGTTTTACCACGCCTAGACAGACTACCCTTTTATTTTGTTGGACAGAAAATAACATTGATAAAAACCCTCTTAAGGTTCTTTCATACAAACTGGTTGAGGTACTCATCCACGGTGGTGTACTTGACATCAGGATAAAGTGCCGAGGCTTCCACCCCGAATGATGGTTCGATCTCGAAGTTTGTTTGATCTCCCTTCACAAAGACAGCATGGCTAATCGACAATACCACATTGATTGGAACTGGGGATTCTGCAAAGTATAAGAAACAGTACTATTAATTCATTGCATAGGAGGATCAACACTCGACTTAACTGATACACAAACAAAATTGTTTAACTTGCCTTGGATGTTCTTCAGAACTTGCTCCTCTGGGACATAGATCCTTTCAAGGGTTTTGCCAATCTTCTTCTCCCACAAGGACACAAGCTCATTAAACGAGTAGATGTTGGCAGGGGCTCTGATGTACAGGATCTTGTTCAACGTTCTCGGATCATCCACAGCTTTGATGGTATAGGTAGCAATGTCATCTTCCTTGTTAAAAATTGCTGCAGACAAAAGGTTGAACAATGATCAAGAATGATTTGCGTATAATCCGTTATTAATAACCCTCAAAAGGGATTTCTTGAGCAAGCAGAAATTTGTAAATCTCATCTTCCGTTGTAAATTAGACTCGGAAAGAATATATGCAGACAGAACACATTCGCACAACACTGTTCAATTTTAATAGTCAGCCCATGTTCAGGTATGATTCTAAATTAACAATGTCGTAGGTTAACATTATAGAACATGTATCCAGAGAAATCTATGTTTAGAAAAGAATTTCCTGGTGTACCTTTTGGATTCCCATCTCCCAAGATAATAACTTTATCTCTTGGGGGGGCTGTGGCTCCTGGCTGCGACAATGTTGGAAGAAAGTAGCCAGCGAAGAAGTTCGAGGACACATAAGTATGCGGGATTCCTTCAGCCTCAACAGCACGGCGGATCTGAGCCTTGGTCGCAAATGCTGTTTTTGCCGGCTCAACAGCACTGGTCCGATCCACATCGTTTCCAAACTCAGAAGGAAAGAACCTCTGGATAAGTAATAAAAAGTTTTTGAGCCGTCATTTGCAAAATCAACGACTAAAATTCAATCAGCAAAGAAGATAAACCACCAATTGCATCAATATTGTATAACAGAACCGTGAGCCGACATAAGCAATAGAATACGAGAAGAACAGAAATAACAAGACCCTCTTAGGCAAGTTACTGTAGCAGAGAAAATGAGAGTCGGCTTGATATTGGACAAGCAGTAGTAGTAATACTAATCTATATATAGATGCAGAAGAAAACAACCGTCCCTTAAGAAGATTAATTTCACTTTGGTTGACGAGAAAGCTTTACATAGTTTTAATTATATGTTATTGATGGATAGCGAAATAGCGATACAGCACCTAAATTTGCCCACTAGGTTCAAGTCTTCACGCTCCGCTAGAAAGATCAAGAGGTAGATCATGACTTGTAAACCAAGATCAAATAATAAGGGATGAGATAGAATAAGCAGCAATAATAGAGCATGTCAGGAAGAACATCTCGAGTAGAAAGCTCAATTTACCTTGACGTTACCAGCTTCTTTAATGGCGGCGACGATCCTGCCCTGATCGCCCAACTGAGCATGACCAACCGTCGATATCACCACATCCACCTGCTTTATCGCCTTCACCAAACTCTCGTGATCATACAGATCTCCCTGCACACACAGATCAATTAATTAATAACTACATCAATCAAAAACTTGGTTGCCCAAAATGACAGGACATTAGATTTAGTTTGTTGATAGACTGTGTTTGCGAGCGAAAAATGGAGGCCCGAATTTTACGGACATGGAGGAATGTGACGCCGGAGCTATTGAATCTCTCGATGATGCTGGATTTCGAAGGATTTGAGAGAGTGGATTCCCTGACGAGAGCGAACGTAGGGTGACCGGCCTTGGCGCTGGCTTCCACGATGAACTTTCCTATGTATCCGGTCCCTCCGATGATCAGGATCTTGCTTTTCGCGGCCATTCTTGCAACCCTGGGGCTAAATCACAGGCAAAGCTAGGGTTTTCGGGGGAGAATTGGACGGGAAACAGAGAGAATAGTAAAGTGAGGCGACGAATATGGGCATGCATATTGCAGTGCGCCGCTCCCTACTTATAGCGGAAATGGGGAAGTGTAGGGGAATTACGAAGTTGCCCTTGGGTTAGAGAGTCTAGAATCTCCTGATTGTCCGTTGGGGATGTACACTGCCCGAATGTCGGGTGGTTCATGAACCTAAACCACATTACCTTTGTTCAGAGGTGATCATTCATCATCATCATCATATAATCATCATAGTGAGTTTAACTAATAAAAGCAAAGAAACTTTTGAAAATTTAAGTTTAAATTATTCAAAGCCGGAATAAAAACAGTCTCAAATATGACATGATATCATTGACCAACAAGACGAAAGTTTTACAAAATAATTAGTCCTTTATCGGTGTAATCTCTTCAACTTATTTAAGTTTCGTCAACAATTGATCACAAGACGAAATAAGTACAAATAATTAACATCTTATGGTTGTAATCTCCTCAACTTGTTTGAATTTCGTCAACCACTCATATCATGTCATACCCATGATAGGGTTAGCGAATTAAACTTAGATACATTAATTCCATTGACTTCTTATTTTAATCTCAATTGCTGCTATTCACTCGTAACTGTTAATTATACACATATAAAAAATATATACATATGAGATCAAGTAGAGAGAAAAAAAACAAAATCAAACTTGGTTTATCTCTCTTTCTTAATTAATACTGTATCTTTTAATATACACAACATAAAATATAATTAGAATTTTTTGTGAGAAGACTAAATATCATGTAGGTAATATAAACAAATTTCAGTGATATAAATATGAAAAGAAGAGTATGGTCCCTCCGGCTCGACACAAAATGGGCTCTATTTGTTTTGTAAATGTGACATAATATTATTATTATTATGGTACGAATACAACAAATAACTGATGGACAACATGGAATAATACGAATACTTGGCCTCATATTGTTAGAATCCCTTTACTTTTGTCCAATCAATTTGGTAGCTGGGACTTGACTTGACTTTCCCAGATCCCTTCTAGTCTGTGCATTTACTTTCAATTTAACTTGTAAATCTCCTTTATGTTTGTGAGATGAGAATCGATTGATTTTGCCTTTTTCTAGTTATAGTTGTAGGTTTATGTCAAAGTTGATTGATACTTGTCATGTGTCATGCAAGCGTATCATCTGACGTTAGAGTCTAAACGTTTAAATGCATTTATTTAAAATTAAAAGAAATTTAATTTTTGTCATTAATAACTTTTTCTTTTTACCTTGCCTGTGGGAGTTGGGTCTAGGAAACAAAATCGATTTTTTTTCTTCAAAAAGTGGGCTATAATTTTAGAATTACATGCTTCTGCATTTCTAATTTTTAATTGGAGCTGAAAAAGCTTTATCGATGGCGTAGCAATTACCAACAAAAGCTCCCAAATCTCTCTTCTTTTGCGGATGAGAGTCTGTGTTTTTTTTTCCAGATAACATGAAAGGAAGCCTCAGAGATTTTGCGGATCCTAAAGATGTACGAAAGCGACTTCCGTGTTATACCCCGAAGATTTTCTTTTCTTCTTGTGTGAAATTAATATTTTGAATAAATAGGTTTGTGGTCTTTTGCTAAATTTAAGAAAATAATTTGGATTTGTTTTTGAAATTTTTGGTCCAATGGTTTCATTCGAATTAAACTGGAAGGCCAATGTTTTTGAGTGTCTGAACAATTCGGTGGAATGAAAAAGGGTTTTGCTTTGAATGAAAAGTATTTAAATTGAGAAGAGCAGGGATTGAAGTTTTCATTTGAATGAAAAAAATTTCATTCGAATGAAAACTTTTCGGTTGAATGAAAAACAAGCTTTGAAGAAACCATTTTCACCGCTGTCGGATTCGGTCAAATGAAAACTTAAATTTTGTTCCATATAAATAGTTTTCATATTTCCTTTCTAGCCTTTTTGGGTTCTCTGTTTCTTTTTTCCTTTGCGGTGGAGAGAGAGCAGTGATGGCTTGGGAAACTCTTGAGTTCTAAGGTCGTGCTTAAGGATTTGTATTCTTAAAGGCTTGATTAAGGTAATAATTTATTTTTTTAAAATTCGAATTAGCGATGGACCAATCACTTATATAAGTCCTTAGTTCTTTTTGAAATCTGAACTTCTTCAAATTGAGTTAAGTGATTCTTCTTCACCCTTTTGCTTTGAACTTTGTTATGAATTTGTTTTCAATGCTATGACTTGTGGAAATCAAATTCCATCGAATTTGTTTGACCTCAAAATTTGTTATATTGATATAGTTCGTTTCAGTGATTAATGATTATCAGTATTTTGTAAACTTTGTCTATTGTTTGACATGTTCAATATTTGACAACGGTTATTTTGAGATTTTTGTTTTGGTAACTCTATGAGTCATGTCACAATGTATGTGACTTATTTCTAACTTACCCACGTAGATTGAAACGTGGGCTAGCTCAGAGTAGTTGAGCTAGAAATCGTGATCTTACTTTCTGAACCGACCTCATATGTCAGTAATTACGCATGTGACCACAATTTGAATGGCTCTCTAGTGTATGTCTCCGTACTCAGATATATTTTGGCATTTGATATTTGGTCTGACCTCTGTTTAGTCGGATCGGCGTGCCTTTGAAATCTTGTCTTTCAGGTATATTTTGACATTTGAAAATTTGGTTTGATGTCCATTCCATTGAAATTTTTGTGCTTCCCGAATTTTGCTTCTCAGATATTTTTGCTTTTTTTGATTGGTCCTTTGAGCGACCTTACTGGGTATTTGACTCATTCCCTTATTATTTTTCCTTTCAGGTGATTAGTAGGTGGGATTTTAGAATTGAAGGGTTAGCTGTGTGACCAAGAGTTAGCTGCCCTATTTCAGAGTTAGTATTGACATTTAAGTGTAACAACTAAGACAAGTTGATATTACTTAGTTTTAAATTTTGAAACTCCTCGTCGGAAAATTTGGATTGTATAAAAGTTTTGGGCCTCTATATCAGCTATTGATATATATATTTTTGGGATTTATTAGTGCATGCTCTGATTTACCAATTGGGAGTCTTCTGATAATTTTAAGGTTTTTCTGATTTCTGTCTTTTTTGGCACTAACGCTCCGGAAGTAATAAATTTGGGGCGTTACATTCTGGACAACAGATTAACCTTCAGAAGTGAAGATTAGTGTTTAGTGAAAACACTAATGCACGGGTCAAGTTAAATCTGGGGGGACTCATGGAAATTGAAGCTGCTGAAAATCATAACAAATATCTAGGAATGTTGTAAATGGTTAGATCGTCTAAAGAGAGAAGTCTTCGATTTGCCAAGAGAACGAGTCTGGAACAAGGTGTAAGGGTAGTTAGAACAATTCCTAACCAAGCAGGAAAATAGGTACTCATCAAAATAATGATGCATGTGGTACCAACATACGCTATAGGATACTTTAAGCTCCCAGATTACTTATGCAAGGACTTAGAAAATTTGATGAGTAATTTTTGGTGGGGCATGGAAGGAAAAAAAGAAAATGCGTTGCTTGAGCTGGGACAAAATATGTATAACGAAGGATTAAGGTGGTATGGGCTTCAGATGTTTACGGGGTTTTAATATGGCTATGTTGGCAAAACATGGGTAGAGGCTGATCAGTAATAAGAACTCACTACTCTTTGGCGCTTTAAGTGCAAAGTATTTCATGAATGATGATGTCCTGAAAGCTCAACTTGGCAATAGGCCTTCATTCATTTGGAGAAGCTTCTTCTTAGAAAAACAGGTCCTAGAAGCAGGTATTAGATGGAGAGTCGAAACCAGAGCACAAATTTGGATCTGGAACAAGACATGACTTCCTCATCGATATGTATACTTTTATGATCCAAACCCAGGTGAATACGTTGCCTAATGACACAAAGGTACCAGCTCTGATAAATCACCAAAGCAAGCGATGTAAGACATGTGTTTCAGATAGAATTTTTTGGTCACAAGAAGCTCAGTAAATGAAGAATATCCCCATTGGCTCCTACTCAAACAATAATAAGCAAATATGGCATTTTGGAAAGAATGGTTACTTTTCGGTATGAAGTGCATATCGTCTAATTATGGATTGCAGGATGCTACTCAAGCATGTAACATAATTTATAGAATCTAGTGAATAAGCCACTACGTCTTGGAAGTTCTATGGTAGTTAAATATTCCTCACAAGATCAAGATTTTGGATGACGCACGTGTTCGGACATTCTTCCAACCCAAGACAACCTTTTTAAGAGAAAGATTGGTAATGATACAATATGTCCTGTTTGTGGGATTCAAGGGAAAACCACTTACTACATTTGAAGAAGTTGCTCTTTAGCAAGGCAAGTCTGGGGACTTCTAACACATGCAATGTTTAAGGACACTCAATACTGTGATCATGTCCTCTCCTGGTGGTAAGAGGTAAACTCCCGCATAAAGAAAGATGAGATGGAATTTTTTGCGGTAACATTAAAGGTGTCAATGGGCTGGCCCAGCGGGCCAAGAGTGAAAAGGGGCCGGCCGGGGGCGGGTCACTGTGGTGGGAAACGGGCTGGGCTAGGTCGGGCCGGAGAAGAGGGGTAACTAGGCCCAGTCCAAGCCCTAGCCCTAGGCCCAATATTTAGGGCTAGGCTTGGGCAGGGCCCAAGCCCAACCTGTGTTTTTCTTTTTGAATTTCTTGTTATTCAAAGTAAAGACTTTAATTACTATATTTTCTTGTTATTATATAAGCAAATTGTAATGTAATAATGTGTGTATACACAGTATCACATATATGTGCATGCTAGCAAGTAAAGTAACTAAAAATGCCTTAGACACACACACATATACGTAGAATGTAAAGCAAGTCTCTATTTAGATCGTTTCAGTACAATGATCTCTACTGAAAACTTTTAGAATGTCAAAACTCCGAACAATAAGAAAGAAGAACTAAGAAGGGAATGAACCATCAATTGACAAATCTAACACAGAAACTGAGCTGAAACAACATAAGCAATTACCAATAAATCAAATAAAACTTCTGTAAACAATGTAGTAATATGTGTGTATACAATAATATTTCTAGCATTCAAATATTCAAATTGATAGAGTTAAATTGAAGATAAATGTGTTCATAAGCCCTCCTCCTTTTATCCAGGCTTGGGACCGGCTGCCTGTAAACAAACAGGCGAAGTTACTTATTTTTTTATATATATGAAAACATATCTATCTTGCTTGTAAGAAATTATATATATATATATATATATATATATATATATATATATATATATATATATATATATATATATATATGTGAAAATTTTTATTCTAAAAACTTGAGAAAAGAAAAATAAAAAGAAATTACCTAATCATCCGGAAGTACTTCAACGTCCGAGTCACTGCTCTTCCTATCATCAATCGGTTTATCTTGCTCGCGGTATTTCGCATCAAGATAATCCTTCCAACATACATATAGCTCGAGCGACTCAGGGGTAAAGACGACTCCTCCTGTCATCCAAAACCCTCCCGCTTGCTGAAAATGCTGACTCTGAAGCAACTGTGGAGGCTTGCACTGGCAGTACATCCCGTGCAATTTGAGATAAAAGTTTTATACATGTTTTGATTTTGTTTTCAAAAAATTAACAAATTAAAATTAACCTGTTCTTGCATTGATAAATCAGAATAATGATCAGTATTGGAATATACACCAATCTCATTAAAAGAGGAAAAAGTAGACGAACCTGCCGAATTAGAAGTACCTTCACCTGGTAGTTGTCTTGCTACTAGATGTTCAAAGCCCTTAAGGTATGGCGCATAATACCTCTCAGCAGTCGATGATGAAGCTCGCCCACGCACGTCAGCAGAATTACGATAGAGGTTGAACAGTTCCTCAAATATCTTGCTCACTTTCGCTGTGAGTTAGGTTGTGTCCTCTTGTGGGTAGCACATTAATCTTGATATCTCTTGTATCGAGACGTTCACGCCATGCAACTTTAACCTAGGATCTAAACAAGTAGTCATAGCAAAAATAATAGGCAGTTCACTCCAATATTTATTAAACTTTTTATCCATCACTTTTACTATTTCCTGAAAGGGTCCTATATATCTCCATTTTGTTAACATTGTAGCCATCTTGAGAATTTCTATTACAGCGAGAGGAGAGGTGGGATAGTACGTACCAGACAATAAATTGGTAGACGTGTAAAATACCTTAAAAAATTCAGCTAGGTATGTAGCCATCTGCCATTCTCTGTGAGTTGGCAAGCCGGCTGGGAACGAGGTTAGTAGAAAATGCGTATAGACTTCTTTGTATGCCAGAATATGTAAAAGCATATGATATGTAGAGTTTCACCTATGAACCACATCTGTAACTGCTCTCCTGCGAGGCATATTATATTGAACACAAACGTTTTAAATTGTTGTGTTCTCGGACCTGAACTATTATACGCTGTCATACCCCTCATTTTGAGAAGAATATCTCCTGCAGCAGCTAAACCATCTTGAACAATTAAATTAATTATATGACAAACACAACGAACATGAAATAATTTACCAGAAAGTACAGGTTTGAGGCTCTCTTCTAAAGCATCAACAACAGCTTTATTGTTAGAAGCATTATCAAAACTAATACTCATAATCTTATCCTTTAATTTAAACGTGGTACATGCTTTAATATAATAGTAGCAATGTTCATTCCATCATGCGGAAAAGAAAAGAGCTCGAAAGCGATGATTCTCTTGTTCATAATCCAATCTACATCAATCCAATGGGCCGTCACACAAGCATAACTAACAAAAGTAAACGGAGATTGCCAAATATCAGAAGTAAGACTAACTTTACCGTCAAAATTATCGAAATAATCAATCAAACGTGCTTTAGCAGCATAATACTGTCGGAGTGCATCGGATCTAGTTGTGTTTCTATGAACCTTTTTGTACAAAGGTTGAACGTAGGTGTTCATATATCTAGAGTGCTTAGGATTATCGGCAAAAGAAAAGGCTTGTTCATCATGAATAACAAATTCAGCGAGACCGTCTCTTTGCTCTCGCTGATTATAAATAAATAACTTACCGTCAAAAGATAACTGCATTTGGGTAGGTTCGACGTGGCCTTGTCGAGGTGCACACTGAGGGTAATGCCTGTTAAGATGTCCATTACCACTACCAGTAGAAAATAATTTAGCACAATACTTACATCGAGCTTTTCGGACGCCGTCCACCACAATTTCATCAAAATGATTCCAACACTCGGCTTTCTTTTTTTTACCTTTAGGACTTCTGGCTGACTATCGAAAGGATTGCTTGGTTCTTCTTCCATCATGACCACTGATCGGGTTAACATTATGCCACGGAGTAGTAGCTTCGCCAACCGAGCTGCGTCCTTGACTAAAATGCGGGCTATCTTATGAAGGCGTGTATTCAAAATCTGGAATGTTTTGATTGAACTCTCAATTGACTTGGGTATCTATCATACAGCCTGTACTCATTCGTCCAGGAACGAATGGTTGTGGTGGTGCTTGGATTGGTGTTTGTGATGGCCGTGGTGGTGGTGCTTGTGCTGCTGGTGGTGTTTTCTGTGATGATAATCCACACTTCAATTTTTTTAGTATTCCAACCATCCATATTTGACGCTAAACTTTTTTACTAGATTGAAAAATAAAACTAGAGCAGTAATAAGTAATTAGAAATAACAATTAAAAAGAATTAAAGAGTAACAAATGAATAAGAGTAATTAGTAATTAAAAATTGGAGAGAGTTAGTAATTAAAAAGAATTTGGTAATAGTAATTAATAAATAAGAATTCACTAATTACTAATTAGTAAACAAAATAATTAAAGAGTAACAAATGAATAAGAGGAGTAACTAGTAATTAAAATTCAGAAAGAGTACTAATTAGTAAACAAGAGTAGTAATTAGCAAGAGTAATAATTGGACAGGAAAATAGTAGCAAAGCTTGTAGAAATGTAGAATGTTTAGATAAGAGAGAGTAAAAAAATTGGTGTGAAAAATTTGAAAGAAAGGGTATGAATTTATAGATTTTTGAAAGTTCACAAAAGACCAAAATGCCTCTTAAAACTAGTCGTTTATAATTGTTAGGGAGGGTAAAAGTGTAAAAAATCTTAAAAGAGTTGAAAAAATTAAGTTGGACCAAAATATCTCCCAAACTAGCCATTATATTGGTCTTAGGGAGGGGATAGGGGTAAAAGTAGAATTGAGAAATAATGGGGAATATGGCCGTTGGGGGGAAAATGAGGGGACAAATAATTTTGAAAATTTGTGGGGCCTGCCACTTTAGGGCTAGAAAAGGGTCAGAAATCGGGCTAGAAAACGGGCCAACAGAAGGCCGAAGCCCGAGCCAAAATCGGGTCAAACCGGGCCAGCCCGTTTTTTCGGACCTAACTTGGGCTTTTTCTGCAAATCTCCGGCTTGGTCCAAGCCCTAAAATGACGTGCCGCTACTGGTCACCTATTATGCCCGGCTAGCCCGCGGGCCTCCCGGCTAGTTTGACACCTCTAGGTAACATGTTGGTTTTTATGGAAGATAGGAATGTGACTGTGTTCCAAGGCACTCAAATGGATGCACTTAATCTGTATAGTGCAGCCTCATATTACTTGGATAAATTTCATAATGCCCAGGAAAATATTCGAACTAACCTTTCTCCAAATATAAACAGGTTAGTATGGTCTCCTCTTTTAATAATCAGGTTAAGATAAATTTTGATGCTACTATTTTCATGAAGGAGGGTTGTGGTGTCATTGTGTAGGATTCAATGGAGAACGCGCTATCTAAAAAGATTTACGGAATAACGGACACGGAATATGCTGAAGTTATAGCAGGAAGAGGGCCGCCATTTTTGGCTAGGACTGTGGATTCAATTTCGTGCAGATGGAGGGAGATGCAAGTTCGATCAATAATGCTCTAAATTCACTGGAGGAAAATTTGTTCGCTATAGGGGATATAATTGATGATGTGAAACGGATTGTCCACCACTTCGACTCGTATATTTTTTAACACATCAAACGGTTAGGTAATGAAACCGCTCATAGACTAGCTAAGTTTGCTAGTATTTTATAGTTTGGATGGGGGGAGTACCATCAGTTGTAATGTCCTCCATCCTCAAAGAGTGTAACATTTTCAATCAATAATATCACTTTTCATAAAAATAAAAAAATTTGGGATTACATGGCCACTTTAAAATTAAGCTTTTGTTTGACCCGTTTAATAAATAGATATCTTTAGACCTCATTTATAAGGGTCACATGCAATACATGTGAGATTCATCGAACCGTGTACTCGGTTAGGTGTTAATGTCATGTTTGTATCAATGTTGTGATTATCGTATATTGAATATAGTCATCCCAGATTTTGTAATTCAGTTGATAATTGTGTTATTTTATCGTAACTTACGTACAAAATTTTTGTCAAAATTGTTTGCAGAAAAAAGAGACTGATCGTATCCAATGTTCTCTTGACGTGAAGCTCCTTGGGGTCTTGCCGCCCACAGAAAAAGCACCACCCTTGTGCTGTTGTTTGTTTGGTTATCTTCTTCACGGAGTATCTTTTCGGTCCAACTCTTTGAATTAGGTCTAGTGCCTTGACACTTTTTCTTACTTTTAACTGATGTACTCCCCATTGCCATGTACACTCGGTGTCTCCTATATCATTAGTTTCTACCTTGTAAATAAACAAACAGGCACATCATTGGCTATATTACTTGTAAACACATGTGGTAGCTTACCGCATGTCACCGTTCTGCACATTAATGTCCTTTTTATTTTTCAATTTTGCTTACAACTTTATTTGATTGATTGATGCTCATTCATACGAATTCCCGTTCAGGTGATCCGATGAACTTGTGTTTTTGTCCTCTTCGGTTGAAGTAAATTTTTAGTATTTCTTTTTTATTTTTAAATTATTTGAGATACCCGTTTGATTTGCTTAAAAAATATTTGTTACGTTCATGTCACATGACTGTGTATAACCCATGGTGACATTTGCCTTGAGCCTTGGGCAGAAAAGTGTGGACAAAAATTTATTTACAGGTAACCCTGCTGTGAGCCATGTAATTTTGTTCTTTTCTGCTTTTAACTTGCGCACGCAGAGTAGAACGCGAGATAACTCAGTCTAGACCTTATTTTCTAAATCTTATCTCACGCATCAGTGATGACATGTGTGGCCTTATTGCTGAATTGTTCTTATAGTGTCTGCCTCTCTAAAAAAGTATATTTGATAGTTTAAAATTTTGACTCATCTATCCCCTTAAAATTTGATACGTCCGTAATTGTGTTTTCTTAGATATTTAGAATCATTTTGATGGTCCGTTGAACGACCTTACGGGATATTTAGCTTATTCCTATATTACTTTCCTTTCAGGTGATCGACTGAGAGGACTGAATTAAGGGTTAATTGTGTGACTTAGAACTAGTAGTGACTATTTTAAGAATTTGATAATAGAGAACAATTTTAATTTATGTTTTATCTTAAAACTCCGAATAGGACTAATTTAGGACTGTATAATTGTTTTAAGCCAACAGAACTCTTACAAGACTTGTAAATATTTTGAGGTTTTTTACCTTTATATATTTATTAAAAAAAAAAACTCGAACCCACTTGCTCTTTCCTTTCGCTTCCATTTATGTCAAGATGGCCGTATACAGCTGTGTTTGGTAGATGAATAATTATTTGCATGAATTTGATTCTGGTCTATGAGGTCATTAGATTGAGTAGAAATTGAATCGCTGGAATCTGAGTTTTCAAATTTGGAAAAACAGGACGAGTATCTGTCTATATAATTAATCTCTACCCACCCCACCCCCTTCCCCAGGTACCTTTACTAACCCCATAGCGGAACCGAAACCCAAAGGGACGAGTGACATGGTGGAATCTCAACATTACGGCATGCAGCTGGCCGGGACTTTTCTGGACGCGTGGCCCTTTTGGTGACTGGTGGGACAAAGGATTGGGCACATAATGTTGGGCTGGGCAGCAGCCGAAAGATGGAGGACTTTCCTGGAAAGATCTCATCTCAATTGTGAGGAAGAAGCGTCTTATACAGTACGTGCAGGCATGAGTTAGAATTTACCTAAATTTGAAAAAAGCAACCACCAGAAATGTGCGATTATATGAATCACGAATCATAAGCTACCCTTGATAACATATGCATATAGCCATTCCGAGATGAAGAAGATATCATAATCAAGGCAGAAACGTTTATATTTGTATCTCATCAAGCCGTTTACATAACTTCAAGTGCAATTTTCAACACACCTGGACACACTACCCTTATTATTTTGCTGGACAGAAAATATCATACATGAAAACCCTCATCAAAGGTTCTTTCACACAAACTGGTTAAGGTACTCCTCGACGGTGGTGTACTTGACATGGGGATATAGTGCCGAGGCTTCCACCCCAAATGATGGTTCGACCTCGAACTTTGTTTGATCTCCCTTCACAAAGACAGCATGGCTAATCGACAATATCACATTGACTGGAAGTGGGGCTTCTGCAAAGAGCAACGAACAGTACTATATGTATTCATTGCGTAGGAGGATCAACTCAATAGACACATAATCAAAAGAGTTAAATTTTTAACTTGCCTTGGATGTTCTTCAGAATTTGCTCCTCTGGGACATAGATCCTTTCTAGGGTTTTGCCAATCTTCTTCTCCCACAAGGACACAAGCTCATTAAACGAGTAGATGTTGGCAGGGGGTCTGATGTACAGGATCTTGTTCAAGGTTCTCGGATCATCCACAGCTTTGACGGTATAGGTAGCAATGTCTTCTTCCTTGTTAAAAATTGCTGCAGACAAAAGGTTGAATCATAATTAAGAATGATTTGCGTATTATCCATTATTAATAACCCTCAAAGCGAATTTGTTGAGTAGCAGAAATTTGTAAATCCCATCTTCCGTTGTAAATTACGGACTCGGAAAGAATATGCAGATAGAACACATTCCTCCAAAATTGGTAAGTTTTCGAGTCATCCGCATGTTCTGGAATGATTCTGAATTAACAATATTGTCGGCTAACACTAGAAAGGATCTATCAAAAAGAAATCTATATTAAGGAAAGAATTTTCTTGTGCACCTTTTGGGTTCCCATCTCCCAGGATAATAACTTTGTCTCTTGGGGGTGCTGTGACTCCTGGCTGCGACAATGTTGGGAGAAAGTATCCAGCGAAGAAGTTCGAGGACACATAAGTATGCGGAATTCCTTCAGCCTCAACAGCACGACGAATCTGAGCCTTGGTTGCAAATGCTGTTTTTGCCGGCTCAACAGCACTGGTCCGATCCACATCGTTTCCAAACTCGGAAGGAAAGAATCTCTGGATAAGTAATAAACAGTTTGTGAGCCGTCATTTGCAAAATCAGAAACTAATCAATCACCGAAAGAAAATATCAACTACCAATTGCATCCATTGTGTATGACAGCGCTGTGAGCAAACATATGGAGTAATGCGACAAGACCGGAAAAAACAAAGAAGACACTCCTAGGCAAGTTACTGTAGGTAGAGAAAATGAGAGTCCACTTGATTTTGGGCAGGCAGTAGTAATCTATATGTAAAGGCAGAAAAAAAAACAAACGTCCCTTCGTGTGATCAACTTCAATTTGGTTGACGAAAGAATAACATAATTCTACATATTATTGATAGATAGCGAATCAGCCATGCAGCACCTAAATTTTCCCATAGACTCGAGTCTTCGCGCTCCTCTAGCAACATCAAGGGGTAGGTCAAAATTTGTAAACCAAGATAATTACTCGAATGGACTTGAAGTTCTTGAGGGCAAAAAATGTAACCAAACCCCAAAAGTTTTCGCTCTTTTATCTCCTTGGATCCCTTTCTTCCTTATATTACTAGACAACAGCCAAATTATAATTCAAAAGGCAACATATGACCATTGCCATTAACAAATTAGGGACGAGATTCAATGAGCAGTAATAATAGAGCATATCAGGAAAGAAGAACATCTCAAGTAGAAATCTCAATTTACCTTGACGTTACCAGCTTCTTTAACGGCGGAGATGATCCTGCCCTGATCCCCCAACTGAGCACTTCCAACCGTCGATATCACGACATCTACCTGCTTTATCGCCTTCACCAAACTCTCGTGGTCGTACAGATCTCCCTGCACACACAAATCACGAATAAATAACAACAATCACTCAAGAGAACTTGACTGCCCCAAAAAGGACAGGGCGTTAGATATAGTTTGGGGATAGATTAAATTTGCGAGGGAAAAATGGCGGCCCGAATTTTGCGGACCTGGAGGAATGTGACGCCTGAGCTCTTGAAGCTCGCGATGATGCTGGATTTCGAAGGATTTGAGAGAGTGGAGTCCCTGACGAGAGCGAACGTAGGGTGACCGGCCTTGGCGCTGGCTTCGACGATGAACTTTCCGATGTATCCGGTCCCTCCGATAACCAGGATCTTGCTCTTCACTGCCATTCTCGGGGCTAAATCACAGGCAAAGCTAGGTTTTCGGGCGAGAATTGGACGGAAAAGAGGGAGAGAGAGAGTAATAAAGTGAGGCGACGAATATGGGCATGCATAATGCACTGCGCTGCTCCCAACTTATAGTGGAAATGGGGGAGTAAAGGGAAATTACGAAGTTGCCCTTGTGATAGAGAGTCTAGAAGTACCTGATTGTTCGTCGGGATGTACATTGCCCGAATGTCGGGTGGTTGATGAACCTAAACAACAAGTAGATTAGTACCATATATGTATATATATAATTTGGGTTCACAATGAAAGAAAGAAATCTTTGAAAATTTAATTTAGATTGTTTGATTTTAAAAAAAATAATTCCTATATGACGTGATATAATTAATTGATAAGATGAAATAATTACAGATAATCAGTCTTTTATTATTATAATCTCCTCAACTTGAAGTTTGGTCAATCGGTCATACCATATCATTGACTTCGTTTTTACGTATCAGGTATGACGTGATACAATTAACAGATAAGATGAAATAATAAAAAATAATTAGTCTTTTATTGTTGTAATCTCCTCAACTTGAAATTTGGTCAATCAGTAATACCATGTCATTGACTTTTCTTTTAACGTGTCAGTTATGACATGATACAATTAACCGATAAGATAAAATAATTAATTACAATTAGTCTCTCATTGTTGTAATCTCCTCAACTTGAAGTTTGGTCAATCAATCATATCATGTCATTGACTTCTTTTCTACGTGTCAGATATGACATGATACAATTAACTAATAAGATGAAATAATTACAAATACTTAGTCTCTTATTGTTGTAATTCCTCAACTTGAAGTTTGGTCAATCGGCCATACCATGCCATTGATTTCGTTTTTATATGTCAGATATGACGTAATACAATTAACTGGTAAGATGAAATAATTACAAATAATTAGTCTCTTAGTGTTGTATGTCAAATATGACGTGATACAATTAACTGATAAGATGAACTAATTATAAATAATCAGTCTCTTATTATTGTAATCTCCTCAACTTGAAGTTTGGTCAATATGTCATACCGTGTCATTGACTTTGTTTCTACATGTAAGATATAACGGGATATATACATTATGATGTAATACATTTAGTCGAAAAGACGAAAAAAATAATAATTATACTCTTATTGTGATAATCTCTGTTATTCACTTGTAACTATCGGTTACATTTTAAATGCATGCATATGAGATTGAGTAGAGTTTATCTTTCTTTCGTGCAATAAATATTTTTAATATGCCAAAATAAAAATAAAAATAAAAATAAAAAGTTTCTTGTGAATTGAAATGAAGAAACAAAAAAAAAATAGGGAATTGACAAATTCACTCGAAATTTAAACTTTCTCAAACTCCAAGAGACTTTCGCGAGTTAATAACACAACTTTAATTTTCTTAGTGACAAAATTTGAGTGAGAGAGTTCAAATATGGAGTGAACATACCTATTCCCCAGAAAATATACCAAGAATTCCTAATACTTTTACTTTACGCTTTAACCAAGTGTTATGTACGTAATATAAACAGGTTTTAGCGACAAATATGGAAGGAAAATCCCGGTCCCTCCGGCCTAGACAAGATTAGCCCTTTTTGTAGACGACATATGGTTAGACGTCAACAAAAGACTAAGGGACAACATGAAAAAATTGCAAATACCCGGCCTCGTATTGTCACAATCCCTTCAGTATAACTTTTCGTCGTCACAGAGCTTGGAAGCAAGGTGGAGTTCACTATGAGCTCAACTCAGTTATTGTCCAATCAATTTGTTAGCTGGGACTTGAATTTCCTAGATTCCGTCAAGTGTGCGATTCACTTTATTTTAACCTGTCGATCTCCTTGGTGCTTGTGAGATGTAAATTGATTGCTTTTCCAAGGTAGTTGTCAGATTATGACAAAGGTTGATATCCGTCTTGTGATGCAACGGTATCATCAACTTGTGTCATCCCACTCTCGCGCAGATGCACCCAACATTCAAGCAGTGGCTACTGATTAAACGACCAAGTTCTGGGATGATGCTTTTGAGTAAAACCTGTCTTGCCCTTAAAATGTATTGGGCTCTCATCCTTTTATCAAGTTCATTACCATCAAATCTACGCAACAAATAATGCAGAAGGCAACTAGTACCTATGAAAACAAGAAGAAAAGAGAAGGAAGAATAAGCTACTCATTTCGTTTTAATAGTAAAAGTTGATCACAAGTTGCTATTCGATTCGATTAAAAACAGTGAAATAGCCTTGCGAACTGTACCGTTTGCTATATTGAGAATTTAGGCTTGCGATTAACTTTGTCAAACTGAGGTTGACAGCCTTTAATTGTTTCTGATAAGAAAGTCACGAGTCCAATGAACACCAAATTTTTGGCTTCCAAGGACCTAAAACAATTTTGGTCTAGGCAGGCTACGCCTATGAAATGAGAGGATAAGCAACAACACTTTTTCTTAATCCGAAACATCTGCGAAATTTAGAAAACTGTCATGCAGCCCTACCTGTAAAAACCTGAAATGCCTTAGTTATCACATGGTCTAAACTGAAATATAAGATTTCAGTTTTACAGATTTCGATTTCAACATTACGGAGAAGAAAATCATAACGGAAATGGCCAGCAAATGTTGTCACAACTACAAAAGGGTGTCTAAATACTTGCTTATGGTGGTGTATTTCAGATGCGGATACAGTTGCGTCCCCTCCACCTCAGATGAATCGATGTCAAAGTATGTATGGTCCCCCTTTACAAATGCCGAATATATAAAAACCATCTTCATGTTGTCCGGATATGGAGTTTCTGAAATGTAACAAGCTAGGCAATTTTAGTCCGACAACGGAAATAGAGAGAAAAACATGCAACATTCAACAAAGAAAGAATCAGAGAATAATTATCATTCGCGTAGGCCCAGAGATTTATGTATCAATAATTAAGCCAGCTGAAAGAAAGAAGAAAATAGTTAATGACCAGCTCTACTATACAAAATATGCGGTTTCACCCCCTAAACTTCAAAATGATGTACTAAAAACCCCAAAGTTAACAAAATACCGCTCCATAGAAGGGATCCATCCGAATTAACCGCAGGCGAAAAACACGGGCACTGACTAATATATATCTTTTCAAAACAACAATTTTGCCCACTTCTTCCACCATCATCTACCACCACAAACACAAACACACACATTTCCACTGCCGCCTCCATCTCCCATCACACAACACGCGCGCACACACATACTGTCGTTCCTATCACCCATCAGTCATCACCCACCACCACACACACACACACTGCGCCCTGCCCCTATCCCCATCACAACCACCATACACTTGCACACATCCATACACATGACAGTTGACCACACACCACTCACAGTCCCACACCCACCGCATCTCATCTGCCGATCTCATTGCCAATAGTCGCTTCTTCCCCTTCATACTCACACGAATGCACACACACATTCTGTAGCAATCCAATTTTAATCAACCTTGTTTTTCCCCATTTTTTGGTTTGAGATTTTGAAGAAACTAAATTGGATTTCAACCTCGATTTGGAACTACACGAACATATCATATCAAGACCTATTGACTTAATTTTTACACACCAGGGTCTTGAGCGTTAATTTCCAGTCCAAATCCCTAACAACGTTCAGCTAAATGGCTCCTCCCTCAGGGGCAAAAGTGTCAGTTTACTTGCAATTAGGACAGAAAACCCATTTTCTCGCTCACTACCCCATCATTCTTCTCATCTTCGATCTCTTCTCCCGATCACCACCATCCAAGACCTTGACCTACCACCATTGGATCTAGGGTCTAGCTTGCAATGGTGAGATCTAGATCACATCCGCTGTCCTCAGCAGTCAGCATCAATGTTGACCTCATGGCCTCAGATACTCGGAATGTGGTGGTAATGGCGGTGGAGTGGTGGTATGTGGACTGAAACAGTGGGCCCCTGGTGTATGGTGGTGGTGACGGGGAAGGGTGTGGCCTGAACCATCACTTGGAGGTGCCGTAGAGGAGTGGTGGTGTGGAGGGGCTGGAGCGTGGCTAAATCGGTAACAAGTGGTACGTTGGTGAGATGGAGTGGGTGGGGGATGTGGGTGTTGTGGTGGTGGTGCAGAGGTGGCTGAATCAAATACACATTTAGCCCTTAATATCCTAGAATTATACGATTGGTAGTACACCTTGACCACCTTAACAATCAATCCTAGCTACGCCGCTGGCTACACGGGTATACCACACGATTTGTAACTGAGTTGCCCTTTCAACTCGGTAGTAAGTAACTCTTGAGTGAATATTTCAAGTTTCAAAACCAGCAAACAGTTAGATATACATCACCACGTACACCAGCCAAAACAATGGACATACCTTTCATCTTCTTAAGAAGCTCTTCTTCAGTCATGTAAATTTTGTCAAGCTTCTTCTTTATCTTGGTTTCCCACATCTCAACCAGATCATTCATGGAGCAAACGTTTCCTGGAGGCCTTAAGTACAGCACCTTATTCAGCGTACGTGGGTCATCCACGGTGCTGATGGTGAAGGCAGCAACATCTCCTTCCTTCACAAAGACACCAAAAGAAGAGATGGAAAAAAAAAAAGCAAAACATCCTAGTTTAACAACGAGATTTTCTTCCATATTTATATGAAGAATTTTCAGTTACCAGAGTGGGCAATACAAGTACAAACCCAATGTAATTAAGGAAATAAAATCAGAAAAAAGTGACCAATAAGCTAGCCAAAATGAAGCTAATTGGCGGAGGTAAGACAATCACACCTCTGGCGTTTCCATCTCCAAATACGATAGCTTTGTCCCTCGGAAGCGTCTTCAGGTCCGGCTGAACAAGAGATGGAAGCAAGTAGCTCATGAAGAAGTTCAACAAATGTAGGTGTAGGGA
Source organism: Escallonia herrerae (assembly GCA_033070095.1). NCBI lineage: Eukaryota > Viridiplantae > Streptophyta > Magnoliopsida > Escalloniales > Escalloniaceae > Escallonia > Escallonia herrerae. The sequence continues at coordinate 305,554 of JAVXUP010000477.1, read as the reverse complement.
ATGCATTCAGCTTCTACAAGACGGCGAATCTCAGCTTTTCTCAAATAGAAGCCATGGTCTTAGTCAGATATTTAAGTTTTGTCAGGATCTACCCCAAATTCGGATGGAATGTATCTCTGTGAAACATTTCATAGTACCATACTGAGCATAAGAAACAACAGCGAACACTCGTAACAACTTCAAAGGGACATGTTTACAAGTATCAAAATATGATTCTGAGTTATCATGGACAAGACATAATCTTCTCACCACCTGAAAATTCTCACTTAACATAATTTTGGGGATATTGCTGTAAGCAAACTGCACAATATGAGAGTAGGTTTATACATGATACATTTTTGGGGGTATTAGGGCCAGCAGATTACGAGAGAGATACCAACATTTCTCTATGAAAGAAAAGTGCGCCACACGAAACTACCACAGTTCCACATCAAACAACCATGATTTACCCATGTATCAAGGATGATAGATCTATATAACTGTCTTAAGTCCTGACGCAGTTTATTTTTCAACTCCCAACCACATTTACACAAGGCACTGCTTGACACAGTTTTTGCTGGCTATGATCTGAGATATTATTGCAGAGGCAAAAGCTTTCACGCTCTGTACAAACAAGACATCATTATCCCGAGTGCATCCATACATGACACGCACTGATTACCCATCAAGAGGATAGAAGAAAACCACATTTTCAAACTTACATAATGCTAACAACTTAACAGTCGAGGAATATGACAACATTACCATGCTGCTAACAGGTGTTTGAGCAATACATTGATTAAATGCAGATTAGTAGTACCTTTGATCTTTAAGCTTTGGACTATTTCCAAAAGCTTGATAGACATCAAAAGAGTACATTCAAAACACACACAGAAACAGAAAGCAAATCCACAGAAGGCACTGGTTACAAGGAACTAATTCACACAGTTATACTGGCTATGGTCCTAAACATTGCTACAGAGACAAAAACCTTTTATGCAAAGATAGACACAAAACATAATAATATCGAGCGTTCATATGTACCATAGGCACAACAACCCAATCCCAACAGCTAACTTGGCAGTTAAACAGTGTGACAACACTACCCTGCTGCTAAATGACAACAAATTATAACGCAAAACGTTTGATTGCAAGGGCATATTGCCAGAAAAGACAAAATTTAAATGCATATCTCTAGTGCCTTTGACTTTTAGCTTAGGACTATTTTCAAACACTTGATAAGCATCTAAGAAAGTACATTCAGACACGCGCGGGGAGACAGGGGATGACCTTGATGCATCCGGCTTGTTTGATAGCCGGGATGAGAAGCTTCTGGTCAAGGACCTGTTTGGACGAAATAGCACAAATCACAACGTCGACTTGCCTGATCGCGTCAAGGAGTTTCGCTTCATCTTGCAGTGAACCCTAAATCTCAAACACCAAAAGAAACATCGAGTTACTATTTTGCCAGAATCGCGGGGAAGAAGGGCATTACAGTGCCGCCGTGGGGTGGGTGGGGCGACCTTGAGGAGGGTGGCGCCGGCATCGTAGAGGGTGTGAAGCTTGTGGGCCTTGGTTGGGTCAGAAGGGGCGGAGTGTCTGACGAGGGCGAAAGTGGGATGTGCAGCTTCGAGGCTGGCTTTGGCAAGTTGGGAAGCCCAGGTTCCCCGCCACTCCTACTATTAGTATCCTGCTCTTTCTCTTCTCCATTATTCCTTTCTGGTTCGTGTCATGCGACTGCACGAAAACGTCATATTTCGAAAAAAGAGAGCTTATTTATATCCCAAAAAAGCTGATGTGTTTTTTGTTATAAAAAATTATATTGCACAAAATAAAATTTCTTACATATATTCATTTATTTAAATCTATAGTATTTATAATGAAAACATTACTTTTAATGTAATACCCTTTTCGTGTTACATTGGAAGTAAATCTGGCGCTGACACGTGTCCTTTACGAAGATAAAAATGTAAAATGTCAATACCTACTCTTCACAAATCATTAATTAGACACATTCACTCACTCCACGTAACTGCCCATCAGATAGAGAGACATCTAAGGCCCCGTTTGACAGGATTTTTTTTTTCAGTTTTGAAAACAGAAAAAAATAAGCGCGTTTGGTAACTATTTTTATTTTTCCTTCAATTTAAAAAATCAGTTTTTAAACCAAGACTATTTTTAAAACTTCAAAAACGAGTTTTTTTTCAGTGTTGATTTTTTTTTTTAGACCACCAGCACCCTCCCACCACCGGCTGGCAGCCACCTCCGGCGACCATCGGCGGCAATAGTCTCAAAAAAAAAAGAAACCACAAATATCTACATGGTGGTGGAGGATGTTCTTTCGGCTGTAACATCATGTACGAAATAGTGTGTGCGATGATGATGGTGGCAGTAGATTGGCGGGGAGATGAGTGCCGGTGTTGATGGGGTGAGTGAATATTTGAGTGTGTTGGTTACATAATTTTTGGGATGCTTTGAATGCAGATGAGGATGGAGCGAGGAAAACAAATTGCTTCTGCGAAGAATAAAATGGCCTTTTTTTCGTCGTTGTGTATGACGTAGGAATCCAGTGTATTCCGTATTATTTTTCTTCCCTTGCTAATAATTACAATGGGAATTCAGGATTAAAAAAGCTCTACTTTTTGGCTTTTTGGAGACGGTAATGCAGATGGCGAATGTCAAAGATGCATGATAGTTTGCTGCAATAAAATTACATGATTTTTCTAAAAGTTGAATGCTGAAACAATACTCGTGTAGCCAACTCCAAGTAGACGGGAAAGGCTTTGTTGAGTTGAGATAATGTACGCTTCAATTGTAAGACCATTTGGATTTCTTTATATTTAAATATGGTATATATAAAACCTCATGTATAACGTGACTAAAACTCGGTCGGTTTTAGAATTTCAAACACGGCAACTCACTTGGACATGTAATATAGGTTTCTAATGAGACACAATCGCACACGCATTGAGTGTGCAGGGCAACTCGTATTTATTAAGGATAAAGAGGTCATTTGAATTTTTAGTACCATCAATCAAGTTCACAGCAGTGGGAACATACGTTGGAGGCGAGAAGCAAAGAACAGTGAATCTCACTTATGGTCATTACTATACATGCTATACAAAACCAATAGAGTAACTAGCTTGGCAGAATCGAAGGGTACTTTAAGTGCATATTCTTAGTCAAATGTGATGCTACATTACACCCTAGTAAGAAGCATGGTTCGTAAAACTGAAGTTTGATAAGACATTATTAATAGCCCTCCTTTTTAAGTCGTTGAAAATTGTGAAATAATATAACAAATTTGCCAAGAATTATATTTATGCGAAAGAAGAGTCGAAGCGAAAGAGGAACGGTGAAATGTTGCATAAGATGAATTTGGAATGCTTTTTGAAAGACACTTTAAGTATATATACGTCAGGTTTTATCTAACTACGATAGTGGTCGTAGCATCAATTTTTATTTAGATTTTGTTCAGATACGTTACCGTTACCGTATTAGAACTAGTATCTTGTATTTGATTAAGGGCTAATGGATCAAGTTCTTTGGCCACTAATGGATGCCTTAGAAAAGGAGTCCCCTGCGAGGGATTGTCGGGATCAGTTCCGGCGGCAGAATTAGTGTTTTTTAGAAAAAAGTTTTGTTCGAAAATCGAATGGCGAAGGGCAAGATGGACCTCCCAAAGTGTAACGGCTCTATATTAAACGCTCTTTTTCTCCCGTTTTGAAATAGAAAAGCCCCAACGGGAAAGCCGCCGCCATTTAATACTTACTCTGCCGCTTCAATTTCGTCAAGGTTTTCTTTTCTTCTTCCTCTAAATAATTGAAACCCCGATATAAAAGATTGATTTTTTCACGTGATTTCTCAATTTTCCTTCCTTGTTTTCTTCTCCATTCGTTCTTCTTCCGGTTGACATATTTTCTTTGAAACAATTGAACTTCTTTTGCTACAGATCTTCACTTGAAGTTATCGAATGCCCAAAATTTGATCGATCTTCAGTTGAATCTGTGGTATGAGTTCTTGCCTTTCTAGTTATTGAATTTTAATTTTTACATTCCGGAGTTAAATACCGAAGGAAATCGTCGAGATATTAGGGTTTTAGTTCGGCTAGGATATAGCAGGGGAACAGGGGAAAACAGAGAAACAAGAAAACCCCATATTCAGACCAAACCAACATTGTTCTTTTGTTGGATCGCAGTCCATTTTTTCAATGTTTTATGTGGATTTGAAAGTTTCCTTTTGATTATTTAAAGCAAGATAAATTCAAATTCAGTCTGGAGACCAGAAAAACCCACCACTTTTTTTCGTAAAAATTCTTGTGGCATCGTGTATTTTTAAATCAATTATTTCTAGTGTTATTAATTTGGCTAGGGTTTAATATCAGAACAGGGGAAGAACAGAATAACATGGAAAAACCAATTCACACCTGACACCTTATCCACATGTTCTTTTTGTTGGATCAAAGTCGAATTTCTATTTTTTGTGAGAGTTCGAAAATCTCTTTTAGAACTTTCACTGTACGTCAGATGAAATTTATAAAACACAAAAAGCACCTCTTTCTGTAAACTGTGCGGAACTAGCCTATATTTCTTTCGTTAGTTGGAGTATATCTAGGGGACCTGGTTTGGCTAAAGTTAGCAATAGAACAGGGGAAGAAACTGATTAACGAGAAAGCCCCATTCACTCCACACCCGCGTGTTCTTTTTTATCAAAGTTGAATTTTCTGAATTTGGTGAAAATCTGAAGGTTTCTTTGCAGGTGGGATCGTACAGAGTTGTTGCAACGATGAGTGATCTTATGACGAAGTCGTTTTTAAGTTATGTCGAACTGAAGAAACAGGCCATGAAAGACCTGGAAGCGGGGCCAGACATGGAGATGGGGCAGCTCGACCCCACTGACGAAAGAAACCTCTCAGAGTTTTTTGAACAAGTTACTGCAACCAAGGCAGACATGGAAGAAATCACCAATCTGCTTCTTGACCTTCAAGATCTCAGTGAAGAGACAAGGTCCACTTGCAGTGCTAAAGTTCTTAAAGGGCTCAGAGACCGAATTAACTCTGATATGGTCACTGTTCTTCGAAAGGCGAAAATCATTAAGACGAGACTAGAATCGCTTGATGGGTCTAATCTGGCTAATCGCAGCTTATCCCTTGCTTACAAGGAAGGAAGCCCCATTGATCGAACTAGAATGTCTGTAACTAATGGGTTGAGAATGAAACTGAAAGATATGATGAATGATTTCCAGGCCTTGAGGGAAAAGACTCTGGCAGAACACAAAGAAGGGCTTAAGAGAAGGTATTACGCAGCTACAGGAGAGGAGCCAAGCGAGGAAGTGATTGAAAAGATGGTTTCAGAAAGTGGGCAGGTTGGGATTTTCGACGGGAAGACAGATTTGGTAATGGAGAATCATGAAAGGCTAGAAGCTGTGAAGGAGATACAAAGAAGCTTGATTGAGCTCCATGGGGTGTTTCTTGATATGGCTGTATTGGTTGAGACTCAACACGAACAGATCAATGATATCCAACAGAATGTGGTAAATGCTGGAGCATATATCGGTGGTGGGACAAAAGAGCTCAACCGGGCTAAAGAGAAGAAGAAGAGAAATTGGGCTTGTTGGATTGGGGCTATGGTGCTGCTGCTGTTATTGGTTTGCCTTATTTCAATTTGGTTTTGTTAGGGTTACAACTTTCTGTATTTAGAAGGTTTGGTATTTGAATTGTTCATGCATGTGTTTTAAGTTTTTACTTTCACAGAGGGGTATTTTCTTTCTGATTACAGAAATATGTTTGTTGATACGTGTTCATCTTTCCATTGTATATCTCGTTCTTAGAGGCCTCGATTCAAGTCTCAGAGACTGAAAGGTTTATATCACTCATGTGGTCCGCATTTTTAGTTTAAGCCTGCATAATAGACTATCATGATTTTGGCTCTGCTTTAATGATACCTGTGTGTTAACTTTGCTTATTCCTTAACAAATTGAACTGGGAATTTCCAAAGGAATATGTACTGGTGTGTCCAAATTCTTCCTTTGGACCTGAACTCCTTGCAAGATATACATTAGTAGGAAAAGAAATTGGCTTAGGTAAGGAAGATACAAAGTTACCTAATTTATTTTCTTGCTAAATTTTCTTGGAGAGAGTGTCATTGCCTTAGCACTGCTTGTATGCCCTTAAGATACTCAGTTACTTGGAAAACAGGATCAGCAACCTTTGGATGATGATGCACGCTTTGAAGCTTGACTAACTATAACGGGAAACTGAGAAGTTTTTTCTTTCTTTAAGTTAATTTAGGGGGAGGATTGTAGTGTTGTAACAAAAGCATCTTCACGTGTCAACGCAATTTAATACTTGTGTGTACGTAATTGCAGTATGTCCGGGTATCCCTTGTTTTTCTTTTTGATTCTGCCTATTAGTAATTAAAAACTCTGATATGAAAAAGGCCTAGTTGGAACAAAATCTGGTCTGCGAATTGTATTATTGAGACATACTCTCCTTGAATCCAGTGGAGTTAGAACAGCTGGCACTGGATGGAGTTTGTTGTTATATCGTTGTATGACGAGGTCTTGCAGCTTGTACAGTCAAAAGCCACTAAGTTGTTGGTAAAATAAATGAGAAGAAGACATGTATAAAAATGGATTGTTATTACAGGCAGAAGGTATGTACTAAGGAATCTTATCAGCAAAACGAGAAGAAAAGACGTGTGAAAATGGATAGCGATTACAGACAGACATTGACACAAACGGTTCAACCTTAGACCCTTGCACAACAACAGTTACAAGAACAATTCAAGTCTCATGGATTTGTATTAGATTGACGTCAAGAAGAAGAATTGCATCAAGTCTGATGTTTATGAAATCATTTTGGGGATTGATGCGAGTCCTGTGTCAAGGGAGTTCACTGGAAGTGGTGTTAACATTCTTGGATCAGTGAGGTTAGTCTTTAAGAATGATGGTGATGATGCAGTTATGAGCCGGTTTACAAATCTGAAGTTTGCCCAACTCAGAACTAAGAGTGTCAGTGGGAATGAACAAAATTTCAATGACTCACTGGTTTGAATGAATGATGCAGAGATGGTTTAAGTACTTGTTGCTCAGTGCTGAACTAAGTCTAGTTAAGATTCCAAAGCATTACACGTGTACTGTCAGACTTTGTTGCACAGAACTGGAATTCAGACAATATTAACTCTCCTCCCCCCACCAGGAAGAAAGAAGGGAACATAACATTTCCAATCCTGCTGCCTTAAACGATTATGTTGTACTGTTGAGCAAATAATTGTTAGTGACCATAAAAGTAGCCAAAATAATGTAGTATACACAAACAATATACAATATGGACAGATGGTATTGAATTCTGAAGTATGATAAGCGAGTCGAAGACTAGTTGTTTCCATCGGCCTTCACAAGTGCGATGGTCGAGTTTCTTCTGAAGTGGGTGGGTGTAGGTCTAAGCCACCCCCGCCCTCCAATCATGCTCTTACTCAAGAAAGGTGCAGCTTCGTCACTTGATAGGCTGTGTGACCATCCAACCCTTTTTGATCTATTGGCCCCAGGTCCATAACACTTGTACTCGCCATAATACGCGGTACTGCCATGATAAAAAGTGGCACGAGGAGGATCAGGAATTGGAATTGCATACAGTTATAGATGATTTTGATGAAATGTAGACTTTCAGAAACAATAGATACCTCTGCCTGCTTGGGTTTCCCCAGTCATCCCATCCCTCTGGCAAGATGGCACTGGGCATAAAAGTCAGGGCAAACACCACCCTGGAGTAAGCACCCCAAGGCCTTCCAAGGAGAGCAGTTCCAGCACATGTAATCTTACAACCCAAGAATGTGAAGCCGGTGTTTTCTAATGGTGAATCCCTGTGTTGAGCTGTGATTGTTCCATTCGTGTCAGCCAGTGAATGCAGATGGCACCTCTGCAAGTACACGAGTATCGTTAGTTCTTAAGAAAGAACAAAACAAGTAACTTACTGTAGGTAATGTTACACGCACCAAAAAGCGCTGGTTTTTTATGTACTTGTTGACGCTTGAGAAAACAGAAGTACCAAATTTAAACATATCTAAGGTGCGCGGTTGTTAAAGAAGCACTGGTTTTTCATGCACCTGCCCACACATAACTAGGTGCTTAATTTGGATATTTATGGTTTCTACCATTGTTTGATTCTTTTGGTTCAGACTACTTACTTCGAAAAGTGAAGCAGCATTGCCACATATGAAATCAACGGCTCCTTCAATGTAACAGTTGCTGTAATAATGTCTTCCAGTATCATCCAGCAATGTATCCTGAAAGGAAAGGATCCTGCAATTGTAGAATGCTGCTCTATCTGCAGATACCCTTAATGCTACAGCTTTTCCAGCTGTTCCAAAAGTATTCTGTAGATAATAGCAAATTTCACCACTTGTAATTCTAGAAATCGAACATATATTACTGCATACGAGAAGTTGCGTTATTTAGGAAAATATATGGTTTACCTGAATTGTAAGGTATCTTCCAACAAAATCAGAAGCCAATACAGAGAGTGTTGGAGAATCGAATATTTCCCCACTTTCATTCCAAGTTACAATGGTGTTAGAGGCCTCTGTGCCACTGAGAGTTATGAAAGGTTTATCAGCAGGCACCACAATCTTCTCCCTGTTCAGTAAAGTAGCGCACATTAAAACAGAGGAAAGCGAAACAATCAAGCAGAATAATTGGCCTGAGTAGTTGCAGAAATTTGTTCAGTGCTCTGAAAGGCTTGCACTTGCTCATCACATGCCGACATCTTATCAAATGACATATTATGCTCACTCGAATGCCAACATGTAATGAACAATGTCTACGGAGGTTCAATGTGTGAATGAGTTTCGCGAAAAGTTCAATTTGCAATGACCACGCGGATAAAAATGGAAGACAGTTTTGGCAGAGAGTGCTGATAGAGAAAGAACCTGTATATTCCTGGTTTAACCCAAATGAAAATAAGGTCAGAGTTATTAGACGGAACAGCATCAATTGCCTCTTGTATCTTCTTATAATCTCCTTGTCCTGACTGATCAACCCTAATAAGAAGTGCCGTAGACGTGTCCACAGGGCCTGTGCCTGATGCAGCCATGAATGAACAAATAGAGACCAGCAGCAGAGGTACAACATAACCCTGAACATTTAAGGATCCGATTACACCCATGTGCATTGGGACAATGTGCTTCCCTGTCTTGATGGGGGTGCAGAGATTTGAGACTTGATTAAACTATGGCTTGTGAACCGAATGAAGTAAAGTTACACAAGAAAAAGCACGCTCATAAGAATCAAGGGTGTGGCCTAATTATATGGCCACCCCCCAAAAAAGTCAACTGCTTGTTGGTTGATTTGTTTCCAAGTAATTGTGCTTAGGTTTCACGTTCTTCCTGGTTCTGAATTCAAGAGTCGCCATTGCCGGCTACCGCGTAGGATACGAGAAACTGGTGTACGGTTCACTTAATTCTTCCAGAAAACCGGGGAAGAACCCTTGTCTCCGCTAGTTAACTATTGCGAAGTTTCTTCGGACATGACTTTGAAGAGAGATCAAAAGTGGTACTAAATTATAACGTTAGCTATTTCCAACCGAAAACTGAAAGAGAAACTACGTTATCTATTCGTGAAAGCTTGCCATCTCAGATGTGGTTGACTTTGTTGTTGGCAAAATGGCTTATTAATTCCTTGGAGTAGCAGGAACAATTGTTCATGCACGAAGTTTGAAGATGGTACCAAGTCGCACAATGCCTATATATGTTGAATTGGTTGGTACGTTATGCAGTTAAGACATGCACTATATGGGCTAAATCGTTTTATCAGGAGCAATGCTAGAGTTCTGCTGTGTGCTGTTGCAGCGGTTCTTTAGTCGTGGGAAGATATGGGCAGCTGCCTACGTTCGCGGTTGTGTGTTGTAGTGATGGGCGGTTACGGCTTTTCGAAGTACATTGACGAATGCCCGATTTTCTCGGGAGGACTAATCATTTCATGGATACTGTTCCTTCCAATTTTTTTTTTATAATTTTCCTTTTCATAATCTATCGGACTTCTCTGATGACATAATTTTCTCAAACTCTTTGATCTCTTTGATAGATGTCAAGTCTTAAGTTCTTCAGAAAACTTTTCAGATAACGTTATCACTGAAAATAGCTTTGCTTTATAAAAAGCGAGAACAAATATAACAACTCTTTAGCCACCCAAAAAGATATTTTGCTTTAACTTTTAGTGACAAAAATATATTGCTGCAGCATACTTTCAGTGAATGTAATACACTTCTCTTGTAAGGAAAAAATGGTGTCAGTAGTAATGAATAAGATGATGCGAGTAAAAATGTAAGAATCTAGCCCTTTTTGTTGTACAACAGCATTGTTTTTTTTTTTTCTTTTGCTCATAAGAACTAAAATATTTACGTGAAAAAAACAACAAAAAGTCAATTATATCAAGTCCATAAAGAGCAAGAAAACAGCCGTACATAAACGGATGAGAGTCGTATCCGATAGTCACAACCTTAATAACACAGTAAAAAATTACAGACACCAGATATTGAACAAGCAACAAAAACAGGCCAAAATCAGTCAACCAACTAAAGTTTTATTTTTTATGCCAGTCACAAAGCCAGGGACATTAACATAAAAAGTAAATTCAAACAACAAGGGGGTGGGTCTGTTTGACACAGCTTTTTTTTTTCAGTGGTCAATTTTTAAAGAGCAGCTTAATTTTTTTTTTTTACAAGAACAAGTGGGTGTTTGATAACTCTTTTTTTTTTAGTTTTTTTTTTGGATGTTTGGTAACCCTTTTTATTTTGACTTTTTTTTTGTGGTGGTTTGCTGTGGCAGTGGTGTGGCGTAGCGGTGGTTGACGGTGGTGGTGGCCGGCGGTTGTCGCTACAGTCGCTGCCGGCGGTGGTGGCCGGAGGTGGTGGCCGGAGGTGGCAGCCAGAGGTGGCCTCCCGGTGGTGTTTGCCGGCGGCCGGAGGTGGCTGTCGGTGGTTGCTGTCTGGCGGCGGTGGGCGGTGGTTGCCGGAGGTGGCTGCCGGCGGTGGTGGCCTGAGTGGCCTCCGGCCAGCGGTGGTGGCCACCGCCCACCGCTGCCCTGTGGTGGCTGCCGGTGGTCGAAGGTGGCTGTGGTGGTGGCTGCCGGAGGTGGCCACCCGGTGGTGGTTGCCGCCGGCCGGAGGTGGCTGTAGGTGGTTGCTGTCTGGCGGCGGTGGTGGCCGGAGGTGGCCTCCGGCCAGCGGTGGTGGCTGCGACGGTCGGAGGTGGTTGTCGGTGGCTGCCGGGCAGCGGTGGGTGGTGGCTGCCGGCGGTGGGTGCGTTGTGGTGGAGGTCTCAAAAAAAAAATTTTAAGTGAAAAAAAAAAAAAAGCTTTTTCCTCTTTTTTGTTTTTACACTACAATTTAAAAAGTGGGTTTTTAAATTGAAAAAAAAAGAATTACCAAACACCCCATTTTTTTCCAATTTTTAAAACTAAAAAAAAAGAGCAAAAAAAAACTCCGTCTAACGCCCCAAAAAAATTACCCGCTTGGGTTAGGTCAATCCAAAAACCATCATTGTTTACAAAATAAGGCCAGCTAGTCAAACATCTCCTTGTAACCAAGACACTTGTCCAGCAATGCGCCACCTGGCGTGACACTAGCTTGAAGCTCCGACCACCTTCAGACCATCCTCGTCAACCATCGTTAGATTCTTCTAAAGGGTGAATGCTCTCACTCTCGATTATTACTTTTGCTCTTATTTTAATTCTTACTTTTGTCCTCTTCTTCTACACATTTAATATCAAATGTGTCAATTTTTCTACTTGCTCTCACTCCAAATATGTTAATCGGTGATGCAACATAATTATATTTAATTATATGGTTAAAGATTAGAAATAAACTTCACTAACTCCTAATACTCTTAGACACATGCTTGTGCATATGCAATTTGTGTGACAATTCCGATTGATTAAGTATATGAGGATATAAATTAAGACTATATTTTCGGGTCCTTTTCAAGTTTTTTCGTGGGATACAGAAGGGCAACTATGTAATTTTCAAATGATATTTCCCCTATAAATAAGGCGAGGAAACCCTAGCCCGCTAGGTACTTCAGATCATGATAGAAAATAACCCATGGCCGCAGTCAGTCTCAAGTCTTTCGCTTCTTCTTCCTTTCATCTGGTCTTGAGGTCTACCTTTCGATTTACATGTGCGTGTCCTTTTGTAGGTGTGATAGGTCTATTGAAAGAGAAGGTGCGGTGATGAGTAGAATTATAATCTCGTTAATCTGATGATTTATGAGGATAAACTGCCTTAATCCATTCTCTCTGAGCGCCTTCTATTTCTCTTCGATTTTCACCCGTCTTTTCGCTCGATTTGCTATCTCTTCTTGTGTATTATTTTGATTGGACATTTTGCTACCATCCTTCGAAATTTGAAAGCATCTGGAGATAAGAGTCTAAAGCCCACAAAAGTTATGAGGATAACATGTTAGGTTGTTCAGCCATGGTTTGTAACTGAAATTTGAAGCCATGCCGTAAGAATTACCTGTGGTTTTAAAAAGGATTCTGAAATTCGAGAAGATGTTGAAGCACTGGAAAACAAACAGCCTTCTCTCTTTGAAACTCTTAGGGGAATCAAGTCTTTCTAAATTTGGATCTGAAATTCAATTCATTTTATTACTTTTTGTTTGGAATAAAAGAAAATTCAAAATAACAATTTTATTTTGTGTTTGGAATGGTAAATATCTTTAGAGAAATATATTTTTAACTCACAATGAAAAACAAATTATGATAAGTGATTTTACAGGTGAGTGGTTTTAGATGTGTTAGGTGGCACCACATGGTGGGGGTGGTTGCGTGTAAAGAGTCACAGAAGCGTCTTTGAGGATGAAAGTAATTGGATAGTCAAAGTGATAACGACGGTAACGATAGCGATGATGGTAGTGATAGTAATTATATTGAGGTATAACTAGTATTGGTGACGGTAATGACATTAATGACGGCGGCGACAGGTTTTGTGCTACGACGTCAAAACATGACATAGATGGTGGTCGAGGTGGTGGGACAGTCTAATTATGGTACCGGCATAATTATTGGTAATGTTGGTGAAATAAATTATGGAGGGTTGCAGGAAAGACGAAGGGGGACATCGTAGTGATGGTGGTGGTGGTGATTGTGGTGGTATAAAGAAAACGTTAACTATTTTAATCCCTTGCGTGCTTTTGAACATGTATAAATATAGCTACACAACAACCAGCGTTTTGTTTGGCTACTTATCCCTCCACAGCTTTTCTCAACAAAAAAAAACTATAAAGCAAAGTACAACTTATGAGAAGTTTGTGGCATACAACATTCAGCAATGTTAATTACTCCTGCTACGATCAACAGTGTTAATTACTCCTGCTATGATCATTAGAGACACTTCAATATTATTCAACAATACACGTCAAAATTGTTCTCGCTTATACTATTTACTAATGATCCTTGTTTCAACAGTTGTCAGGAAAGGATGATCTGAGTAAAACAAGTTTCCCAGCCTTTTTGATTTGTATTATAGGTTGGACGACACTCAGTTCATTGAATGTGGCAGGTTAGCACAGTCTAGCTTAAGCTCGAAGATTAGCTCGTGTTACCGGAAGATGGTGTCTCCTAGTGTCCATGAACTAGCGGGCTTCGGGTGGCTAGGCTATTTTGCAACCTCATGCGGGAGTGGCAGTGCATCGACCGCCATAGGGCGGGTTGGCAATTTTGGGTCAATTGTAAATATCTCATGTGTGCTTGTTGGTTTGTGTTTTTTCTGTTCATACGGCTAGGCTTTGTAAAATAGGTCTGCTTGGATGCTGGAACATATAGCAGGTAGGACTCTTACCTGATTTCCAAAAAATATATATATTGTTCAACAACCAATACCATCTACGACTCTACCGGCCAACTGCAAAATATTCGACAAACAAATGCGCAATCCGCTGGCCGACACAATCAGGAAAGATGCGCAATGACTATCGGGAGCAGAATGCTCCGACCGAACTCTACATTCCCCGTTTGCAAGCACCTAACAATTCCGTTAACCTTGGACCAAGAGAGAGAGGACACAGCAACAAAGATCCGTCAGCCCCAATTAGCCATGGACATTGTTTCAAGCATGATCTGTTGTGCTTAAGGTCGATCTGTCTAGTTGTCTACGAGGTCATTAAGGCATCAACAAGTAGAATCAACTCTCAAATGAAAATCATGAGAACCAGCACTAATTGAAGGATTGAGAATCTTAATAGGTCGCCCAGCTCCAGACTAAGCAACCTCAGGATAGCAGAAAATAGGAGGTAATTGCAGGTTGCAAGCACAATTGGGACGAAATTTAGATGTATGCAAAGGCAAATCCTGCACTTGAGGCGTAGCCCCAGTGTGCAGCAACCGTGCACCCACAAGCTTCACCAATGTATTCCGATTCGGATGACGGTAGAATATTAGCCCTTCGCTTTGACTTTGTGAAGCAAAGGTAAGGTTTCAAAGGGGGACTCCCAAAACACGAACCAAAGAGTTGCAGTATCCAGATAAAAGCATGCGATATTTGCACCAAACTTTGAGAAGTGGTTTAAACAATTACTACCAGACCCAGAGATTCAGGACACGACTTACACAATGGACAATTCGGGTGTGGGCACATCTGATGGGGAACTTGGAGTGGGCAGTATAGGGTTAGAAGTAGAACATGGCCGCTATTGAGAACATTTTATGGCATTGTTACTTCCTGCTTGAAATCCAGGTCATCAACCTTTTATCCATCGATATACAAAGTAGAAAATAGCTAATGATCCTCTCTATACATGATGTGTGATTTTACACCCAAAGTGATGCGTTCAAGTGTGGTGTTGGTGGGTGACATGGGTGACGGTGGAAGTGGTCGTGCCGTAGGAGGTTTTTTTTTAGTAGAATAAGAAATATATACCAAAGAACAACAAATATATATACAATAATCACAAAGGTTCCAAAAGAAACCCGCAAAAGGAAATGGGAAACAACGAAAAATATAAACAAGGCTATAGCCATCAGACAAAATACCTCACAGGCTCGGATAAAAACAAAATACTGCATGGTAACTTTTCTCAAACCATTCTTACTTTCCTCCAAGCTGGGAAGCCGGAGCAAAGCATGCCAATGCTGAAGAGAGTTGCAGTACAGAATCTGTGCCTCGGGCAATGTACATTGCACCTTCTGGCTGCTAGCAGTTATGTTACACAAAAAGCCATTGTGGGTGGTTCAAGAGAGTCCAAGGAAGAAAGGAGCAAAGTTACATCATCAAGAAATTATTACTTGTAATGCGTGTTTAGTTCACCCACAGCTAGAACTAACAGTCCTTGTTTAAGAAACCCAATTTCGTGTGAACTGTAAAGAGTTTTAGTAGATCATTTTGTAATAACAAAGGTGAAATCGCTCATCATATATAGTAAATAAGGCCACTATCTATCTACCCCGTAAATAAACACACAATACCAACACATACGTCTCAAGTTTATGGACTTCATATATCAATAGAACTCAAAAGCAAATATATGGGATTCCGAAATTGGCAACTGTGGTTCCAAAAGGTCTACAACACACGACAGTAGATATTGACTTTCAAGGACTACAATCTATTGCCCGTCCACATTGAGCTAGTTGCACATTGTCACCTTAACTTCAAAATATCCATAAACTCTGTGCCTTTCTTCTTAAGAATAGTCGAATTGAGATGGTATTCTCCGTTATGCGGCCAACATTCTTGTTACACATCCTAATAAGCCCTCCTCCTTTCATTCGGGCTTGGGACTGGCTGCATAAGCACACATGCGGAGTTATAGGACAAACAATCCGCCCAATCTGAAGCGCACCTGAGACTGCTAATACAATCATCAGCTAGAAAGTCGAAACGCAATTAGTTCAAGTTCACCAAAACATAATTAGCTAAGCCAGCTCAAAACTTAAAGAAAAGAGAGTAGAGGCTCCGATGCATAGCACATCAAAACCCGACGAGTTCCCTCGTGTACGTTATGTTTGAAACTGTGCATTTCCAATTAAGAAAAGGTCGTCCAAGTGAAGAAGGGAAGGGGGGGGGGGGGGGGAGAGAAGGAGCTAAGAGTTCATGAACCACAAAATTTAAAGGCAGTTAATGGACCTCAATGAGCCGATTAATCAAGAAAATCTATCATCATAAGAGAAAATAATAAGATCTACACGTATGTGTGTGTGTGTGTGTGAGAAGAGAGAGCATGCAGCAGCCACCTCCACGCCCCGAAAAAGACTTCCCATCGCCAACTTAGAACACTAGTTTGCTCTACCTTCAATACAAAACAGCAATTCTATTGTTATGTCCACGAAAAACCGAACCTGCCCACCACTCAGAACTCAAAATCAGAACTCAATTCTGGCTTATAAGAACCTCAGAAGGAATCAGTTCATTGGTGCACTACTTCTCTCTAGCTTCAATATGAAACAACATTTCTATTAATATGTCCACGTTGAACAAAATTCTTCCACCACTCAGATTTCAAAATCTGAACTTAACACTGGTTCAAGAGAGAATCAAAATCAGTCAGTTATACCGTCTATAGTCTTGGAGGGGTGCTGAATCTGAGGCATTCTTCTTGTCTACTTGTTGCTGGGCAGAGGAACTCCCAAAACCAGGCTGACCTTCAGATGTTTGCCAGCCCCAGTTACTCGAGATGAAGCCATTGAGAAAACATAGGAAGGAGATCTGTAGAAGGTAAAGCAGAAGAGTCTCTGAAGTCACAAGTAACCACTCGGTCATAGAAATCAGGCCATTAGGGTTGGTCAACAGAGAATCTAGTAGTATTGTCTATGTTTCAAGGTGAAAAATCAGAAAAACGGCAGATATCAACCGCTAAAAAAGATGACATAATCAAGCTAACTACATAGTAGGCAACGAAAAAAATCTGTTAGCAGTGGCCTACAGTCAGCCCTAGAGAGTAAAGTTCCATCCATATCTTGTAAGGAGATGCAACCGCAAAGAATATACAACCAAAAAGAACAAATCAACTGAATCTTCATGCTGCTTAATCACACACAGAATCCCCAAGAGACCTACAATTAGTTCGAAACCAAATTTCAACAATTTTGTAGCTCAAATCTCATTTATATGCATTTAAGTCAAAACACCGGTCATATATGAATCACCACACCAGAAACAAATCGAATTCAAAAACCTACAAAAATAGAGAAGGGGGAAAGTGGAAGAGTTAAATGCAAGTACGAATCAATCAACCAAACGCAGTTTAGATGCCAACTGTGCTTACAAAGTAAGAAACCAGTCACACCACAGAATCAGTTACTTTGCTTTGCATGCTTGGCAGTGAAATACTCATGGCGATCACTATATCAATGTCTAGCAATGTTGGACCAACCCCTAAAAGAGAATGGAGAAAAAGAAAAGGCAAAGATACAAAAAGGAAAAGCCGAGTTCCTGAGCCTGCCCAAATAAAGAAGCAGCTGCAGCTCTCTTCTAGCGAATAAATTCCAAGAGATATGTCCGGATGAGCTAATAAAGGAAAGGACATCACATGTCCCAGATTCACCACCGATAAGGAAACCACCCTAGAGAGTAAGGTTCCATCCATATCTTGTGAGGAGAATATCTGCCTCCTATAACCACTAAGAAGTATACAACCAAAAAGAACCCATCTAAACTTATCTGTTTGATGCTCGATCACAAACACACAGAATCCTCTAGAGACCTACAAAATTTCAATAACTCAACAAAGTTCAAAACCAAATTGATACCTCAAATCTCATTGTCCACGTTATATGCAAGCAACCCAAGTCAAAGCATCGGTCATATAAAAATCACCGACACAAAGAATCCTCTAGGGACCTACAAAATTTCAGTAACAAAGCTCAAAACCAAATTGATACCTCAAATGTCATTGTCCACGTTATATGCATGCAACCCAAGTCAAAGCATCGGTCATATATAAATCACCAACACAAAGAATCCTCTAGGGACCTACAAAATTTCTGTAACAGAGTTCAAAACCAAATTGATACCTCAAATGTCATTGTCCACGTTTTATGCATGCAACCCAAGTCAAAGCATCGGTCATATATAAATCACCACACCTGCAACAAATCGTCTTAAAAACAAACAAAAAGGAGGTGGCGTAAAGTGGAAACACCAATCCACCAGAAGAAACTTAGATGCCAAATATGCTTACAAAGTAAGAAACCAGAAGTGTCTCACCACAAAACCAGATGTTTGAAGACCACACCAGGTACTCCAATTTGCATGCTAAGCAGTAAAATGCTCATGAGCAGCTGACAATCAAATACACAAATGCTTCAACAGTACCACTTCACGGGCAGATCACTAATAGGCACGCTAGATGTGAACATCAACATCTAGCAATGCTGGACCAATCCTTAAAAGAGAAGGGAGTAAAAGAAAAGGAAAAGATACAAACTCAAAACAAAAGCAGAGTTCCTGAGCTGGGCCAAATAAGGAAGAAGCAATAAAATAACAAAGGAGATCACATATCCCAGATTCACCACTGATAAAGAAACCAGCAAACTAATCTTCTAGCTTGCATCCTCAATAACATAAGGTCTTCGCTAGTTGTGCAAAAGTTCAGTCGCATGATTAAACTTAGGTAATAGCTCCGTCCTTTTTAGGTCAGAATGAGTCCCCGGGACACCGGCATCCACCAACAGTGGACTATTAAGGATCACATTCAGTAAGTGAAGGTGATCTATCCTCAAGCAGAAAGCATACGTCACCTTAGTAAACAAGCAGATAACTACAAGAAATTTAAAACACAAACTTATCTTATCTACCTCCAGCGAAACCACAAAACCAGCAATCTCAACATGCAGTCATTTTTTAAAGGGCCAGTCTCAGAAGCACAATATACCCGGTTCATACTCAAATGTTTCTTGCCAACCATAAACACGCCGAAAACAACATTCAGATAAAGTTGGTTATTAATCTCGAATCTTCAACCACCTAACCTAGACGAAACTCAACTTTTGTCTCAAAAGGATCATATAGATACACAAAAGGGGTAGAAAAGTGCCTACAAAAGAGATACTTCGTATTACACAATATACTTAGATATCACCTCCAAAAAAGAAACTCAGAGCACCCTCTACTGCCAACAGGGACCCTCTTGCAGTCCTACACGTCATCGTCATTATTCATAATAGAATAAGCAGCAATCACCTGTAACTGCAGGATCTGCAACCAAGAAGTGCAAAGCGAAAAGGACCTTTACACAAGAAGATGCTGAAACAGGGCATCCGGAATTTTTACCTCCTCACCCTGGATCACATACTGAAACAGATCTATTTCTATTGACCCAATATCTACACGTTAAACCTATTCATGCATCAATCCAACCTTCATGCCAGAAACCAAACTCAACAAGAGGCAAAAATAGTAAAATCAAATTGCATAACAGTTTTACAGATCTTGTAAGTAATGCTCCTCAAACAAAATCAGAGAGACAATCTTTTTGAAAGAAAGCCACTAAACCAGTACATTGGATGATGCATGGCATAATGCCAAACTATATGAAGCCTGCAACGGCATATACGTAGTACCTACAAAAAATGGAAGTTACTCGTATTCTTACAAAATAACCAACTAGCCAAACCGCGCAAATGCAAGCTCTTTGCTTGTTGAAAGTCGCACGCTATGAAGCACGGATGCGGGTGCGGATACGCGGATACGACATTTTTGAAAATTTTAGAATACGAGTATGACGGGAATACGATAAATTTTATAAATATTTTTTTAATTATATACACTTTGTATTAAATTTTTAAACAGTTTAAATCTCAATATATGTAAAAAAATATTAATATTCCTGACAAAGTAGTGAGTTTTTAAGTTTAATAGGCTTTTTGATAAATTTTAAAGTTTTTAACCAAATTAGTGAGAAATTGTTAAGTTTAATGGGCTGTTTTATAAATATTAAAATTGTAAATTTGAAAAGAATAAAGTTTTTATGTGGTATTACTTTTATTGCTTTGAAGTACTGGGGTGGTTTATGTAATAACTTAACAATGAGTACTTAACATAAAAATAACAAACATGTGTCAAGAGTCAAAAGTCATCTCATCTCCATACAACCTACATAGATAACATCAACTGTTCTTCTTCTTCATCGACTGTTCTTCTTCTCTGGCCGCACCCCGCATGCCGTCGCCGATAAGTCCTCCTCCTCCTTCTATTGCTTCTACTTCTTCTCTCCAGTCTCCTCTCTCGTCAGAGTCCTTGCTGGTGGTTGCCGATGTCGCTGGAGTGACCGGTGGTCACTGATTTGCCTGGTGGTCACAGATCGCCGAATACACATCCGAGCTGCACCCGATATTTAAGATTTAAAAAAAATAAATAAAATGTTGGACACGCACCTGACATGCACTGGTGTCGCACCCGAGGTGCATTCGTACCCGGCGTCGGTGCTTCACCCTAAGAACCACACCCGTACTTCATAGGTCGCACGTATAAATTCAGTAATTTCAAGTGCTGGCAGAATATATTATAAACGAAATAACCTTATTGCAGCAACAACCAAAATTGTCCTCCCATGAGTCAAATCTAATGACAATGCCCTACAACTACCAAAAACACAAGCATCCAAAAAATCCTTTAACAGCCAGTTAGCTAATAAACCACCACTTCTAAAGAGAGAGACAATAAACATGCATATTCTGAAATACATAGGAGATGAAAGATCAGATCATAAGATCTAGCTCATATCGGAGGTGGTAAGATCTAAAAGACAAGCAAGTAAATATGTAGATATGCAGCACAATTCGGTGGGGATAAGGGTAGAAGTAGTCAGAGACAAGGAGAAAATCTTCAACAATGAATAGCGGTGGATCCTAGAGGTTCATGTTTTCCCATATCCGAGGCAAGAAGAAATCTGAATACAAGGGCTTCCATAAGGAACCAGTAGTAGAGAGCATAACACAGGAATTCAATTCGGCAACCAAATATGCAAGAATTCATGCACCGACAAATAAATCAGGAATCTGAGACCACAAAGAAACGTAAACCAAGGGTCTTTTGCATAGCAGATGATTCTACACAGCAAAACTCGGACAATATTTAGCTATTCAAAATCAGTCTGAAATTCCACTACTACTAACATTTACGGCCTCGTCCAATTGGTTCACAAACACAAGTCCACCAATCATAGATCGATATGTCAAAGATCAAAAGAATCCCCAAAACCATAAATACTGAAGATTTACCTATCCGAGCCACAGCTCTATTTCTATTCCAGAGATCAAAGTACTGCTCCAGCATACTCATTGTATTCACATTAAACCAAATTATGCATCAATCACCAAACCTGGAACCAAACTCCAGACTTCCCTTCGCAACATAGAATTAGACCGCAAATCAAACACACACTTTACCAAGATAATTCAAAAATTGCAAGAGGGGAAAACAAATTCCCTCTACTTTCCTCTCCCACAGGCTAATTATCTGATGCAAACTGACAAATATCAGGCAACAGGCACACACATGACGTCGTCACGTCCTCCAGTCTTACTGAAGGGGGCGGGGGGAGAGGTTTTCATTTTTTTTCTTTCCTTTTTACGAAACGACCCCACCGGCTAACTTTTGAAAAAGGAGTTCATAAACTGCAAGAGATCGATTAATAGAAAGGGGAGACTAAAATGATACAGAACTACAAATCAAACTCATAATTGTAAAAAAAAAAAGAAAAGAAAGAGGTAAACCGAATCCCCCTACATTCGTCTCCCGTAGGCTTATCATATTATGCAAAGTGTTGTTTCACACAAATGACATCGTGGCCTCTACTCTTACCGAAAGAGAGGATTCTCTTTTTTTGACAAGCAACCCACTGACTTCAACTTGGCAGTATCTTGTAGAAACAAACAATCCGGTAAGCAATACAAGATTCAGTATCCACAATCAATAAGAAGAAGCTTGTAAGGATATTTTCTGAACTCACAAAAGAATCAAACTAGACAAGTTGACTAAATAAGAAAAGTTTCCCCAGATGACTATACCAATCTGTTTCTATATACTCGATCCACACATCTAATTGATCCTCCATGTACACATTCAACCCAACTGTGCATCAATCTACCCGTGAATCAGCTAACCTGAAACAAACTTACAATAACAAAGAGCACAACACCAGAACCCCACCAGTAGACTGAAAATATTAAAAAACAAATTGCAAATTGTGCCACTCCCTTACCACCCAAAAAAAGAGATTTGTCTGTGTCAAAACATCCAACATTCAATCCAGTTCGAGATCATGATACATTCTTGTCTATTATCTCCTTGTTAACCACAAACGCCATAACTGAGTATCTTTGACAAACCATCACCATAACTCGGCAGGCATGGGGCACAGAGCCTAAACACGTAGTACTTAAACCACGAAGTGCAGAAGTGTGGCATGCCATACCAAAGTAAGCTCACCAACTAATTGACAACCTTACATGAACGGTGATTTTCGAAAGAGATTATAACACGACTTTGAAAAATTCAACCGACGATGATTTTCAAAACACCGAACGATCAAAATTCAATGATTACTCAAAATGATCAAAGTTTATCAGAAATAGATGCCAAAATAAATATTAACAATAACAAAACCCAAAACGATCAATAAAAGATCATTTTCAAGTCATCATTTCCAAAATACAGCAGATTTTTCGAGGGATTCAACCAAAGCACAAATCATTTCAAGTAATACAATCAAGGCTTGTCAGGGGATTTCAACCCAAGTACAAATCCTTCTAACTAAATACGATGAATATTTGTCAAGGGCTTTTAGCCCAATCACAAACCATTCTAGCTAATAAAATCAAAAATCAATGTTGATTATGGGCAATTGCAATGCCATTATGGCAACCTTATATAGTGGACACATGCTTGATGTACTAAAATAATTACTAGTCCACTTGGGTACTAGCATGCGTTTCATGTAGGATTCAACCAGCCTTATACCGTCTCCCCATTAAACAGGTACCCAGGTCAACATAGAAAATCAACAATATAAATGAGCGTTAACATAAGCTCATATCCCTGAAATCAATTCGGGTTCTAATAACAATAATCATACTGACATAAGTCATTGTTCGAAATTCCAGAAGAAAATCACAAATAAATAGCAAAAAAATTGCGAAACATTATCGAATTTAGGTGCAACAATTCAGAAGAACGAATACAAACAATTATCAAATTTGCTCAACCCGCATTACAGGCGGGCATCACAAGATTTTCAATTAATCGATTCAGGTTCAACATTAGGGTTTTCTGGGCAATAACATGTTGATATCAATACATAACTCAGAGTTCGGCATTAGCCTTAAATATATCAAAGGAATACTTACGAGTACAAGTAATCAAATAAGCGTTCGGACAAAAGTCCTTACCCAAGGTTCAGATAGAATCCCTTACCTGGATCCGCAGCTAAATTATCCTAACCGGAAGTCTTTAACTTTAACCTAAACGGAATAATCGAACCATTAAAATACAGCCTACAGAACAAAAGTATAACTTAATACGAACTCACATATGCTCCCAAAATGAACCTCCCCTCACCGGGTATATAAAATTATTGAAACGCCCCTAGGGTGTAAAATTACCAAAAGGCCCCTCTCGGACTTAAATTACCAAAATGGTCTTCCCATAAGTAGAATCACTAAAATAAACTTTTCATATGTAAATTTATGTAAAAATACCTTTCTTAGGTCAAATTACCAAAATACCCCTTCGGGACGGCAAATTACCAAAATATCCTCCGTTACACTTTAATTCTCAAAATGACTTTTCAATAAGCAAAGTCACTAAAATAATCTTACTGTATGTAAATTTACTTCAAAATACCTCTTATAGGTAAAATTACCTTCGAAGTTATAAATTACCAAACACCCCTCGGGATTTTCGGCACCGGAAAAATTTCAAAAATATCTTAAAATACTATTTTAAATATCTTGATATCATTTCCGGTCTAAAAAGTATTTTAAAAAATTTTAGTCCTAAAATTTCAAATCGATGTCCGGACCGAGCGCTAAAAGGTCAGTTTTGTGAAAAATATCTGTCGACCTTGGAATGGCCCGAAATTTTAAATAATGAATCATATCTGTAAAAATGGGCTTCCAAAAAATTTTCAGGTTAAAATAACTTGGATTGCTATGCTAAATAAATCGATAATCATAGTTACCCGATACCCTCATTTAGCGCCCTTTGCGGACTCCAACAATTCCTAAAATTTTCCAGAGCGTAGATCTCATAAAATTATTTGGGGTTACCATTTTGGATTTTATCTAATTTTGGCTCTAGATATTATGAAAATTTGTTGAAATCTGCCTAAATTAATTCCCACCTTTAGTGACAATTATGCTTCCTATTCAAATTAAACACACACTAGTTCACGTTTTTTGCACCTACTTCTCTTCTTCCTCCAGCTTCATCTGCGCATGCACAAAGAACACACACAACTCACTGAAACTCACCATTTCACTCATGGCCACTCTTCCAAATACTTCCAAAAGCCTACACAAATGAATTTACACTTAAATACTTACACTAACATACAATTAACTACACCATTACACACCCCCATCACTCACCCGAAACACATATGTTCAAGAACACACACACACAGTCACACCAACACATTTTTCACACACCAAAACCCACTCAATTCCTTGGCAACACCAAAGTTTCACCACCTTACCCAAACTTCCTCCTAACGTCACATTAAAACCACCACACCACAAACACAATTCATATTTCCTCACTGCACCGCACCCAAACACACACACACATACTACTGAAATTATACCCAAAATTAACACATTGCCGAGTCACAGAAACTAGGTGAAGATTCACCTTGAAAGAACTCTGCTCGAGCTTCCCCTCTGTTTCTTTCTTCCTTTTCCTCTGTTCTGCTGCCTTCTTCCTTCTCTCTGTTTCTCTTCACTGTTTCCCTTCTGTTCTTCTTCACTGTTTGTTCTTTTCATCTCTATTTTGTTTATTTTCATTTTCCTCCCCGACTATTCTTTCCACTTTATCTTATTCTTCTTTATCCAAATCCATCCATTACTTTATAATTATATTCCATTAGTCATTAGGTGACAAGGAGGAGCTGGCACCATTTTGTAACCAATTCTCCAAATTTGCAAATTAACCCCCAAAGTTTTTTTCGAAATTACAAAAATGCCCCCAAATTTCAAAAATTATATTTTTGCCCCAAAATTATTTTAAGCGTCAATACTCTACTAATACTCGAGTATTGTTCAAAATTATCGCCCGTTTATTTTTTTGGAGCCCGATATTACACTGTCGCCCGGGCGTCACTCTGCGACCCCCGTCGCCGGTGTCCATGCACCACACTCCAACACTCTGTCGCGCCATGCGCCGCGCCGCGCCACTGATACAGTCATGCCCCTGGCTCCTTGTCACACTACAGCCCCCGGCACCTTACATACTCCGTTGCGCCCATGCGCCACAATCATGTTCCTTGCCCCCCGGGCGTCACACTCATTCACCACATCATGCACCTCCGCCATGGATGTGGAACATGGTCCGACCCATTCTTTAACCTTAGCCTCCCTTTGGGGGTGGGCCTCAGCCTCCCCTTAGGGGTGGGCCTCGGCCTCCCCTCAAGATTAGCCTTGGCCTTTCCCCAAGGGTTGGCCTTTGGCCTATCTCCTTAGCATCTACACTACTCTTTAAGGGACCGGACGTCACTCTGCGACCCCCGTCGCCCGGACGTCACTCCACGACACCCGTCGCGCCGGACGTCACTCCTCGACCCCCGTCGCGCCAGACGTCACTCCGCGACGCCCGTTGTCCGGACGTCACTCCACGACCCCCGTAACGCGCGGACGTCACTCCTAGACCCCCGTAGAGCGCAGACGTCACTCCTAGACCCCCTCACCCAGGCGTCACTCCGCGACCCTCGTCTCGCCGGACGTTACTCCCTGGCCCCTCCCCCCATAGCCTGGACGTCACTCTGTGACCCCCTGTCACTCTCGACGTCAATCCCCTACCCCAGTCACCCGGGCATCACTCCGCGACCCCCTTCTCCCGGACGTCACTTTCGCGACCCCCGTCTCCCGGACCTCACTCTGCGACCCTCGTCGCCAAGGCGTCACTCTCCGACCCTTGTTGGGCGGAATTTCACTCTGCTACCCCCGTCGCGCCGGACATCCTCCGCGACCCCCGTCGCCCAGACTTCACTCCGCGACCCCTATCGGCAGGACGTCACTCCACGATCCTCGTCGCCCGCGTCTGAGTGCTGCACTCCAACACTCCGTTGTGCCACACTCTAAGCTTCCGTCATGCCATCCGCGCCACTGATACAGTCTCCCCCTGGCTCCTTGTCACACTACAGTGCCCCCGACACCTTACATACTCTATTGCGCCCATGCGCCACAATCATGTTCTTTGCCCCCGGGTGTCACACTCATTCACCACACCATGCGCCCCTGCCATGGACGTAGAACATGCTTCCACCCACTCTCCGAAGTGTGCAGCATCCTGCGGGGATAGGCGACTCCTTCGGGACACTATCTCCGTAAGGAAGCTCTTCAACTCCCCTTCCGCTAGCTAGACGGCTCCTCCAGAATGCTACCTTGACGTGCTCCTAGTGCTCCAGCACAAGGACTCACCCGTGGGGATAGGCGACTCCTCTGGGACACTATCTCAGCCAGAGAGCTTTTTAACTCCCCTTCCGCTAGAGAGACGGCTCTTCCGGGATGTTACCTCGGCCTGCGGAATAGGCGATTCCTCCGGGACACTATCTCCTCCAAGGAGCTTTTTAACTCCCTTTCCGCCAGGTAGACGGCTCCTCCGGAATGCTACCCCAGCCTATCGGGGCGTTCCGAGTGCTCCAGCACAAGGACTCACCCGAGGGATAGGCGACTCCTCTGGGACACTATCTCCGCCAGGGTGTCTTCGTGACTGGCACTAAGGGCTTGCGTTGGCACCCCTATGGACTATGACCCCTGAGTCACTCCGAGATAGGAGCAAGTCTTTGGAAGGCATCACGCCTAGTCTGCCTGGCAGTTGGGCGTTGGGTCTTCCCCACCTCTGCCAGGCCTGTGGGACTCTGCAAGGGCTTGTACTAGTGGCTAGATCAAGAGAATTCTCTGGCCACACTGACGTTGTGGGAGCTAATCTTTCCAGACAGACAGAGCGACGCTATGCGATGCAGGCCGGGTGAATATGCGATTCTACAGTCTGTGGAGCACCGTCACCGCGGACCCCTCGGTGATGTGTCACTCTCGGGGAGCACCATTTGTCGGTTATGACATCATCATCATCTCAACCTCTATAAATAAAGGTCTTGAGAATTAATTTAGGAGGTTAGGACATTTTTTAACAGTTGGACATTCTTAAACTTCTCACTTTCTCACTCTAGAATCCTAGAGAGAGAAACATATCAGACCTTGACTCTGGACCTAAGTATCAGACCGTGACTGTCCTCGTGTTTTCACCCTGCGCCATCGCCCTTGCGGCACTGTCACCCTCAAGTTCTGTCTGGAAGCCCTTGATCTCCGCCCTTACTCCTCCCTTACTGTGTCTCACATCAACGTACTTGGCATCTGACACGGACTACATTCCTTGTGGCACCTCCACGTCGACTGCAAACCCACTTCCCTGGCATCATAGTGTGATAGAGACGGTGTTTCGAGCAAATTAATTGAGGCGACATCGTGGTGATAATTATTTTTTTATGTAAAAATATGTTAGATAACTTTTAACTATCTCATTTAGAATTTAGTGATCAGCATTAAGTAAGTCCACACTGATTTAAAAGTTTAGTCTATGTTTAGTAGAAATTAATTTTTTAAGTGATATAAAATTTAGTGGTATCACACACACTTAATTAAAAATTATAAAAAAATTAAAAATTGTAAGAGTTTAATTTCGTTACCAAAACACATCTAAAACTCGAAGCCCAAACGACAAAAAGGGCCCTCGCCACACGAGACAGGTACCCCACCGTCTTCGGCTGCCACTGACCACCACTGCGTATACAAATTGGACACGATATCAGTGGGCCAGCAGCCACCAATGAACGGGAAGGAAGAGAGAAGCCAAAGATGAAAAAAAGAAAAGGAAACTGCAACCATACTGGAGCGCCACTGACAGTAATTTGTGCAACAAGAAAGAGAGACCAGAGAGAAGAGAAGAGAAGACAAGAGAATGGAGACGATTGTTGAGAACGAAGAGTACAACTGGAGCGAAGTGAAGCTGCCCTCGCTGTCGCTCGAGCACGCTCCCGAGCTCGACAGAGAGACCGGGGAGAGGCGGCGCGGCCGTGACATACTGATCGCCATAGACCACGGCCCTAACAGCAAGCACGCCTTCGATTGGGCCCTCGTCCATCTCTGCCGCCTCGCCGACACCGTTCATCTAATCCACGCCGTCTCCAGTACGTCTAATTTTGCCTGTACTTCTCTTAACCTTGATTAGGCATCATACTCAATTTTTTTTTTGGCTAATTATACTTACGTCCCTGAAGTTAGGTTATGTATAATTACAGTCAAGGATATTGAGTTTTAAAATGTAATGACTAAAAACTTTGAAAATGTAACAACTGTATCCATCCGTTAGAGTTTCGTTAAAAAAATGTATTTTTTGGCTGATATAAAATGACAATAATACCCTTATATACCGAATAATTTTTACCCTTTTAAAAATGTTTAAATTAAAATTATAAACCTTGATTTGAAGATTAGGGTTTTAAAACCCTAAAATTGGTGAATTCCCTATCTCTATTCAGTCTTTTTCATCAATTTGTCTCAACCTGGGTTTTAAAAGTTTCTTAATCTGCAAATTAGGGTTCAAAACCCTAATTTGAAAATTAGGGTTCAAAACCCTAATTTGAAAATTAGGTTTGAAATTTTGATATGTTCATTCTCCCCCAACACCTTACCCTAATTTTCATTTTCTTCCTCCCCCTAACTCAATAGCTGCATCCCCAAATTGAAGTTCATCAAGCTTTCTGGATTAATTTCCCCCTTGATGTGTAGATCAATTTGCGTGACAAATTTGTCCAGTTGGGAGGCTAGGATTAAGAGCAGGCCGATCCCGCGATGGCGAGATCGATGTGATTGACCGCACCACGCACTCCACCGTCGGGAACCTGTCGAAGGTCTCAGAGTTGACTAGGGTTGCCAGAAGGTGCCAGGGTGGCAAACGGGGAAGGGGAGGCAGGCGGGGTGCGGCACTGGGGAAGGGAGAGGAAGACGGGGGTGGGCGGGTGACGGGGAAGGGGGAGGCAGGCGGGGTGCAACGCCGGGGAAGGGGGAGGCAAACGGGGTGGGCGGATGATGGGGAAGGGGGAGGCAGACGGGGTGGGCAGTGACGGGGTGGGCAGTGACGGGGAGGGGGGTGGGGGGCGGCATGCGGCGGTTGGGGGATCTTGAAAGACAGAAATGGGGTTAGGGGTGGGGGGGTGGGGAAAAGTAAACAGAATAAAGTAGTAAAGAGTATAAAGTAATAATAAAGCCTTTTCCTCCCTTTTCTTTTTTAAAGGAAGTAATGGCATTAGAAAAAAATAAGGTTCCACCATAGGGGCAATAAAGTCTTTTCATTAAAACAGTTAGGGTTTTACGATTCCGTTTGGTCAACGGACACAAGTGTAATTTATCCAAACTATTGTCTTTGTCTGTAATTACACTCTAACCTTAGGGATATAGGTGTAATTAGTCCTTTTTTTCCTAAGCAAATTTCATTAAAACACGTTACCCATTACAACCTAAGGCGATACCCAAACGGGTATCCATGGAACAACTAAGACAACGCATCCAAACGGATGGTTTTGGAAAATGGCCCACATGGCCTTGGAGGAAAGCACGGTAAACATAAGGGCTACCCGTATTTGGGGTTACCAAATTAAGAGGTAACCAGAGACGGGAAGATGCAATTTCTTGCACCAGATCCCTAGCTCCCACCGAGACAGGGGAGAGAGCCATGGGCCGCTTTAGATGGCAGTTTACATTACTGCCGCAGTTTTCATGGGAGCTCCAACACCTGAAGGAGGGTCCTCCCAAGGATGGATCGAAGCGATCCGCAGCATCATACTCAATGTTAGTTCTC
This sequence comes from Escallonia herrerae, assembly GCA_033070095.1. Classification (NCBI taxonomy): domain Eukaryota; kingdom Viridiplantae; phylum Streptophyta; class Magnoliopsida; order Escalloniales; family Escalloniaceae; genus Escallonia; species Escallonia herrerae. The sequence goes on along the minus strand of JAVXUP010000477.1, from coordinate 275,511 downwards.
TACGTGGATTACCTCAATGGATTCAAGGGTAAATTGCACTAAATCCCCTGAGGTTTACACCCGAGTCTCACAAAGGACCCTAAAATTTCAATTTCAACAACTAACACCCCAACTTTGCATTTTCGATCTAATTGGACCCAAATCGATTTTCCGTTACAAGAGCTGTGGAGGCCGTCACCTTTCAGGGGCATTTTCGGTAACCAACAAAAAAAAAGCATTTGGAGGGAAAATGTGGTTGTTCCCGCCACTCTCTTCTGTACACACACACACACACACAGAGGTAGATTCTCTCTCTCTCTCTCTCTCATACACACACACACATACTATCCTTGTTAATCTGGAAATGGAAGGGAACATGTGTTCTGTGGGAAAAATGCAAAGCTTAGGACTTCTTGGACAGATGCAAATCCAGGAAGGAGGTTTCTTGGTTGTGAAAACTATGGGGTAATAGGTAAATTTGTAGGTTCTTGTTTACTTGGTGTGTGGCTTACAAAGATACAATTTTCATAGTAAGTTAATGTTGAATATGCCGGTGAATGGAGGTTGTGGGTACTTCATATGGCCAATTGCACATTGCCAATTTCATCAACGAATCACAATGAAAAATCTAACATGTTACTCGATTGCATACTTAAAAATCCTAACATTGATCATATAAGAGCATAAAACATACCGTAAACCGGTGGATCATCCTCTGGTCCCCTTATATATTGCAGCACATCATCCATTGAAGATCCAACAAGAATCGCCTTGATCGTCCTGCTCCCCTCGTTTTCAAACCCTAAACTCGATTTTGTGCCCTAGGTTGTGATGGTAGTGTGACTGTTTTGATCGTTCATATTCTCTCTTACAGCTGTCTCCTTAAGGTTAAGGTTTACGAGTTTAACAACTACCTTAAGATTTGACATATTTTCCCCTAAAGAATGTCACGTGAGGTGCACATATGGATGGCCATCCACAGCTCTTGTAACGGAAAATCGATTTTGGGTCAAATTGGATCGAAAATGCAAAGTTGGGGTGTTAGTTGTTGAAATTGAAACTTTAGGGTCCTTTGTGAGACTCGGGTGTAAACCTCAGGGTGTTTAGTGCAATTTACCCCGGATTCAAATTCCTAAGAATTCGAAGCTCGTGGTAAGAACTCTTCAATGCTTGCCTTGGATGGCGTTACACCTTCCCCATCACGAACAGTTACCAGAGTTGCTCCTATGTTTCCGTGAACCAAAACCTTAAGCTTTGACGGTAGCTCAAGAGAGTTTACTTTGACGAATTGGTGTGTTGAACTGGGGAATTTATTCTCCTTTTATAGAGAAATCAGCAACTTCATTTTATGGACTTCTCGACATAGTCCGTGTATTGGGAGACCGCCTGCGAGATAGCCGGAAGCTACCATTGGTGCAGCTCACAAATCATCTGCTTGTTCTCATTCCACAAACACCAAATGAGATGTGAACTCATTTGTCGATGTTTGAGGCTCCAAGTGGATGCAATATCACACCCACATCATTTGAAGAGATATGCTAACACTCAATCATCCTTGACATAAATTTAATGCTGAATAGCTGACGTACTTAATTATACTTCTTGACTTCTTCTAATGTTGATGTTTTTTAGGTATGAAAAATGAGATTGTGTATGAGATGACTCAGGGCCTGATGGAAAAGCTTGCAGTGGAGGCTATAGAGGTTGCTATGGTGAGTGGATTTTTTACTTCCCATTTCTTTTTAGTATGTGCGAGGGAATGTATCATTGTGCATATGAATTTTGGATCACATGTATGTTAACTGTGTTGATGAGGCTACTTGATATTTTTCTTTGCAGTCTCGATGTACGAATCTAGCTCATGCTATTGACTCCCTATTAGTTGATACATTTTATGGAGTTCCAATGGTTGTTCTACTTCCCTATTGTATATAACAATTACGTTATTGATGGGTACTAATCTGACTAATAGAGATGAGATGTTATTCTGTTAAAAAAAGCAACCATAGTTGAAGACAAGAGTTAGATTATATTGATGTCCTTAGGACTATATTAACTTCCTTATGCTGGCAATTATGACTTATCATAGGAAAACCTTGTCTGTGCTTGGTTCCTTTGTTTTCCTTTTTTTGTCTTCTGGTAAGCTGTTGTTGAGTAGACCCTTGGTTTCCTTCTTAATATAGTACTGATAATATGCAATGCCGAATGAAATGTAGCACCACGGTAATGTAGGCAGCTGGTAGCATCATAATGGATAATATAAGTAGTTAACGTAAATTGACTTTCTTTTAGAATCTTACTAGGTGAAAGGATAAGCTGGTTTATTGTATGAGTTTGGTGCTATCCATATCATTATCTCTGTGGTGGGGGAAGTATAAGTACATGCTGGATATATTTTTTTTTGGATCACGTTCATTCAACATTGATGGGCATCCATTTGGTCAAGTGGAGATACTGGTGCCATAACTTTCCAAGGACATCTTTGAACTGATGTCCACTCACACTTAAACATAGTGGAAATTAATGGTGGGAAAATGCTACCTCTTGCTCTGAGGGCACCTTTTAGGCACAAGACCCGGAGCATCAGAAATTCTTATCAACTTATTAAGTACTTATGATAGACCATAAGCAGTAGTAATAACTTCTACGAAGCATTGTAATAACAATAATGATATCTCATATGGGCCTTTAAAAATGTCATGTTACATATGGCACATAGTTAATAAAGGAACTAGTCTTTTACCCAAGGTCTATGCTGGAATAGGAATTAAGGTTGTTACCTTTCTAATAGTTGGTAAATAACACTAAGAAGGTAAGGTAAGCAGGATGTCCTTCTTACCCCCTTTGTATGTACCATAAAAGTAGAATACAGAACAAGACTGACACAAAATTTGTGCACATAACACAATAATACCATGATCAAATACAGAAGTTAGGCTCTGCCAATTAGAGTCCACATGCACCCAAATGCTTGCTACAAGCCACTACACCCCTATGCACTTGGTATCAGTTTTGACTGATTAAAGTATTTTTTTGGGACAAGTGGAGTTTCAACATTAATTGGAAAAAGGCACTTCTTCACGGTGCTTGCGAACAATTACCGTTTTAGAGTATTAGGTGTGACGTTTGGTACAACTTGTTCATGATAGAGGCTGGTTTGACCCCTACACTTTGGTATGACCTGTAGAAATAAGTGACTTAACAGCTAGGTAGCTGGCACCTGATGACAAAACCTTCATCTGTTACTCGAGGATTGTTATCAAGAACTTATCTGGACTCTGATCAAGCCATCACGAATGAACATGCTTAAGGTGGTAGCTATACTGCTTTAAAATGGAGGCAGAACCATGGTTATGCTATCTGAAATGACTTGCTATGAGTGACTCAGTTAATTAACACAAATCATTACTAGACTTTGTTACTGTTACTGTAATGCAGAATTATGCTCCTCTATTGAAAAGAGATAATTCCCTTCTGTATTAAGTTTTGCAAAGCAACACGACCAATTCCTATACAAGTAAAATTTGTAATAAAAGGAAAAATCTATCTATATAAATAAAGTTTAAAGCAGTAGTATTTTGAAACAAATTGATTTGAAACATGTCTGACATAAAGCAATTATAACTCTGTTTCTATGAATAACCGGATACACTTCGGAACTTTTGCCCAAAGAGAAAATAATATATAGAAAGCTAAAATTCAAAGCAGTAATGTTTTGCTACAGATTGATTTGATACATGTATGGTATGAAGCAAATATAGTTCTTTTGCCAAGAATAACCTGATACAGTTTGAAACTTTTGCTGCACAGAGAAAAAGAAACACACCAATGCACTTCGGATGTTTCTGGATTTATATCAACAAATGTGAGATCTAATTTTGAAATAGGTACAAACAAAGGCTCGAATTGTGGAAGGAGAAGCAGGGAAGGCAATTTGCAAGGAAGCAGAAAGGCTAAAACCTGCAGCTGTGGTAATGGGGACTAGAGGCCGAAGCTTAATACAAAGGTTTTCTCCTCTCTTACTGTCTCTTCGTGCGCGCTTGTGTTCATGTGCTCGCACGCGCGCATCTCTCTCTCTCTCTAACCTTAAATTGGTTTCTTCAGTGTTCTTCAGGGCAGTGTGAGTGAATATTGTTTCCACAACTGTAAAGCAGCGCCCATAATAATTGTTCCTGGAAAAGGTAGGATTTCGTACAGTTCTAACCTTTACCTTCTTCAAGTGGTTTGAAATATCTAGCGAACTTTTTGAAAAAAACCACTATTTTGAACTGCAGAAGCTGGAGAAATATCAGTAATTTAAGGGAACTTGTCTCGGACAAACGAGTTGTAGGGGATGCGATGAAGACAGGTTTGCTTGTGGATAATGCTTTTGAGTGCTGAATCCATTCATTATCACTTGTTCTTGTGAGTGTCTGTTTGCTCAACTCTGTAAATATATTCTTATTAGTTAAGAAGCTAAGGTAGGCAGGATGTTCTTCTTACCCCCTTGTATGTATGATAGTCTTAAGGCATTTTATGTAGCTATGTCAAATGGTTCTGTAATAGATATCCCATTTTACTTGGACAAATTATGTAAAAGCATTGTCTTTAGTTGCATTGGCTAAAGTTATTCTGGAAGGTGGACTTCAATTGAAGAATTTGGCTTGCTGAGGGCATTATGGAGGAGTAGACTGTTTAATTGGGTCACATGGTGCTGAGAGCCAGGCATGTTGTGGGCTTATGGAGGAGTATTGCCTCTGCTGGGTTGTTTCTTTATATAATATATCTCCGTTAGGGGCAGTTTTCAGAGCTTTAAAGGTTGGTGGTGGGTATAGGGATGTTAAATTGCAGATTATCTTAGCACCTTGGGTAGTGGAAGCCAAGGTTCAGAAGATGTTCTAATTGCAATTGTTCATCATTACTTTGAGGAAGTTAGAGTTCTATTTAGCATTTGCTGCTTTTACTTTTATCCTGAGAGCTAGCATATGGGCACATGCTCCTCTGAAGTTTTTTTCACTGTTTTTGTGATCTACAGTTCAATGCTATTTTTACCACAAGTAATCTGCAAAGTGGAGGACGATTATCTGCATTAGTGTGTCATCTGCAAGAACTGGTAGGTCAGTATACTGTTTCAACTATTTGCTATGTCAGGTATTCAGATGGTGAAGCTGAGATCATAGTCAGATCCTTTGAGGTGTTGGCGTTCGGTTGAGAGTGCTAAGAGAGTTTGCAACTGGTGCTCTTTGTTCTCATGTGGTCTGTTTTGAGTGAGAGCAACAAGAGGGTGTTTGACTGGTCTCCTTTTGACTAATTATTAGGTCTGAGCGAAAAGTGAAGTTCTTCTGGGATTTTGTGATGCTATACATGCCTATAGGATCTAGTTTTTTCCTAGTTTCCTTCTAGCGATCCTTTTTCCCTTGCAGTTGCACTCCTGAAAGTCTGTACCCACGATTTTGCAGTCCAGCCTCGTTGATCCTATCCCAAAAACATTAGCAAGACTACCGCGCATAAATTTTCCAGTGCCTAGAACAGTTCTACGGCGTTGCCCTTTCAGCTTGGAAATAAATCTAATACACCTGTAAATTCCCTTCATGATCTCGAGCTATGTAAAATCCAAAGCTAGTATCTTTTCTAGTATGTACAGTTATGGTATAATACTTGGGATTGTGCATCATGCTTTTCTACGCCAAATTATCTATGAGAGTACAGAGTTGCAACACTAGCACTCTGTAGGACTATGCAGGAAGAGAAAGGAGCTTACACAGTGTAACCTAGTATACTCCTAGACTGCTTTTTGTTTTGGCTTTCCTATAGATGTTTAGGGCTTAGGTTGGTCGCGAAAAAATATTGCTTGGCTTATATTTCAAGCAGATAAAGCCAAGAGTTTGTATGTCAGTGCAGTACTTCAAAATTACAAGTGGCTTCAAAAACCACGTAGGGATTCTGGGTCAATTAAGTTATGTGTATACTCCTAGGATGGTCTATGTTAGGGCTTTCATATAGGATTTTAGGGTTCGGCTGGGTGTTAAAATGTTGCTCAGGTGATATTTTGCATGCTGATATATTTTTCAAGTAGACAAACCCTTGCAGTATTGGGCGTTGTGCAAAAAATTGGCTTCAAGACAAGCCTGAGTCTTGCTCAGACAAGGCCTGGACCTCTTATCATGCAAATTAAACTCCAAACATTGGCCTCGTATCTTCTGAATAACAAAATGCCTGGGTCTTGATCCTAAGAAGTTGAAACATATTATTTACTTGTGCTCGTCGCATTCAACAGAAGATGTGGGATGTAGGGTTGATTCTTCTAGTTGTTTCAAGAATTAACAAAAAATTAGGTTGTTATTACATTCTCTTCCGTTCAGTGATAAAAAAACTTGATTCTTGGGTTTATGAGGAAATCCATAGGATTCTCTTGCGAAGTACTACTGGACACAAGCTTGAGAGCTGAGTAAGGACAAACACTTGAGGGCTTTTAAATTATACTATGGTCCTAAAAAATATCGGCTTGAGAGCTGCACTGATATTCCTTGAAAGTTATGTGTCGAAGTTGAGAAGAAACCTTAGGGATTAAGAAGGGAAAACATTTCACACCAGGTGAAGTGGGCCCAAGAGGAAAAGGCAAAATCATCTTCTCACCATCCACTGAGGCAAAGAGTCAAGAGAATCAAGGAGATCTTGCCTGTGGATGAGGTTGGCTCCACCCCTTTCTCTGTTACAAATGGCTTGAGAGCGAAGGAAAGCTAAGGCTCTCGCCATTGGCGCCCCACAAGAACAAGGAGATGCAGCGAAAGGCAAAGGCAACCTTTGGTGGCCCCCCAATTCTTGGGTGCTGCCCAGCACTGAATAGGGCCTTTCTTTGGAATTACGAAATGAACTGCACGATGGGTTTACGTGGTAAGTATGGCAGTGGTTGCGTACCCATGTTTGCATTCAGATTACTGTGGAGTGTTTCTCATTAGTTTCTAAAGATTCTGGTAATAATAGATAGAGAATGACATAGAATTTAAGGCCTGAATGGGTGCCTACAAGATGTAGAAGTGAAAACTGAAAGGTCTTGTCCATTCTAAAATAGATAATGTACTCTAGTATAACAGAGATATCATCTCTTGGTCTACTTCTTTATGAGATTAAAAAGTCTAGGCTAGACTAAATTTGCATACGACATGTGAATTATTTTATAGAGGTAATCATTATCCAGAAGGAGTGACTGCTTTTATTCTTAGTTGGATCGAGGTCTAGCTTTTACCCAAAACATCCTTCCCTTTCTATATTTAATGTGACCAAACTAATATGAGACCATATAACAAGACAAGTGTAATCAATTGTGTTGAAAATTCTGAAGGATATTTTCTGAGTAACATTTTAACAATAAAAACTTGCAATGGATTTATATGACTAGGAGGTTGAAGAATTCTGCTGTTCAGGTTCTGTCCTCGTAATTATTCCGAGTGAATTTGGTTTTTCAGTTTTCCATATAATATTGAAAACATAATAAGGAACATGGTCACATTATTTAATGTTTAAGTCGTTCGTAGCCTATTATGAGAATTATAGAAACATTTTGAACAGGTCAGAGTAGACACTCATAATTGCATAATCCTGATTAGTCTTTACTGGTATCCTCCACTTAACACGGCAGATCCTCAACCCATCTAGTTTTTGGCTACTTAAATCCTTTTTTGCGACTCTGCTCTACTTAAATCCTTTTCTCTGGTGAGGGACTGGCTGAGCAGATGAAAATGTGCAGTTTTCTTTATTACTCCTAGCTCAACAAAGCCTTAGTTCCAACCAATTGGGGCTGGTCACGTGAATAGTCTCTGATGCCTATCGAAAATTGCGTTTTCTATCTTATTTCTCTTTCACTGTATTGACCCATGTACTTGCTATTAGCTCCTAGCTTCTTCTTTTTTCTCTTCCAACTTTTTTTTTGGTTAACATTTTCTCTTCCAACTTGGTGCAAGTAAAAGTCACCCCTATCTCTATCGGGACTTGTGCACTCCACCAATTGAGAGAGAAAGGGCAGCCTTCTTCTTGCAACAGCCTATATGTGGACTGCCCTAAATCTTTGCCCAAGGGCGACACTTAATCATGCTTATGCCTTTAATTTAAGAGGCTTGAGTAGAACTAGTCCGGTGCTGCTCCTAACTCTAAGGGGCTGTCAAGCAGGTAGGAAAGAAAGGAAAGCACGTACTAGTTTTTTTCTCATCAAGGCATAAAGGCATGCAGCTAACTTTTAAGTTTTACCACCGGACCTTGCGACCTTTTTCAATTTCTTGTACCATTGATTTCATTATGCATACTGAACTTTGGATTCTAAAACGGTTACTCTTCTGCTGAGCAAGTTGCTATTTTGTTTTCCGTTAAACAATCCTTGCTCCTATTAGCTGTCATAATATAATAATATATGATTTTTAATTGATGTCTAGACCATATCCAGATATGTTTTTTTTCCGTTTGTTTGTTAGCATGTGCGAAATCATGAGATACTTACTGTTTTATGGCATAGAGTCTCACTAAAAAGTAGTTAGGCTATTACTCTGTTAATTAAACATGCTTAGGACATGAATATCCTCCTACCAAATAATGGGGAAGGATTGGACGTGTTTGTCCACCTGCCCCTAGAGAGGGAGAGGAGAGAGAGCTTTCAAAATCATTTATCCCACCATATGCCTCATTTTATCAGGTCTCAATCGACAGGTCTCATTCTGTCCCCAAAAGGAACCACTAGGGTTCACCGGTTGGCTTATGTCGTCTGTCCTTCAGTAGAGTGCTCAAAAATGCCACTCAAGTTTCATTCAACAGAGAACAACTTGTGCCACTTGATGGGTATGACACTTTGTCCATTTTTGCTAGTTTGCCACCCTTTTCTTTAGCGAAAATTACCATACGAGGCAAAAATTGTTCTTAGTAGGTATTGAATTATTTTTTCTACCTTGCGAGTATATGTACAAATATATACGCTATGTACTTATAGAAGGAAAAAAGAATTAGGATCAACCACATTTAGGTTAGACTCATAGAAGAAATTGTACGACTAATGTTTTAATTCACATCCCCATCTTGAGATTGCCACCTTCAATTGAACCTGCAAAATTGGAAAGAAATCTCTTTAGATTCAGCATTTCAGAGAAAAGTGATTTTTATCATAGATATGACGCAGAAAATGCATATATTATCCAGATAGGATTGCTGGAAATATAATGCAGGGGGGTATAAACGCATCTGTAATGCCAGCCAGTTTGATCAAATGGTGGCTAACATCAGATCATGAGTATCTTTGTATGAGATGAATTATTTTGATGGGGCCCATAAATTCTTAGCTAGTCCTGATAATGCTCCGTGCATTATTGTTGGTAAATTGGTATTAGATGGACACCAATTAAGGGAAAAGAAATCAGTATATTGGCTCTTATTTGTGAAGGAATGGATTTGGAGATTTATGGTTATCCTGTAGTCCATTGTTTGGATCATTTTAGGTGGAAGACAGAGAAAAGGAAAGATACCAACTAAGCAACTTTTATGGATATATAATTTAAAGAGGACCCAGTTATTCTTGAGCCAAATCATTAACATTTGTGGGGTTTTCTATGGTCTCTATCATGTATGGTGATATCCTCTGTGCTTCAGTTTCTACATTCTGATGAAGTTACTAGTATACTGGAATAGAAGGTTTAGATGTAGCTTATAATAATTCACCTGTAAATGTCTGAGAGGGAAATGTTGTTGATCTTCCTTGTTGAAACTCCATGCTATAGAGGTTTTGTAACTCAGAGTCCCAGGTTGAAGTGGCTTGGATTTGCTGAAGTACAAAAATATCCTCGCGTAAGAAAACTGAAACTAGGACTCTAAATAAAGAGAAAAAGACAAAAGGGTGGAAGATATTACATTGAAACAGGATGGGTCGAGAAATGTTTCAGGGATCGAGACCGGAGCGCTAGTAGTTCTTCTGAGTGCCATATCTGGAGGAGTTATTCCCATTTCCAGTCCACAACATGAAACCACTTGCTGTACTGGACTGAATTGGAAATAGGCAGGATTCGCCATTTCTGATGATACCTCAATTGTGGGGTAAGTCGAAGCGCAAGCTGGGAATATCTGGTGAAAATTGACATTAAAGTAGGATGAGTCGCTGACACTCGCGTATGCAATTATACTTTATTGGCACTGTGATAGATGACTGTTTCTGTACCTCTTTTGTAAAGATGTTCTCGGTGTTGAAGTCAAGCCTTGGATTAACGGAAGCTAATTTCATGGACAGGAACTGTATACGATGAAACAGACAATGGCCAAGTAAGAGCACGAACAGGCATTCAAACTTATGAAGAATAGTAACGTGTAGGAAAATGCTTGTGATGATCTAGAGTATTCCTACCTCTACTTGTCTTTGAAGAGATTGGACATAATTGATGATCTCGTCCAGCATTCCGGCTTTCCCCGTGATCTTATTGCACCCTGGTACTAAATCTTGCAGATATTTCATTCTCTCACTGATCTTCTCTCTCCTAACCTGCATAATTTGATATAAAAGTTACATTAGTAAATCGAAGCTTAGAAACCACAGTTCAGGGAAAATTCATCAGAAAACATCTGAAGTTGGGAAAACAGCGCTTACTCTTTCCGCTAGGCTGTGGCTGTCAGTGGCTTGGCCACGTCGTGCTCGGACGTGAATGTAGTCCGGCTTCTGGACTTCTGTAACCTTCGAATTCTCCTTTGAAGTGTCAGTTGAAGTTTCTCTGTTATTATTGTTACTGATGTTGGCCTTGCTGCTGCTATTTTGCTCTGTTATCTTGGAATCTCCCTCTTCTGCGCAACCTTTGATTCTCTTTTCTTTGGCATCCTCTTCTGCAACTACCTGCATATGTTGCAGACTTCTTGTACTAATTAGCAATTTGTTAATTTCTTGATTAGAATTTTGCAATATAAATCAATCATTAAATTCAGAGAACTGTAGTTCGAAACTCCTAGATTAGAGCAGAGCATGGAAATAGGGGACGAGGAGTTGTTTTTCTTTTGGGCAAGAACTTAAAAAGTTTTAACTTCGAGGTGGATAGATGATTCTCAACTTGACTATTGACAAGCAAAGCATGTACCTTCAAGTTCTGGTTCTTATCCGCTTTCCTCTTCTTAGAACTCTCCCTTCCAACGGCAGAGTTCAGCTTTTCAGGCAAAATTGACTCCTTCCCTTTAGTTTCAGTCACTGCCGCCTCGGAGATTGCTGCTGCCACCGTTGGCGAGCAACTAACAGTTCTTGCAATTGCTTCATAATTCATCTCGAACCCAGAGACATTCCCATAGCCACACGCCCCATAGCCCAAATGATCATCACCCCCAAACTTCCCAACATCCGGCCACCCATTCTCCATACCCGGGTCCTGTTTCACCGCCCGAGTCACGTACTCCGCAAAACCAGGGTCATTACTGACCGAACCCTGAAGCTGATGAAGCTGTTGTGCAGAGAACACATTGAGCTCGTGATTCCCAATTAAGAAATTTTGATCTTGTTGCCACTTCATCCGAGCCCGTTGCCTCTCGAGCACACTTATGTCCGCACTGCCGCCGCCGCCAGCGACATTCCCCGGCATGTTCAGACAGTGTAGCATCTCGGGTAGAGCCCTATTCATTGTAGATAAAGTGTTGTTTCTTTTACCAAAAGAAAAAGGTGCCTGCGTGCTTCGCGGAAACTAACAATAAAGGCGTTGCCTTTGTACTGTGCAAGGATTAGGTAGCCCTGTACGCTTGCATGCCTAACTCAACGTCCTCTCAAAACCTATCGTCCTCCTCCTTTTATATCAGAATCTATATTCGTAGACAGATATGTGTATATCTATGTTTACGTCAAAAATGTGTTCCACTGCTGTTCTCCCTTTCTCTTTGTTAATAAGGGGCTAGCAAAATGGAGCTAGTGTGAGAAAGAGAGTCTCTGAGAAAAAATAATGTAAGGCTAAAGAGGAGGGAAGGGAGGGTGGGGTATATATAAATGAAAAAAAAGTTGCCGGGAAGTCTGACAGCCGGCCGGAGTCTGACACAACTAGCCGGAGTAAATAGGAGAGAGAGAGAGAGAGTAGTAACTGGGGCAGAGAGCCATCGAATGTAACCATAACGGCCATGGGTAGTGGACCCAAGGACATGACTGCCACGTGGGTGTGTCCCAGAGGGGGGAGAGACCGGGGGTGGGTGCCGGGGGGGGGGGGGGGGGCAGAGAGAGATATGGAGGCCCAAAAAGAGTCATTAAATTGGGTCTTTGGGTTTTTTGGGCTCGGGCCTTTTCTTTTTGGGCGGTCCTTGGTCACGTGAGCTATGGGAAGGGGAGAGGGGTTACTTCCACGTGGCGGATGAAGGACGGTCCAAATCTGACATGTCAGGGACTGACGTGGATGTTGTAGACCTTGTGATTGGTCTTTTAATACCTGAGTAAAGATGCCGCCTGAGAGTAAGTAATGACACGCGCCCCGTAAGAGGGTGGGAACACCGCTGACAGTGACAGGTTAAAGAAATATCTCAGAGTTGGGTGATATAAAGACGCGCGTTTAGGAGCGTATTGGTACTGCTTGTAATTAACTGCTTTAGCTGAAGATGCTGCATAGATTGAGGACTTCTCAGTCTTTCTAAAAATAGGCATATGTAACTCTTTATATATATATATATATATATATATATATATATATATATATATATATATATATATATATATATATATATATATATATATATATATATATCCTCTCCTCCATGTGTATCTTTGTGTCATTTAACAGCAGCTTATTAACGTATACAGGCTAGACCTGTTTATTATAGTTGTTTCAATGTTTTTCATTTCATGAAATGAATATCATAAGTTTTTTCTTAAACGGACTGAGAGGAGTATCTTCGCGTCAGTTTTAGCGTCAACCGAGATTAAGTCTACTCTTTAGGCGATCTTGAAGGCACACTCCCACATCGGTCTGATGCATTTAAAAGAGCACTTGAAGAAAAATCGTTCTTCTCAATGTAACAGGTCAATGTTGGGGGTGTTCCTATAAGATCGTTCGAGGCAGGAACTTAGTCTCGGTTGAAGTTAAAGTTGGTTCAAAAATATCCTTTACCTGTTAACCAAAAAAAAAGGGAAATAATTATTTTTTTGTACGCCGAAGGATTAAATTTGTAGCACTAGGACTCAGATATTCTGTTTGGGAGGAAGAAGACGGTGGCGACCCAATTTGAGGATCAGAGAGCACACCAGTTACCAGGAAGAAATAGGGAGCAACGTAATCAACAGTAGTTTTGCTTTCATTTTCGTCTAAACTCTATCCAAACTTTATCCTGGAGTCAAAGCTAGGATAATAAAGTTTATCCTGAATGCATGATAATTAAGGTTCCGTTTCCATCATGCACAAGTTATTCTGGGAAGCTTTAAGCAATACAATGTCTAGTTTTAGGAGACACCTTCGACATACTCATCAGGTTGAAGTGGCAATAGTACTCTTAGCTTGGGAAACGAAACGGTAGCGATTAAATTAAGAGCTGTTATTGTTTGTTGTTGCCGCATTTTGACCAGTCGACGTATCTAATTTGACATTAGCCTGCTAAATATCGTTGTCATTAATATAATAATAATAATAGGTTCTAATCCGGACAAAAAGATTGAAAACTTGCTTAGTGTTGCCCTAACATGTTTACAGACTCATGTTCATTGTCTTTAGTGCTACTCGTACTTTCTTTACAACATTTGTGTGAGTTAGTGAACATGGCCTTTAGACATGGGAGGCAATTGAAATTTAAGACGAACCGTGTGACTCTCTTATCTTATGAAGATACTAAATAAGTAGAATTTTTTCTTATTACCATTTTTAAGAGAGTTCCTTTATGACTGTTATAACACACGTAAATTAAGCACAGTACTTTTTTGAATTAGATCTTCTGCCTCTATGTTAATAGAAAAATATCGCTAAATGTTGATCTTGTTATCGTTGGTAATGGCATACCGTTCTTTTCAATTTGCTTTTAAACATAATGACCTGGTACAACCTATATGTTTTGGATGTTTTGCATGTTGTATACAGCCATTGCTCGAAGAATCTAAAGGGTATGGTGGGTACCATTTACACTTTGCTTTGTTGCTGAAGGTTACTTCCACTAGAGGTAGGGACCTCTCTCTCTCTCTCTCTCTCACACACACACACACACACACAAACAGAGACACTATTTTGCATCCACTCACAGGTGACCTTACAGTGCAAGTTTTAGTGCAAAGGGGTCCTGCCTTTTATCTACTTCTTCTATCACTTTCTATGTGGACTAAATGAACTGAAACCTACCCCTTTTTGCCACTCTCCTCGTTTTGTTTCACTCATTGCTCTTTAGTTCTTTCCATCATTATATTTGTATTACCTAGAGCCCAAGTACAACGTACTTGTATATAGATATATATGCTTCCACTTGGGTTGCAGTCATATAGTAATGCGTATCTAATTACATGCTCCTTTTTTGAATAAATTCACAGGAAATACATACTTTTCCGATTAAGAAATGGTACTAGTCAAACTTGCCTTCATTACTGATTTTACTTGAAAATAAAGGACTTCATTATTGCTTTTTATTCCATGCATAAAAGCTCGATGCATGCCAAAATGGCAGTAACCATTGAAGCAAACTCTTTAATTATTAATACCTAGAAGACTATTGAACGAACCCACCTCTGGCATAAAAATTTACCTTTTAGAAGAAGAGAAGAATGCCCGTCACGAAAAGGATATTCAATAGGAGTGAGACATTAGTAAAATACTCTGCCTTGCTCACTCTCTACTCTACCATTAGCCCCTTTAGGAACACTCATAATTTTTTTCGTATCAACAATTTTGATCAAGAAGATTGAGATCACGCACTGCCGTGTCTCACTTCTATGGTTATGTGACATTTTGGAGAGAATCAAATCCGGAACCTGGAGTGGTAAACTAGGAGCCCCTAGCCTTGGAGTCTGTAGAGAAGTTGTTGGGCAAACAATTATGAGTGGATGACAGCTCTAGTTACGAGGCCCTTCGTGGTTGGGCTGTTCAAACTTCTATGTAGGTCATATCATCTTATTGCAATCTTGCTCAATTGATATTACTAGTTTATGCGCAGTCCCTCTTATCCTATCCCTTTTTCGTGGATAAAATGATAATGGGAGCAGAGATGGGGGGTTGTAAGTTGCCAATGACAGGTAGCAGCAGATCCGATGTATTGGAAATCTTAGTTCTCATTGCATTGCCACTCTCCTCCCAATCTTTGTTTGATGTGTGACAAAAACATAGATGTCGGGAAAAAAAAAAAAGAGGAGAATTTGGACCATCAAACTTATGCTTGGAACTACTGGAATAAGTATTTTTTTATGACAAAAGCTTTGGAGGATCTCTGGTCCTCCAACCCCGGCCTATCCAAGATATAAGAATTCTCTTCAACCTAGATGTTCTTGACTAATTCTTGAATAGTAATTGCATCTCTTTTTTGCTTCACCTCCTTCCGACTTTCTTTCTGGATATATGCAATTCAAGAATAATTGTAGAAACATGAAAGGCTCTTTGAGAGAGTGGCCCTCGGATATCATTTATAATTGTTTGCAGTTCGCGGATTCATGAATAGTAGATTTGTCATCTATCATACAAAAATCAAACAAGTTACAAGGAACTTTTTGTTATTGGTGTCTGACTGGTGTATGCTGTCGAGATCATCCCGTAGTTCCTTTCTTGTACTGTTTGCATTACTTGATCTCGTACACGTCGTACACCATATCGGACAATAAACATCCTCCTCCTCCCACTTCAGTTGTGTACAGTATCTGTCGCCCTTTGTTAAGGGAATAGGGTAACAACAAATCTATCTCCCAAGACTGGATAATAGACAACTTACCGATGACCACTTCTGGTGCTATTTTGCTACAGTTCCCTCGTCAGTAAATTCTTCCACATAGCCTTGCCCCTTATTAAAGGGCATAGGGTAACAACAAATCTATAAGGAAGAGTAACTGACGACGACCTACAGATGATAAATTCTTTGTGAGAGATTAGAAATTAGTTTTTGGAGTGGGGAAATCTTTGAGTGGTGCCTGTGCGAAGGCATGTCCATCCATATGCACTTTGTGTTACTGGAACAATTTAACATAACAGATGACAACTTCTCTACCCCTAACATTTTTATTTCGCATTCATGATGAGTATTCGCATTACAACCCTTTGAATCCCTCACTTTTGTTTCAAAATTTGAGACATTAAATCTCCTTACCTAAATAAAAACGAGTAATTTTTTTTTTAATATTACACCTTGTAATCTAAACTTAGGAATTCAAAGTCCAATATTGGATAATTTCCAACAAAAGAGCTCAAGATTTGGGGTTTCTTCGAATTACTCTGTCTCTTACTTCAAGATTCAACTTGCCGCTATTTTATCTAAATTTCAAACACAAACTAAAACCATTGGCTTCTTTGCCAGTTTTCAAGAACTTCAGTTTGTTCATCAAATGTGGTGACCTCTTTTCGACTTTATTTGAGCAAAACAATCTTGCCACATTTCTCATCTCTATCTTTTTTTTGATCGACTATAGCCAAGGAAAAAAATTGCACAAATGCGACAATCAGTACACATCGATATAGTTATTAACAGGTGGACGATACTATTGTCATCAATCAAGATAACGCATAACTTTAGGAACATATCATATCATTAGTATCCCGGGCAAAATATTGTTTCAGCCGAAACGTGTCGATCCCAAGGGCTTGATATGCTTGGTGTCTGCTCTTGATGATAATGAATAGGCAGATAAGTGTCATGTTTGTTATGTTGCACAAGGACCTTCAAATGAAGAATTAGTTAGGGTCAATTGCACTAGGCACCCCTAAATTTTCACGCGGTAGCGTTTTGCACCACAAAGTTATTTTTAATTATCTACCGCCCCAAACTTTCATAAGTGTGGCTCCCAATACCCTTCATCCATTTTCCGGCCAACAGCCTCGCCGGAGAAGTAATTTAACTCAAACAAGGAGGGCTTTTGGTCAGAACAATTAAAAAATGGAGATTACGGTTGAATCTAAAAGCTAATGGGTTTGGCCGGTTGCGGCGAGGCACTATTGCAGCTGCGATAAGAGGACGGAAAGGGGGAGGGGGGCACTGACGGGGGAAGGGACGCTGTCGACATGCGATGCCGAAGGAAGGGCAACGGGGCAAGGTGCTGTTGCCGTCGCGGGGGGTGGGGGGAGAGAAGAAGGAGGAACGAAAGGGGGTCGGCGTCACCGACTGGGGGAGGGGCGATGCCAGCTGAGAGAGAGGCATCGATTTGAGATGTTGCAAGAGGGACGACGAGGCAAGGGGCTGTTCCGGTCGCGGGGGGCAGCGGAGAGAAGATGAGGGCCGAAAGAGGGGGAGTCGACGTCGCCAACGAGGGGAAGGGGCGGTGCCGGCCGAGGGTGGGGCGCCGGTGCAAAGGGTGATAGAGATTAGGTTTTCATTCACTTGCTATTCCATAAATGCCCCCCTAAGTTCAGTCGATTAATTCTTTTTGTCCGGGATTGGCCGGAATTTGGACGGAGGGTGTTGGGAGCCACACTTATGAAAGTTTGGGATGATAGATAGCTAAAAATAACTCTGTGGTTTAGAGCGCTACCGCGTGAAAATTTGGGGGTGCCTAGTGCAATTGACCCGATTAGTTAATAGAAATGTTTTGATTTGGTAGTGACACGGATCATAACATGTTAGGTCATGGCATTTCTCACGTAAGGCTACCGATTCAAGGGGCTCGTCATTAACTATTGGTGCATAGGGAGGGCTTGTTTCTGTTCATGTCTGTTTTGTGAACATGTGAATTGATGCATGTGAGTTGCAAGTTCCAACGCAAAGCAAAACATGGCTACGTCAATCTCCTCAAGCGGTAAGTTGCTAGATGACAGAAAAGAAACTCGGAATATCACCTGAATTTGCGCAAAAGGTCGCAGCATAGGCTAAGCGGCGTAACTTGGGGGTCACAAATCTACGGTTACCCAATATTGCATTTTCAGTCTGTCTTTAGTCACCGCTATTTTGGCATGCATTTAGCCTTTGTTGTCACGGAACTTTTATATTGACAAGAAAAAGGAAAAAAGCAGGAGGGAGACTTAAAGGTTTGTGTTTTGTCGAGTGTTGGATATATGGTACTGAAAACTATTACATAGAATAAATAGGAAAGAACTTATCGGATTGAAAGATGCGAGTTGAAGCGTGCGTATCAATGCCCTCAATAGTTATTTCTGTCCCTCGAAAATGATGTGTTGGTACTGAATGTCATGAATAGATTGCCCTTCAACGTTTAATGAACTCTTCTATACGCTAACAAGCACTCGAATAGCTTGGAGACATTTGTAACAATCTTAACTTGTTTGAAGTTGTAATATGAACAAATCAATGATGTATGGTAAGAGTTTTTAGATTTTCTTTTTGTGAGAAATGAACGAAAGTGATGGCTTTTTACATTAGAGGCAAGGAAGAAAAATATAAAGCACATGGGTCAAATTAACTATATCACATTTACATAGTGCAGACAACTCAATAATTGAAGTTCATTTACTTCAAATAAAACACGTGTTAAATATCAATTTAGCTGAGAATTAAAGGTAAAAAAAGAAGAAAAGTCCTCAATTTTGATTTTGAAATATCATAAATTTAGACACAAGATACACCAAGGACTGGTTGTTTTCACCGAGGAGATATTTGGACCTCTTGGATCACCGAGAGTAATATCTTCTGTTCAGTGTAATTAAATCAAATCAAAGTGCAAGGAAAAGAAAGGTTCCATACCCCTTTCGGGTTGCAAACTTTTTGTTCACGATTTGCGTGTCCCTCTAGGATTTGGTGGGGGTTCTCCCCAAATTTAACCTTTCAAAGGATCTTGTTAATTCAGCAGGATTTTGTTACCTTTTAGAAGCTCAGTACAGTGAGAAAGTCTGAATTTAGAGCCTAATCAATTTCTTGCCACTTTTATGTCGATATTAGGTCATCTTAAGTGAAAATTGAGGATTCAAAAATCTTACAAACAAAAGTCGTTTGCTTCTTGGAGTTGTTGATTTCATCACAAGGGTGTCGTTACACTCTTCTCTTTTATAAGTTAAATTTTACTCCCTATCTTATGTCATCTCTCTTTCCATCTTTTCACCTTCTTTGGTAGTCTTTAATGGCTAAATTACAGTAAGAAAAATGCGTTGACGATAAAATAGTACTTTCTATGTCTCAAATTATGTGATCAGGTTTGACTTTGCACATATATGGGATATGTCATGTCTTATGCGTTTTCCAAATCTACCCCGAGAGAGGGGGGGGGGGGGGGTGGAGGGTGAGGAAGAAAGTGGGCCAGAGAGGAGAAATGGGTTAGAGGATTAAATATAAAGAGAGAATTAGAATTAAAAAAAATGCGTAAAGGGTAATCAAGAAAAAATACCCAGAAAATCTTTCTTAATTAAGAATATGATTAATTTTTTTTGAAAAAGTTCAAAAATGAAATATAATCAAGTTTTTGGGTGGGAGGGAGGGAGGGAGCGATACTTCTTGAATAAAACTCTTTTCTGCAGATAAATTGCAGTAGGATCTACCCATTGATCCAGCAATTCAGTGAGGTTTGATTTTACATCTAACAAAACTAAAGCTCGCCGCCAACCATGCCTCAGATTTCTTGGTAATTCCTGATAATGGATAGGCCTGAAATGGGTCTCACTGTTTTTGAGTAGCTTTGGGTGGGCCTAGACCAGGCCCAGTTCTTTCCAGCTGGGTGTGGCATCTTTGTTGTGGCTGGTAGACCCATCTGGAAGACAGGGAAAAGAAGCTAAAAGCAAACGAAGCAATGTATCAGACACCTTGTCATAATCAAACTTCTAGGTTTGTCTCCTCCTTTTTTATTCAGTATATATATATATATATATATATATATATATATATATATATATATATATATATATATATATATATATATATATATATATATATATATGGAAGCTGATCCATTGATAGCGCTAGCAAAATAGAAGAAGTTGCTAGCGCGATCTGGCCGTCCATCCCAAAAGATGGACGACCCAGATCTTTTTTTTTTGCGTTTTTTAAGTACGTCCGCTACATTATGTAGCGGACAATTTTTTGTATTTTTTTGACAAAAATACCCTCCGAGTCCGTCCGCTATATAATGTAGCGGACAAGTTTTCAGACTTTTTTTTTCTCTTTCTGTCATTAATGTTCTGACTTTTTTTTCTTTCTCTCTCTCCTTTCTCTCATCCGCTACATAATGTAGCGGACAATTTTCTCACAAAAATACCCTCCAACTCCATCCGCTACATTATGTAGCGGACAGAGGTAGTACTTTTTTTTGACATAAATCTATCCGCTACATTATGTAGCGGACAGAGGCAGACCCTTTTTCTCTCCTGACATGTCTGCCTCTCATGTCCCCTCCTTTCTTCTTCTTCATCTCTGTCTCTCTCTGTCTCTCTCCTCTCCATCCTCCTTGCAGCAATGACAACAGCCCACAACACGGCCGAGCTCGACTCCGGCGTCGCCGCAGCAGAGGCGTTGGCCTCATCCCCGAGCTCCGACCACCACAACCAACAAACCCACGATTTCAGCCTTGGCATTACCCAGATGTTTCAGCCTTTCAGCGCGGCCTATCTCAAACTCCCATTACCCAGATGTTTTTGCATTCAATTGGTTGATTTCAGCCTTGGCATTCAATGGGCACTACAGAGATGGTCGGCAAGGTTCTCCAACGGTCCCTTTCCGGCAAGGTTCTCCAAAGCAAACTTTGACCCAATATTTGTGGTCCATTTCCGACCATTAGTATCGGTAGAATCCCCAGAACCCCCACAGTCCAAGAAAATCTTATCCATGGCAACAAAGTCAGCAGCCAAACTTAACCCAATCACAAAAGCCAACAACAAAAACGACGACGACGCCGAACTTAACCCCTTCACCGCAATCTGGTATGTTCACCGGCAGCGACGACGCCGTCCCCCCGACCACCGCCTCAGCCCTCTTCGCCGCCGCTAGCGGCTTCTTCCTCGAACTCACCACCAGTTTCCTGTAGTCCGGCGAGACGACGCCGCAGCCGACCGAGCTCCACACGTCCAATTCGTCCGATTCGTCTGAAGAAGAAGCAAAGGAGGAATGGGGGAGTGGAGTGGGGACAGCAAGAGAGAGAGAGAGTCTGAAAATTGATGGGAGAGGGAGAGAGTGTGTCAGCACAAAAAGAAGAAAGAAAGGACAGAGAAAGAGATAGGCAGAAAAAGTGTATCTCGACGGTCCGCTACATTATGTAGCGGATGGGCACAAAGGGTATTTTTGTCAAAAAATTGTCCGCTACATAATGTAGCGGACATACTTAAAAAAATGCAAAAAAAAAATATCTGGGCCGTCCATCTTTCGGGATGGACGGTCCAGATCGCGCTAGCAAATACCCCATTTTGCTAGCGCTATCAATGGATCAGCTCCCTATATATATATATATATATATATATATATATATATATATATATATATATATATATATATATATATATATATATATTTCTGGCAGATAATCAGTAGCATCCAAGTTGGAGGAATAACAGCATTAAATAAAGCATTCATGGGTGCATATCTGGTGCCCATTTTCACTCTTCTGAATTGCATTAACCATGTATTTGATGGTCATACAAGATACAAGGTACTTCTGAATTAGAGCTTGTCCCTACTGGTTTATTGTAAACTGTTCTCGCGATGTGAGCATCTCAAATCTAATCTTTTTGGCCTACTCAATTTCTTTTTCTTTTTTTTTTTGTGTAAGTATAATCGCTTTTCAAAAGTCGAAGTTGTCGGCCCGTGAGCTTTTTGAATAACTTTTGTGTTCTATATTTGTTAGGTAATCCTCTTAATCTGACAAATTCTGTGCAGTTAATTTATGCACAAGGTATATCAGTGTCAACAAAACTATTGTTATAACTATAACTAAAAGCTATATACAAGGTCCACATGGAATGCCTTTTTTGACCGACTATGATTATAGGAATTCAACTAATACGTCACATTTCTAATCAGCAATTTAGAACATAATAAGGAATAGTGTCTAATAGATGGGAACGTTCCGTATAGATAAATGACATTTTCTTAAACGAAATTCTTATGCAAATAGAAAAGCACCGAGTGAGTGACATATATAATTTTTAGAAAGGGGAGAAAGCCAATTGTTCTTGCCAATAAAGGTACAACTTAAAAAGAAACCTTCCATCATTAGAAAAAGCTGTGTTAGAACTGTTTTGTCTATAGCTTGAATTATCTTTCCCTCGTCCAGGTAGGCTAAAAAAGTCTAAAGCCCTCTTTTTTGGGCAATAGTCTGCTAATTTCTTTAGTTCAATGAAAATCAGACTCAAGTCTTTTGGCAGGACACAAATGAATCAAAACCTAAGCTATACGTTTAATTCGAAGCAGGTCTAACTTTAATCCGAAGCACATTGTCCAATAAAAGTTAGAACTAATGCTCTATTTTGTGGCCGCACCCAAGGACTTAATTTTGGAGCTCCCCAGAGAAAGACAGCAAGAATGGGCAAAACCAATTTTGATACGACAAGAATGGAGGGGCGCTGTCAATTCGTTGTTGAAGTTGGGATCAATCTATTGAACTACAGTGGGTTAGGAGCGACCGAGCCACATGAGGTTATGAATATATATGCACTGAGGAACAAGAACACACAAATCTCATTGATCTTGGTTATGGTGATAAGTTATTATAGCGGTGAGAAGGTTGAGGGATCTTTAGAAAATCAGATATATGTCTTAGGACGGATAAGTGGATGGGAAGAAAGGAGAGGGGGGTTTGGGGAGTGTTTGGAACCTCTCTACCAATTCCTTAAGCCCATATGGGGTGTCCCAATTATTTTAACTTAGCCTTGAAGACCACTTGATCCTTTCATTCACATATCTTAGCTTGTCCTCCCCCAATCCCATTTGCACCTACCCATCATTCATACTTGTCCTTACTTTAATCCTTTCTCTAATTTGGTCTCAGATTCATGTCATCTCAGTATCAAACAATCACCATCAGGCCCCCCACATCCCACCCCCACCACAACACACACACACACACCCCCCAAAAAAAAGAAGAAAAAGTGACGAATAAAAATGGTTAGGGGACTTCTACTAAACTATGATGCGGTATATGTATATGCGGGTTGCACCTTAAGGTGGGAACTGCCCATCTTGACTTTGAGGCTGTTTTCAGAAAGTGTTAGTTATTTGGTTTATTGAAGGGTTATCTCAAATATACAGTCTCATGAGACCTGCCACCTTGCGCAGGAAAATGAGCAACCTTAATCATTAGGCTATGTCCCGTTTCCTATAATGTTGACAATAATACTAGAAGTTGATCATTTTTCTGATTCATTCCAGTTCTGGCACTATTTAGTTGCACAACCTGCTTCCTAGTGCAGATGCACATAAATGAAATTAGGCACCATAATTTATTAGGTAAAGATAGGCATTATAGTCTATTAGGTACTCTTGCCTTCAAGTGGATCGATGAAGTAGTATTGTCAATCAATATTGTGACATCCTGGAAAACAATCTCATGCCATCATATCCACCTTAACATATTTCGGTCCTCACAATTCAAGACATCAACCATAAATGTATTACTCTAATGTCCCAAACAAAACATCATTCCACATTGTCTTCTTTAATATATTATTGATGTATCATAGTTAGCACCTCATTTGTTCTAACCACCGGAAACTTTGGTAAAAACTTGTATTTCCATAGGTAATAGGTGCGGAAATACTTTTTTTACGGGGTTAAACGTATTTCATATGGTTCAAGTGCGCTAGTCCCAAAGTCCCAATTTTTGTTTTTAGTTGAACAATAATTTTCCGTGGAGTTAGAATGCACTCTTATGTGACTAAACTTTTTTTTCCTTTTTAATGCTATATAACTGATAATGTCGATTTTAAGTATCATTTAGAATGAATGTGCTTGCGTAAACGCATCTGACATGTCTTACAACATCTGCGAACTAAAAAGAATTTATAAGCAAATTAGTTAACACTGGGAGAAAGCTCACCGCATAAAATTTTTGTAGTTACAAGAGTAAAGTTTACTTGACAAAACCCTAACAAACTTAGAGAAGACAATGCTTCCTAAAACCCAATGATCAGCTTGTAGAGCTAGTCAATTAGTAGTGCTTAATCCACTTAGTCCATTGATTTTTGATATCCCCAAACTTATCACCATCCGGCCACAAATTAAGATCCACAGGGAGATGCATGAGTCATGACATCCTTGACTATCTTGTCTGGGGGTCCTTTTCATGGGCTATATTTGTCTACCAATAATTTGTTACCTAAAAGACATGAACCAACTTATTGTTTAGTACTATGTGATCCTCAATCATTTTGCATAGATTTTCTACCCCAGTGATTATAAAATGATGTTCTTAGCGAAACTAGTAGAGTTACGATAAAGTTGGCAGTGGCCAGCTCTTAGCATCAATCGACTTCTTCCTGCAACTGTAAGTATAGTTGGGGGGTCCTTAATTGGGAAGACTCTTTCAGTGATTATAGTGCTGTTTGATTGGACCAAAAGCACTGGTCAAGATCAACCTTGAAAGAGCCAGCGTCTACTTTGTGCTTGCGGGAGACGCATAAAGCACCATTGTAGACGAAGTACAGTTCAGAGATGATGTTTCTCTGATGGATGGGCATAATGAGTGCTGCTTGGAAGCCTATCAAGTCTACTGCATGCAGTTAGTTGTTCTGGTAAAATTGTTTTAGGCCATTCCACGCCACTAGGGATAAAAGGTTACAGAGAGGAAGGACCAGACTGACCTCCTGTAGACAAATAAAGGTACTTGGATGCCCGTTTGTGAAATCAACCACGGGCGGGAACTTATTCTACGTACAAGATTCGGGGCAATAAATAACTACAGAAAATAAGCATGAATTAAAGTTCTAGCTTCGTAAAAGTTGTAATCAGGATGATCTGTTTGGGACGTGATTTTTTCTTGTCCACCAGAGACTAATTGATCTGATCTACTAAATAGTGGGTAACAAACAGGTTCTCTCCTCCTGAAGTTCTTCACATTTCGGATAAAGACAAGAATGGGAACCAAGTTTAATTGGTATGACGATAAAAGATTTTATCAGCTGAACTAATTGATACCCGTACGATGTTCATTATGGCATTGTACAGTCACGTGCCTGATAACTTTTTATCCCTTCCAATAAGATCATCCAAGCGATTTAACTGCGGAAAAGTAATTCATAGAGGCTATACCATCCGGAAGCGGCAAGCTCTTTTAGAAATTTGCGCACCTTGGTAGAGGTGTTGTATGATCAAAAATAATATTTTGTACTAATTAATCAATATGCCCTTAGGCACTATGATACATAACATACATAGAAGTGACACTCTTAGCTAGAAGAACGAGAAAGGCACAGTTGGTTAAAGAGAGTGAGAGATGCATGGGGTGTAGGGGTCGTCTAATATATATCTTAAATGATTCTACCAAAGTTTTTTTTTTCTTTTCGATCGGTCGATTCTACAGAAGTTAGATATGCCTCCTTGGGAAAGGTCATATGTTCAAGTGCATAGCAGTAGCAAATTATTTACGCGATTTTTTTCTCCTTTTCTTGTGATTTTTATCCTCAAATGAGACATGCTTCTATGACCAACAAGGAGGTTTGACAAGTTGGGCTCCATGAAATCGAATAAGCCCCACTTTATTGGACCATCAGCCCAAGCGAAATATAATGGCAACATTGAGACTTTAGACATACCAAATTTTGGCATCTAAATGAAGATTTTGATTCTATTTGATTGGGCTGTGTGTGTATCTAATCATAAGAGCATAAAGACCTGGCCCGCTTCTAACATTCGTCAACTGTCTTCTTTTTTTTTTGTTTGGGGGGGGGGGGGGGGGGGGAGTTGTGACCGTGGGGCGTGTGTTGGTGTGGGTGTGCGTCTTTGTGTATGTGGGAATGTGGGTGATGGGGTAGGAGGTAGGAGTGTCGGTGGTGGAAAGCTAGGCAGACGGCGGCAACAATTGGTGGGGGTAATTAATGGAACCTTTGGTTCGGTGGGTTTGATTTTGGGACTTTATTGAGGGGTGTTTTTTGGGTTTTTATTAAATTTTAACAGCAACCCAACATAACAGAAAGGGGTTTGTGAAACACGGACCCGGAGATCAGGGTAATTAAGTACTAAATCAAAACTCAGTATCGAGGGTACGAAAGATGCAGCAGACTAGTTCATTTATGTGCAGAGAACTTGTTATGTCTCGATTTCGGTAGTACCAAAAAAATCCCTATTCGCTTTTGCCTTGTGACTCTCCTTGTTAAAGAGAGCAAAACTGGTCGGGTTGCCTTTTCTGCGGTGGTCCAAGTCTTGGATCAAATTTCTCTGACGTTTGGGTTGACAAGTCATACTCAGTTCACCAATCAGAACGTGTCTAAGGCTCCATTTTCCTGCACCTGTTCGAGGTTATCTCCTCGTCTTTTGTGTAAAGATGACGTGGTTGGGACTGGGGACTCCACATTTCCGTTCTTTCAATCTTGCATGCATGTTCAGTATTTTGGTTCACTAAATTTTCGGCGCGGACTATCAAGTTCATGCTCAATTTTGATAAACATAAATCTATAACCACCACCACCACATATGGGAATCCAGTTTGGTTGGCACTCCAAGCTCATGCATCTATCTGCTTATCCTCAAACGTGTGATCACCCAAAGCAAGCACTGCATTTTGCTGAGCACAGATTTGTGGGCGCGCACACACAAATTCTCGTTCAGTCTTTGGATTTGTGCTTTTAACGATCGAGCAATAGGTAGCGTGGACCACATGAATGGTATCCATCTATGGCTGTTGAAGAGTCACAGTCCCGTAAGCTGGTCTTGTGTGCATTTTAAGCCATCAGAGATCTAGACACTGATTCTTGACAAAGAGGTTACCTCCGTAGTCGGTTACGATACACATTAATGATCGTTATCTATAGTTGTTAAGCACTTTTTTTTTTTTTTTTGTGTTGGGGGAGACTCCCAACTTGTTGGGGAAGGACCACCCATGTAAGAAAAAAAGATCAATAGTGAGAGAAAAGAAATGAGAAATTGATGGCCGGTGAACTTTAAGGACCACCTTACGGTTAGAAGTACACCAAATGGTATTACATTCGCATCTTCTCATAACCTGTGAATGCAAATCAACTACATACCTAAACAATTGGCTTTTCAATCTGTTGACTTTTCTCGACTTCATTGAAATTAGCTTTGCAGAAGTCTGGGGTTTACATTGTTGTTTGAAGGCCAAATTTAAAGCGTCAAACGTTAAAACCGGGATGGGAGGGGGGGGGGGGGGGATAGGGGTGGGGTTTAAAGGCTAATGAACTGAGAATTGCTAAACAAATATGAGAGCCAATGTTTACCACCTGTGAAATGAATAATTACCACATGCTAGGAGAGGCATACCTCCATGCCTCTCCGGTGAAGCTGAGAAGTCCTAATATAAATTTAGAGAACCTTCACATAGAGTATACCAAGCTGAGAAAGAGAAAAGGGGAATACGCTGCGTATTTCAACAGCATATCAGCTAGAGATATCAAGTAATCATGTAATAGGTGAAGAGTTGAAATCCCGTCTCTGTGCCATCTCAAGATTGCTCATTGGGACATGTATTACGTGTTGAGAGATATAAAGCCCTCATTGGGTATCAATCTCACATCGGGTAATGACAAAACAATACTTCACTATATATGCCTTGTACGCCTTTCCTCTTATAATCAATTGGTTTTAAGGTGGATGCTTTCACATTACCATGAATTTTCTGAAGAGATGAGGAATCGGGTGAGGAATCGAAGCGGTATTCATGGAAAAATGATCGTGCATCTTGTTAAAAAGACATATAGTCAAAGTTCATTGTTTAGTTGCCTTTTTTTTTGGTTACAACTCTCTATCCAATAGTTGCATTACCTGCTCCTCAAGGCACCCTTATAATAGAGAAAATATTTGGTGATTGTTTAGCGTCACGTCATTGACTTACGTGATATTAGACTATCACTAATTTTGTAACAACTGGACGATGAAGTCATCTGGTGGGGGCTACAAGATAACAACATTGTGATGGTAAACCGTGATTAGTATTGAAGATTAAAAAGTTCAAATTCAATTATTTGGTGAAAAATTCGAAGATCCCATCCATTAGTAAGTCAGCTCTCCTAAATCGGTAAACAATGGTAAGAAATGGAAAAATCAAAAGAAATTACATAATGACCGCACTTTCTCTACCACCTCTCTAATCTCTCATCTTCTCCATACCTGCTACCCCAGAGGAATGCAGATCAATCATAGCCGGAACCTCCTTCGTTGGAATTAGCTCCATCACCGGTGAATACGACCTTTGAAGTCGACCAGTGACATACGGCATCTGAAGTCCACTGGCTCATGCTGTTTGGTTCGGAACTTGGGTTTTCTGTGGGACTTTTTGGGAGACTATACTTTAAGATATTGGTGACCCACTTTTTTGATTTTGTGATGCTAGTGATTGGTTCAAAGTTAGCATTCCTGAAGATTACTTCATTCTTCTGGAACCAAATACATCACAATAACAACTATCGTTTGTTTTTAGCTTTGTAGTACTAGTCCGTCTTCTTGTTATAGGATTTCATCAAGAAGGAGCTGCTGATTTTAATAAAACTGTTAGTCCAGGAATTAAACCGCGTACCCATCCGTTTCATTCTTGATAACGGATTTCAACTGAAATTAAACTGTGAAGGTTGAGGAGGTATAAAAACTGTGCAGGTTGAGGAGTTGATAAACTCTTCATTATTTCATCTCCAGCCAGGTCGAAGCATATGCTACTTTAGTTGCTCAAACGAGTTCTCTACAAACTGTTGTTTGTGGAACATTCTTATACTTTTTCCTCTATATATAATCTTCTTGAAATTGAAGTTTACAGGCCTGATATGAACCATTGTTCTGTTGTCTGTCCCGATAGAGTTTTGCATCAGTTCCTGATTTGGATGAAGGCATTAGAGCCTTCAACAAGTATCAAATTGCACTTTGAAAATATCAAGTGAAAAATCTAGATTGAAAGTAAGGGAAAACACAACGGGAAAGAACCTAATTAGCAGGAAAGCAGCTTGGGGATGTCGTATTCAAGTAACCAACATCAGTGACATCAACCCTCCAGTACTACGATGAGAAAATCATTTGCAGCTTTTATTCTATGGAAGAAGTTGGATTTGCAGAAAAATTGTCACAAAACTCGATATGAAAAACACTTCTTTCAGACATTTTATCAAACATGTTGCATTTAGTCATTTGAAATATGAAGACAAGAAGAAAATAGACATCCAAGTAAACCGCAAAAAATAAAAAATAAAAAGGGCAAAACAAAAGCAAGTGAAACAATTTTCAGTCTGAGATGAGTAATTTTCATCTTCCATTATAAATTTTCTTAACTAAGCGAAGTCCATGTATAGAAAATTGTGATTTTGTCGGAGTTGGTTTGTCGCTAACAATGTCGTTGTCGCCGTAAATGTGAGGCATGGCTTCAAAGGAGATATATCGCTGGAATTGGCACCAGCTTTTGTCGCTTGAGATGGTTGCCCAGGGGCTTCTCGCCGGATATGGTTGGTGCGATAGTTAATGAAAAATGTAAAATGTGGCCATAAAGAGTGGCAAAAACTGAAGAGTTATAAGAGTATAAGCAACAACCTTCCTTCTCTTATAACTGGATCGGGAACCACACCAGAAATTAGGCCTGCAAAAGAGAACACGGAGTGACCGCCGGGTTGGGTTCCGGCGGGGGAACGCTCCGATGCTCAAGTCAGAGATAGTTAACAATGTAGAACTCTGAGAAGCAATAAAGACACAATGTATATGTGTGTGAGCCCGTCCATACCTGAGGGGCTTGACCCCTTTATATAGTGGTAGAAGGAGGAGTCTTAGTAGGACTGGGCTTTGACCAACTCTAATCAGAATCTAATTAGGATCCTAGAAGATCTCATGTCAATCTGAACTGATAGAGTCAGAGCCTCTTTAGGATTCTGTCCGGTGATTGATACGGTAAATGTCATATCAGTAATGAGCCAGTATGGGTTACGTGTCATAACTGTCACATGTCGTTCGTAGATTGGAGGGATATTTTTAGCTATATCATATGCCCCCTGCTTTTGCCAGCGTTAATGAAGCGGGTGGAAGCACACTTTTTCCACTGGTGATAGCGAAATATGCCAAAAACAGAATTGAATTTGTTTGTCTGACATTTCATATATTCAAAGAGTGCTCTGTTCGGTAACGCTCTGTTCGGTCATGGTTCTGCTTGTTCGGATTTTTTCTGCTCGAACCATGTTCTGCTTGGACTATGGGCCTTTTCGAATTTTTCGGCTTGGACCATGTTCTGCTCGGACTCTGGGCCTGTTCAGATTTTTCTGCTCAGACCATCTTCTGCTCGGACTATGGGCCTGAGCTGAAAAGGCCTCATTTTTTCTTCTATTTGGTCAGCGAGCTCGGACGTGGATCTGCTCGGATTTTTTCTGGTCTGACCATGGCCTGCTCGGATTATGGCCCGAGCTGAAAAGCCCCAACATTTTTCCCTGCTCGGTCGTTGGGCTCGGACCATGATCTGCTTGGACCTACTTTGCGGGCTTGTTGCGCGGACGCGGGCCTGATGGTGGAGAGGCCCAATCTAATGAACCCTTTGTTGAAAAAGTAAAGAACTCCTTACTGCTCATGTGTCCGAGCAGATTCGAATCCTTGACCTCGCGCACGGAATGAGAACAAAACGCCACTGAGCTGGTCGGTCTCGTATGTCAAGTCCGAGCAGAAAATATAGTTGTACTATCACTTAAGAACTTGAAAAGTCCATAACTTTTTGCTCAGATATCCGTTTGAGGTGAATTTTTTGTTGATTTCGGGTAGTTTTCAGAGTTCTATCCATAGAAAATATCATTTTCTTCATAAGAGTTCAGTTGAAATCTCTACCTAAGAAAAGTCCTTTGACCTCCACTCGATTTTTTCTCTAGTCAAACTCCTTAGAGTTTTACCCATGGGCTCTTGAGAGCACAAAGAAAACAGAGTTAGGATGTCTGCACGGGCGACGAGTTCGGACATGGTTCTGCTCGGCCACTGTCACTCTGCTCGAGCAAAGTGTTCGGACGGGATTCTGTTCAGACAGAATTCTGCTCGGCCGTTGTCACTTTGCTCGGGCAGAGTGTTCGGACGGGATTCTGTTCGAACAGAATTCTGCTCGGCCGTTGTCACTCTGCTCGGGCAGAGTGTTTGGACGGGATTCTGTTCGGCCGTTGTCACTCTGCTCGAGTAGAGTGTTCGGACGGGATTCTACTCGGGCAGAATTCTGTTCGGCCACGGTCACTCTGCTTTGGCAGAGTGTTCAGACGGGATTCTGCTCGGGCAAAATTCTATTCGGCCACGGTCACTCTTCTCGAGCAGAGTGTTCGGATGGGATTCTGCTCGGACAGAGTCTTATTTCCTTCCACGTGTCTTATTCTCCATTAATGCCTCTGAGCGGGAATTTTCAAGTTTACAAACTTCTCCTTTATTAGCTTGTGACACGTAAGGGTAGATAAACCGTTGGGTATCCCAAGAAACGGTTATTTGTATTTTTCTTTATAAAAGGAGATCTCCACTTCACTTTTACCCTACTCGAATCATTTGCTCCCAAGAAGACAAAGGTTATTCCTCCTGACCACTCTCTGCAGACTGTAGAGAATGTGTCCATCGAAGAGGATCCCATCTTTCGTTCCAGATGGACTCTTCGTTCTGATGATGTTGGGATGCCTGATAGTCAGATTTCAGAGCAACACCTTGTTCACGGAGTTCTTCCTCTGGACAAGGAAATTTTCCAGAACCAAACTCACGAAACCTTTACCTGTTCTTTTGCTCAGGCTGTTTACACAATGAGTTTCTTTCTCTTAGTCTTCCCTTTGTATTTACTTTTGGACTCCGTTTTGCTGATTGTTCCAATCTTTATTCCAGATGTATGCGAGCGGGTCTGAAATGTTGTCTCGTTTTGAGATGGCGAGGCAAGTGGCAGCTTGCACAGATCGAGACTTTGGAGAAGAGGCTAGAACGGGCAAAGAGGAGAGCGGCAGAAGAGGTGAAGAAGGCTCGTGATCAAGGCATCCGTGACTTTCTTGATGGGAATGCTTGGGATGAATGGCTAAAGAAGCGTGCGGATGACGGCCTTGAGATTTACGAGCTTGGTTTTGCGAAGGCCAAGGAGATGTTCACCGAGCGCTTTCTTGATATCCCCTTGGATAACTTCGTTCTGCCTGCAGTGATATCTCCTTTTGAAGAGACTGTTCTGCCATCAGAGGCAGGTGATGCTGCAGCTTCTCACCCTCCAGGGGATGGTCCTTCTGGCGATGCCCCCGAGCCTTAGATGTTAAACTTTGGTTTATTCAGACAAAGGATTTTGATGCCCTTTCAAGGGCTTATTGTAAAACTCTTTATCTTTTATTTCATGCTATGATGCTTTACTATGTGTTTCTCATGGTTTGTGTTTACCATTCACACAGTATTACTGATTTTTACTTTGACTCAAACCCTTTATTTGTCACTTAAAGAGTTGGCAAAGAAGTCGAGCACCCTCGCTCGGCCTAAACTTTGAAGAAGCAAAAGCTTTGGTGGAGTGACGGTGCCCCCATTAACTTTTGTTTTTTCACGGACTTAGATCTGTAGCTAATCCGTTTGGCCTTTTCTCGTATTTTTATAAAACCCAAGAGTTATACACTCTGTTCGGACAGAATGTTCGGCCATCACTTTGTTCAGACATAATGTTTTGTCTAAATTGATCACTCTGTTCTGGCACAGTGTTTCGGTCATCACTCTGTTTGGGCAGAGTGTTCAGCCATCACTCTGTTTGGGCAGAATGTTCGGCCATCACTCTGCTCGGGCAAAATGTTTAAGTTTACATTATAACAATGCTGAGAAAAATAACTTTATTGCTCGAGCAAAAGATAAAGTTTGCATTGGATTGCTTAACAACCCATTTATTTGAAATTATCTTTCTAAAGAAAATTTTTAAAAGATTGGGGTTTTGATAAGGTCTGGGCCCTTATCCCCCTGAAAAATAAGTGTCTTGCCTTGAGGCAATATGCTACTGGTAATATTTTTGCAAATTCTCAGCATTCCAAGTACGAGGGATTGGTTTTTCGGGAAGTGTCCCAGTGTATAGGCTCCCGGTTTGAGCACCTTTATAACACGATAGGGTCCTTCCCAGCTTAGAGATAACTTTCTCGTCGCTGCCTTTGGATCAGAGACTCCTAACTTGCGCAGGACTAAATCTCCTTAGGTTCACCAGCTCGAGCTAAGATCTGAACCAATCCGAACCCTTTTGTTTTCTTCTTTTGGATGTACTTCGATGCTTACAAGATTTTCAACTGGTTCTCCCCTTTGTATCTTTATATCTTCTCGGAGGTCTTCGATAATGAATGCTTCCTTGTTCTTTGATCGGCATGAAGTCACGTAGCACTGACGAGCTGTAGTCTGGTCTCCTTTCGCCACTCCAATCCCGTGTTCCGTGGAGAACTTCATCTTGAGGTGATAAGTTGACACTACAGCTTGTAACTGATTGAGTGCTGGTCGCCCCAATATGGCGTTGTATGCTGAGGGGACCTTTACCACCACAAAATCAAGCATAAAGTTGGCTTGTGCCGGAGGTGTGCCAATCGCAACTGGGAGTGCGATAATACCTTCGACTGTAACTGGATGATTTGAGAATCCATACAACGGTGTATCCATCTTTCATCTTCTTGAATGCATCGAAAAATAAGATTTCTGCAGAACTTCCGTTATCAATCAAGACACGCTTTACATCAAAGTTCCCAGCTCTAACTGTGATGACTAATGGATCATCATGAGGAGTTTTTATATCCTTTGAATCTTCATCGAAAAAGGTGATCGCTGCTACGGGTACCGTCTTCGATTTCTTATTCGGGGGCTGACTCGTTATGCATACTTCTCTGGCGTATGCTTTTCGAGCCAGTCCTGATGAACCTCCTGTGGTTAATCGACTAATCCTCTAGATATAGTGTTGATTATACCCGTATTTTCTTCCCAATCTTCTCTTTCTTTCATGGCCGGAGGTGTTTGTTGTTTTCCTTCTCTAGGAGCTACAAACTTTCTCAACTGGCCACGCTTGATAAGGGCCTCAATTACTCGTTTAAGCGACCCACAATCGTCAGTTGTGTGGCCATGATCATTGTGAAAGTAACACCATAAGCTTTGTTCCTTTTATTTGGTTGAGATTTCATTTTGTCTGGCCATTGGAGAGCTTTATTGTCTGTGATCTCGTGAAGAATCTATGACGGTTTTGCATTGAGGGTTATCAGCTTTTCCCAAGCGAACGGGTCTTTTGGACGCAGTTCGTCATGCTTAGAACATTTTGCTGACTTTCCTTCTAGAGGAGTTATCTCTCGAGATCGTTTCTTCTGTTCTTCCTTTCCTTCTCCATGTCATCCTCTGTGTGTCTCCAGGTATTGTTCTGCTTGAATATATTTGTTAGCCTTCTCGAGAAGGGATTTCATATTACCTGGAGGACTTTTGTTCACAGAGAATGCGAACTTGGATGTGGGTCGAAGGCCTCGGAGGAATGCAGTATACTTCACGGATTCATCCAAATTATCGATTTCCAAAGTGGTTGCGTTGAATCGTCCGAGAAAGCATGCCAAAGACACGTTTTTCTCTTGCACAATGTTCAGCAGACTCGCCGAGTTCTTCCTTTGGGAGCGACTGCTTATAAAGTGCTTCTGAAAGAGATCCGATAATTGGCCAAATTAGTAGATGGATCTTGGTTGTAGAGATTTGAACCATGCATGCGCAGCCTTCCTCAGAGTGGTAGGGAAGGCTCTGCACATGACAGCATCTGAGACCTGGATGAGGAGCATGTTTGTTTCAAACTGGTAGACATGTTCTCCCGGATCTCTGGTTCAGTCGTAGAGATCACATTGAGGCATCCGAAAATAGGGAGGTAGTTTTGCTTTCTCGATGGCTTCTGACAACGGATATCCAGATTCATCCCTTGGGGGAGATCGTTCTGGAGAATGATATCTAGGGACCACCTTTTAGGAGTCCCGTTCTCAGGAACGAGACTCAGGCGCCCTCTTCCTGTGGATAGATCTTCGAGGGGTCTCAGCTCTGGCGACCTGTTCGGGAGAGGAATTGGTACTGTCTTTGACTGATGGGTCACGTTGATAACAAGATCCACTCCTGGTTATGTGATCTCCGCTCTTCTCTTTGGGATTGTAAGTCGGATCGGCCGTTGATCGGTATTTGCGGCCGTAACTTGATCTGGAGGTGAGACGAAGACGAAGGTCACTGGGGTCAAGATGAGAATGGTGAGTGGATGGTAGAGCCACTGCCATGTCGAGCTTTTGTTGAAGAATGTTTACGACGTTTTTCAGTTCATGAATTTCTTTCGTAAGGTCGACATGGGGTGTTTTGAATAGCTGACGGTTTAGGCGGTGACGAAGATCACCGTTTTTCAGCGTAGACGTTGGAGATTGGTTTCTCCGAGGTCTAGTCTCTGATTCGGGAGTAGCAGACGTCACATTAACGTATAAATCTTCAGAAGAACTGCCGCGACGATGGTGCGAAGGGGTCGAGTGTTGGTCATGAGAACGACCAAGTTGATGAGAGATGCTAGTTCGTGCGTGACGGTTCTTGGAATGACCGTGTGAAGAGTCATCAGAAGAAGAGTGATTGGCCATGTTCCCTGTAGTGGTCCCACGGATGGTGCCAATCTGTTGCAGCTAAAAATTGGATCGGGAACCACATCAGAAATCAGGCCTGCAAAAGAGAACACAGAGTGACCGCCGGGTAGGGTTCCGGCGGGAGAACGCTCCAATGCTTAAGTCAGAGATGGCTAACAATGTAGAACTCTGAGAAGCAATAAAGACACAATGTATATGTGTATGAGCCCGTCCATACCTGAGGGCTTGACCCCTTTATATAGTGGTAGAAGGAGGAGTTCTAGTAGGACTGGGCTTTGACCAACTCTAATCAAAATCTAATTAGGATCCTAGAGGATCTCATGTCAATCTGAACTGATAGAATCAGAGCCTTTTTAGGATTCTGCCCGGTGATTGATACGGTAAATGCCATATCAGTAATGAGCCAGTATGGGTTACGTGTCATAACTGTCACGTGTCGTCCATAGATTGGAGGGATGTTTTTAGCTATATCAGCGTTCAAGGGCTGGTAGAGAGAGAACTAGAGGGGTGAATAAGCATTTTTAAAAAAGGGGAGAGAAAATATACATCCTACATTAACCGTAACATACAGTGGGCGGGAACTTCAAAATTTTTATAAAAAAATTGAATCTAATTTTCAAGCTTCCATACTAACCATGGTTTACTATCACAATCTTTTGTGTAGTAACCTTACTAAATAACATCATCATCTAGTTGTCGTAAAATTAGTAGTAGTTTAACACCACGTAAGTCAATGATGTAGCGTTAGACAACCACTGAATATTTTCTTCTTATGATAACATGTTTTCTCTAGAACAAGCTAATATCTGGACCGAGGTCCGACTGATGATCCTCGTTAAATCACTGTAGTCTCCTCAGGACTAATCCACTTTGACTTAGAAGTTCACTTGCGGTTTTGTTGGTTGGGTCCGTTCCTTCCATGTCTTTGAAAATATATCCATTTTTAGTAGGGGCGGATCCAGAAAGTCTAATTGCGGGGGCTAAAAAGTCAAAAAATAAAAAATAAAATCAATGGCTCACTTAAAAGAATTTTAAAAAGTTCAAGTTTACATAAAACACGACAAATCAGAAACATAATGCAATTAGCATCACTATATACAAAATACTTGCTCAATTTGACTATTAATCATATAACTTTAATATTCAAAGTGATTTATTTAACTTGGTAAGATTAGTAATAACAAAAACTAAACTTACACGAAAGAATTTAATAATATTATTATCAATTGTATGAGTATAATAGTAACATATAAGTTAACATATGTATAAAAATTTAAACTAAAAAAAAAAGAACTAATCTTAACCTACTCTTTTCTTTCTTTTAATTTTTTTTGTAACATGAAGTCTTAAAATTTAAAAGAGCGAAGATCGAACAAGGAAATGAAAAAGACAAATATATGATGACCGGTAGCACAAAGAGTAAACAACACAACAAAAGTCTTAATTAATTATTATAATGGCATTTTGTAATTTATTTAATTATATTTATAAATTATCTATATATCAAAAGGAACATTTTCCAAAAAATGGGGGGTACCATGGTTCCCATCGGTCAGGTGGGTGGTTCGCCCCTGATTTTTAGGGCTGGAATCAGGAATTGTAAGTTGTAACTTCGAGAGGCCAAGAAGGGCGAGGCGATGTATGAAATCTTCGACATATAATTCCGAGTACATAAAATTAGCATTGAAAGCAAACATGCATCATATGGAAGCCCGATACAGACACGTTAACCATCAGATATGTGGGCAGCCAGGTGTCTGTGTCTTTTCTTCGGTTTTGGTCGCATGAAATATCCTTATCACTTCACGGACCACAGAATCTGTGTTTGCCACGACCAACCACCGACGAGTTTAACTTTCGGCCTCAGAAAAAAAGGGCCCGTTGTCGCAGGCTGCCATTGAATCCGTTGATCAGGAAAAAACAAACGTCTTACATGTCAACAAGGTGCAACATATGCACTTAATGTAAACAAAGTCCGCAGCCGGCCATATTTCTAGACACACAGCACGTGACTAAATTTAGTCGCGACATGTAACTGTCGCGTTCACTCTCATTGTAACTAGTAATATGCATGAGAATAAAACTGATTTTTTTTTTACTTGTCACCGTTTTCAGACTTGCTTGAATCAATTTTTGGGGACGTAATTGTTTTCAGGCTTGCGTTTGTTGGGAATTTTTCATAAATTGATTCCTATTGTACTACAAGGTTTAATTATCCAAAGAATCAATCAATTGGGCAGAGAAATATAAACTCTCAAAGATTGACATTTAATAAAGTTGGAAAAGATCATGATGTGGGTCCCACATTACTTGAAAAAATGAAAATGTTATGACATTGAAGTGGCTATGTGACATACGATATTGTCATGTACTTGCACATGTGCAATGCACCGCACATCCTCGCCTGCGTTTCATAAGGTGCACCTGTTTGTTGTGTCTGCAGATTGTAGTCACTTAACAGTCACAACTGTTCAAGACACCTTTTGGTGTCTATAAACAAGGTTAATGGTCAGATTATTGATTGCATTTTGCTGTGATCAATAGAAGGTTGCTATTTTATCTTGGGATGCAAATTTACTACTGCCCTAAACAGAATTTAAGGAAGTAAATACTCTTTCAATGATAGAGTGTAATACATTCGATTTAGGCTGTTCCACTTTTTTCTATTACTACTTTATATTTTTTTCCTTACAGCGTCTATGTTTTGGCACTTATCGGGAGGAATATTTTGGTTGATTTCTCACGGTTTTCAGACTTGCTTCTTTGAGGTGTGACCAAAATTATCTAGTTAGTGTCGGCGATTGGAAGTCAACATTTTACACTCTAGAACTTTTTGTTACGAAAAGACTTCAAATATGATACGAAATGAATGCCGCCTCGGCATGAGAATGGACTACACCATGTTCAACCCTGCATGTATTGAGCAAGAAAAACAAGCATGAATGAACGTCATGTGGGCGGGCCAGAACCCTTTTGGAATGTTGTTCAGATGAACAGATCCGAAACACTAATTCCAAAGATTCTGATTCTGAGGCGAATAATAAAAACTGCAGCGAAACCCAGGTACTCTCCTCCTTGGCTGTTGTACAAACAATGTCCAAGAAGATGATGTGATGT
Source organism: Escallonia herrerae (assembly GCA_033070095.1). Classification (NCBI taxonomy): domain Eukaryota; kingdom Viridiplantae; phylum Streptophyta; class Magnoliopsida; order Escalloniales; family Escalloniaceae; genus Escallonia; species Escallonia herrerae. Next base: position 236,725 of record JAVXUP010000477.1, on the reverse strand, counting down.
CACCTGTCAGGGTTCTAGTACTGCCATCTCTAAAGGCTAAAAGGATTTTTGTCTGACACGTAAAAGATATCGACATCAAAGGTGGAACTAAGCTAGCTAGCTAGCTAGCTAGGCTGGAGTTGTGGCACTGCTTACATTGTTAGAATACTAAATGCTTTGCACAAATCTTGTGTAACTGATGAAGGCTGTACCCAATAGCAAGTCCTCAAACTGAGCTAACCAAGAAAAAAATATTCCATGCACGATCAAGACGAGAGATGCAATATGATTTGACATTGTAGACAATAAAATCAATTAATCATAATGATGAAGTTGCAAAGAAAGTCGATCAGTCTTATTTTGTTGGCATCCAAAAAGGCTTTAAAATGAGATATCAAATAAAAATGAGATATCAAATTAAAAGGGATTAGTGCTGTTGATTTTGGTCAGATGAGAGCATAAAATTGGCCAACAGAGTCACGCAAAATATAAACTGTTTATGATTTCACATTAAACATCTGTTGCTAATATGATTCTTGGGCAATAGATGAAATATGAGAGACCTATATATATAGCAAATGAAGAAATAGACTTTCTCATGCTTTAATCACCTTCTCCTCGTAATGCTTCCTCGATCTTTGTGGTGCCGAAGGAAGAAGACGAGTCTCTCTCTTCACTTTCTGCCAAAACATTAGATTCGCCAACTGGCTCCTCACTACCACCTCGATCAGTCACACCTATTTATGCTATGCAAAGGCACCCACCACAACCAGTTGCTCGCCACCAACTCTTTTCACCCATTAGCCTCTCTTTTCTTATCTTTGTTACCGAGTGTTTGATCTTTAGGGCAAAAAGTATGGCATCAAGCTCTCTACGTAGTTCAAGTAGGGATGGCTCGTCATCATGGACACCCCAAGAGAATAAAAGGTTTGAGAGGGCCTTGGCGCAGTACGATAAGGACACGCCTGACCGGTGGCAGAATATAACCAGGGCCGTCGGCGGTGGCAAGTCTGCTGAGGAAGTGAAGAGACATTATGAACTCCTTCTTGAAGATCTCCGCCTTATCGAGTCCGGTGGCGTCCCGATCCCACGCTATATGACGACTGCCTCTACAGGTACCGCCGAACCTGCAGACGAAGAAGGACGGTACCACTCCTTTGCTTTGATTTGTTACTTGCAGAAAAGAATGCTCTGCGAACCCTTCAATCTTTGGCTCTTGTTCTCTAAATTTTTTCATGCATGCACCAGTATTTGTGTTCGAAGGGTTTGAAACTATATATAACTTAGTAAAATCAGCCGCAAATGTTCGATCTTTTTCATTAGTCCGAGTGAAACAAAGTAGAAAAAATGAAGGGTATGGTACAATTGGTCACGGTCTTAAGAGGACACGGAGAGGGAAACATAAAATCGATACAAACATTGACGACGAAATAGGAGGATTATACCACAAAGCGCATAGGTCAACTGGTAAGAAGATGTCCTAACTTAATCAGATGTCTTGGTTTCGAGCCCCTGAGAATGCAATTGGGTTAAAACTTGATAGAGAAAGTTTTGCCACCCACATGGTCTTACCCGGCTCGGAGACGTGAAAAAACTTAATTACACTTTTTTATACAAAAAAAAAAAGAATGAAGGGGATTATCTTCACTCTAATTAGGTCATGCAATCTCCCGAACATTTGACTATCTCAAGTGATAGTTTCGAGAATCACCAAGATTTTATAACCGAAAAAGTGGATTATCTTCATTTCAATTAGGCCATTTAATCTCTCGAACCTTTGTGATCTCAATTGATCCGAAGCAAAGAGTTTGAAAACACCAAAATTCTATAACCCTAATTAACCTTATCCAGTTTAGAAGCTGCGAAATCCTCTCTTGTACCATTTTCTGGCTCAAACCTCAAATACCACCAGAGATGGGCTTAATATCTGTGTACTCGAAAAGCAAGGGATTCAGCTTCTTGTCCCTGTAAAATCCGAAAAAGGCCACATGAGACATAATTCTACTTTGATATATATAGATAACCCTATCTATGGTCATGATCCTTGAGTGAAAGATTGAATCTGCTTTCTTTCTACTGTTCTTGATATCGCGTAGTTTGAGCTTGCCGCATGTATGATATGTAATCTGCCTGCTTGCATTACTGTAGCTGGCACATGTACACCCTGCGTTTAACTGTGAAATCATGTTGCTTTTCTTCGTTGATACAGTATCAAATTCCCAAGCAAAGACATGGGTAACTAGTAAAATTTCATAGCAAATGATAACATAATATCTCTCTCACTCTCTCTCACATATGTTTTTCATCTTTAGCTAAGGCTTGGTTTCTTGCTTTGCAGGCTTCTGAAGTATCTTAAGCTGCGATAAAGTTCAGGTTCCTCCATTGTTTCTTTATCAGGTCGAACTTTCCATTGTGCGAACGTACTTCCGTCCCTCTGCCTACAATTACTACGATCTCGTGCTTTTTCCAACATTCCATTTTAATGTATTATCTTGTTTCAGAAATATGTACACTTGTATACTATATTTTGCTAGAAAATAATGAAACTACATTAAATAATGTCATTTCCAACAACGAATCCATTTTACTCGTTTGTATCTTGAAAAATTTTGGTTGCTCCTTAGACGGTAGGAAAATAAATAATATTATTAATGACTTTTATTCAGTGACATTTAAAAGATTATTAAAATTGTTACTGAAAGTGTTCGCAGCAATGTCACTATGTTTACGACCCATTAATTATCGCTATACCTCGTTACTTGTCATATGCCATAACTAGGTTTATCAAAGAAACTCTATCCTTTGAGATTGTATGAGTTGCAGAACACAAACTTCAATAAGTTGAAAATTACAAGAACCCTAGAAACTGACACATAAAACCGTAATGAATTCATCATACCAACAAAACTAAATTAACCACTCTAAAACATTAAGGTAAGCTATAAGATCGGCTAAATTTAGCTACAAACAAAGTGAACTCACAAACAATTAAATACACAAACTAAGAAGAAACTCATGGATCAATTTCACATAACTCGAGCCAGTTTTAAAAGGCCCCAAAAGTACAAACTGAACTTAGCATGAATGAATTCGCCTACTACAGCTAATTAGCCACCAAACGAATGGATATGTCGTCCAGTTATCATGCAGCTCAACCTCCGAAAACCAGTACAAACCTAATTAATTTATGCATATGCAGGGTCCATCCGGCAAAACCTACAATCTGCAGTGCAGTTGTTCGGTTTCTAGTCAAGGGGCCATCCAATATTGAAATCTGACCTTGATTTTTTTTTGGTTAAGAAGAGAAATATTATACATAATAAACCGTTCCGATCATACAAAATGTTACAACCATATATTACAGACAAGAAACAAAAAGAGCTAGGAACTAGACATTGTCCATTATACAATCATAGATCGAAAAACATATAAACCATTTTTCCATATCATAGAGACTTCCGATCTAGCCTTACAAGCAAAAGTGACAAATCCGACAGTTTCATGAAGTAGTTGTTTGCTCCCTAATAATATCCAAGAGTAATGAAAGTATTCACTGGTCTAGCAAATATCATACAAAATAGGAGCATCAATGACACTAATCGCCTCCGTTCCTTCATCTGAGCAAGTAAATGATTAGAATTAGTATATAAGACAATATGGGCCAGATGATTTTGTTTTGCCCACTTCTTAGTATTTAAAACAGTAAGAGCTTGTGAAGTAAAAGGATCTTGAGAATAATATGTGCATGCAAAGGAGCCCCATTGTCGGCCTAATGACATTGAAATACAAATCCCGAGTCCTGATCTTTGCCTGTGATGATGAAAATGAGATCTTGTTAACACGAAACATATCTCACGACCTGGGCACAAGCAAATATTATCATGAGAGTTGTACAAGGCCATAGGTCGATAAAATGATGTCCGAAGCAATTTTGTTATCCCACTTTTCTGTAGTCTCGATGATGTGCCAAGAACTGAATTCCAGGTAGATTGGACTTGAGCTTGAACCGTCCTTATAATGATCATCAGATTAAAAGCTTCCCCTTTAAAGATAACTGTATTTCGATGCAGCCATATTTGCCAGAGAGTAATAAATATGGTGGTCACAATTTTGGATCGATGGTTTTAGGGAGCATTTCCTTTATTGATCCAGACTATGAGCCACTCCATGAAACGTGGTATATTTGGTTGCCTTTGTCTTTGAATTGCCAACCCAAACCATGCCGTGCGCACGCCAGAGCAATTGAAAAAGACATGATCGATTGTTTCCACATGTGAATTGCACAAGTTGCAATTTCTGGTATTGCTGATTCCAAACTTCGCTAACCTACCTCGAGTTGGTAATCTTCGCAAAAGTACTCGGCCAAATAAAAAGTTGAATCTTGTGTGCCAATTTTAATTTCCACAATCTACTCCAGGTTTTTGATGGAATGGTGCTACCCTGATTCAAACCCAACCTATTCTCTTCTAGTTTCAGTGCAGCTCTATTGTACAACGCTTGATATCCAGATGTGACTGAGTAGAAGCCCAACGGTGTTTGGTTCCAAATAATCTTATCAGTAAAATTACCATTAGAGATATGAATACTTCGAATGCTTGAGCATATATTTTGGAGAAACATAGACCTCAACATGTGCATGTTCCACTGATTGTCTTGAATAAATGCTTCAACTGTTAGGCTAGATGATTAACTTAATCTTGCTTCTCGAAGTATCGAGGGTTCAATATCTTTGATCCAGAAATCCTCCCATATCTTTATTGTTTGCCCATTACCGACTTGCCATCTAAAATCTGGAAGCAAACAATCCCTACCATGCAGAATTCCTCTCCAAGCCCACAAACTATTTTGAGTTTGTTTGCATTCCAGAAAACTTTGTCTAGAGCAATATTTTCTTTGAAAAACCTGGCTAATGAGAGATCTAGGATTATGTAAAACAGACCAACTAGTTTTGGCTAAGAGCGTCGAGTTAAATAGATCAGTTTTTTTGAAACCCAAACCTCCAGAGGATGTAGGTCCACACAATGTAAACTAGTTTACCAGATATGTAAAGCTTTGTCCTTGTTTGCTCCAGCCCAGAAGAAAAAGTTGAAAATGTTATCCAGCTTTTTGCAGATGTATTGCGGAAACTTAAATACCTGCATATGGTAGATTAGTAGAGAAGATAGGACTGAGTTAATGAGAGTTTTCCTTCCAGCCTTGTTCGGAAGCAGGCATTTCCATCCAACACACCTTTGTTGTACTTTTAATATCAGCTCCCGAAAGAATTCTTTCCTACGAGTTATATACAATGTCCAAACTGGTTCCCAAATATTTTCCAAACTTCTCACTATGGGAAATTCCAAGAGTACATATCACATATTCACGCAAGCGACTAGAAGTATATGGACTAAATGTGACCGTGGACTTCTCTAGATTGATTTTCTGCCCTGATTGCTCACAGAAGCTGTCCAATAAGATTCTCAGAAGCTCGCAGCTTAGAGGAGAGATTTGAAAAAATAGAATTGAGTCATCTGCAAAACATAGATGGTTCACCAAAGGACAATGATTTCCCAGTTGTATACCACAGAGCCCCCCTAACTCTTCTGCCCATAGGAGATTTGCTGATAAAACTTCCACGCATAGGATAAAAAGATACGGAGAGAGAAGATCACCTTGACGTAGCCCACATCTGGGTTGGAAACGTTGAGTTTGTTCACCATTTATCAATACTGAATAGGAAACCGTTTGGACACATTCCATAATCAGATGAGTGAAATGGTCTGGAAAACCATATCTCCTTAAGACCGCTCTTAGGAAGTTCCAACGAATTCTATCATCTACTTTGCTCATATCCATCTTTAGTGAACAGAAAGCAATCTTGACGTTCTTCTTCAGCCTGATATGATTTGTGAGTTCTTGTGCAATAAGAATATTTTTCGAGATGAAGTTCCCAGTAATGAAGGCATTTTAAAAAGGTGAAATTAAAGATCTCATCACCGGCCGGAGCCGATTGACCAAAATCCTAGCTATGATTTTGTACATGGTATTACACAAACTTATCGGCCGAAAATCACTCAGAGTCCGAGGGCTATCAATTTTGGGTAAAAGGCAATAAAAGTGTTGTTAGTTTTTCTGAGTATATACCCGGATTGAAGAAAGGAGAGTGTCGCTTATGTAATATCTTTGCCTACTCTGTCCCACAATTTTTGGTAAACCAGTGCTAAGAATCCATCCGGCCCAGGGGCTTTTAACGGGGGAATACTAAAAAGGGCCGTTCGAACCTCCGAGGCTTGAAAAGGTGAGTTAAGATAATTTTCTTGGTTCTGCAAAACTTTAAGATTGATAGCTGAAACAACACTAAGTGATTTATCATGCCATTCATGGACTGTGTCACTTCTCAGAATTCTCAAAATAATCAAGGAAACATTTTTGGATAGCTTCAGGCTCCTTGAGCATAACACCTTTATTATTCATAATAGAAATAATAGACCTTCGGCTTTTCCGCACTATCGTAGCTGCATGAAAAAAATTTGTATTTCGATCACCTAACCTTAACCAATTTTCTCTAGATTTTTGTGCCCAGTGCAATTCTTTACATTCCAACAGCTAATTCAATTTTTCCGATAATTGAAAAAATTGAATTCTTGATGCCGGTTCATTCAAATTATTTTGGGCCATAAGGAGACCCTGATTGACCAACTCAATTTCCTTTGCTAGATACCCAAAAGCTTTCCGGTTCCAACCCCCTAATACTTTTGCTATCCGTCTTCCTCTGACCATGATTTTAAAGAGAGAGGATCCTTCAATTTGAGTTACCCAAACTTCCGCAATGAGTCGAATGCATTCTAGGTGTTTAAGCCACATAGCCTCGAATCGGAAAGGTTTACGCCGGCCAGTTGAGCTTTTACTAACTTGAAAAATTATCGATGCATGGTCGGAGCCCTGAATTCCTCTATTTTGTATTACAGAAAAAGGAAATAAAGACAGCCACTCTGGATTGACGTAGCCTTTATCGAGCTTTTCAGAAGTGCAAGACAAACCTTCTCTATTGTTGGTCCATGTGAAAGGTGGACCCTCCCAATTTACTTCACAAAGGCTCAAGTTAAATAAAAAAATTTGACAACCAGAAGTGACCCGGAAATTCATTAACATGCCGACCATCTTTTTCCTCTCGGTGAAGAACTTGATTAAAGTCACCAAAAATCATTAACGGCCCAACAACATCCTTTAGAATATCTTACATTCTTGCCCGCGTATTTTGGCATTTTGCCAGAGAAGGGTGATCATAAACAAAACTAGCTGTCCAGGCGGGTCCTTGATCGATAAGAAGCTGAAATGACTATAAGGTTCTTGTCTCTATACAGGATTGTGACCGAAATCGAATCTTTCCATCCAAGCTAGATGCCACCCTTTTTGCCGTTAGCATCAATACCCGTGTAACCAGAAAATCCTAATCTTTGAAATCCCAAGCCTACCAAAGCAAACTCTGTCTTTGTCTCAGAGAGAAATATAAAGTCAAGATCTATGTTTCGAGAAAGGATATGGCCAAATGAACTATTCGGGATTGCCCAAAACCCCCCAACAATTCCAGCTAAGGCATTTCATTGATTCTTTTGGGGTTGTATAAGGACAACCACCGAAACCTTCAAAAAGAGAAAAACAAACCCCAGATCCTCTCTTACAAAATCAGCAATTGCAAAAATCTTAACCACTTTAACTATGTCCTTCGAATTTGCCATAGAGACAGAATTCCTTTCGGATATTCGGTCATACAAGGGGAGAAGCCCATCAAGATTTCTTAGCCATAAAATCAGCAAACCAAACAAAAGGTAACTATTTGTTTTACGCAGATCATCAATGACCAAACGCCTTTCTTTTTTTTTTTTCTTTCCGTTTTTTGCTTCCAAGACTTTCGTTTCCCATCAGTTTACGTTTCCTAGATTCTCCAACAATATGACCCGATACAAAAGCAGATTTACAGGAGAGTAAAGGACCGTAGAGATAAGATGCGAAAAAGCTAGAACCATGCCGAAATTGCCAAAAAGCAAGAAGATCTGGTAATCTAGGGGAGTATGAACTAGAAGTGCAAGCAGAGCTAAACTTCATATATAACCAGTGAGTGAGGAAAGGATTTTGGGATTTTGCTGAGATGAGAGAAAATAAAAACCTAGAGAAGTTGATACTGACACCGCCTGAGTGCCTTTGAGAGCAGCTGATCATCCAGATACATCCATATTCACTCTTGTCTTCCTATTTTTCGCTTGAGTTTGATCCCATAGATTTCACTTCTTCCTCATTTTCCATTACTTCCATTTTTTGCTTTTGATCCTGAGGACCGGTTAATGATTTGAGTAGAAGGAACTTCAGCGGAAATCTCCATTTCTTTTTCAGTGTCATCATCCGAAGTCATCACAAATTCTGGAGCATTAAAGATTCGTCCACCATGAGTTGGATTTGTGAGAGAAGCCTCGGTTGGGTCACATAAGGAGACAACAATAAAATTTGCATCATTCGCAGGGTGTTGGGCACTGATCGGTTCCAACTACTTCCAAGCAAGAAATAGTATTGGGATCCACGGGTTTAAGAACAGGACCAAAAGTAGGAGAAGGAGTATGGCCTATATCAGAGTCCCTCAAACCTTCATTTGGGGCCATGATTTTTTTCAGAATGTCAAGTAGGCCCTCTTGAGGAGAGAACGGGCCCAAAGGCCTTTCAACAAATTTAAATGAGACCAGCTCATTGACGCCTGGCCTCACGGCCCACAGAGAAGGGTCACCAGTTTCCCTGCGATTTGTTGCTTGGGCCTGAGAGATTTTGGGATATTGCTGAAGATGGAGATTGGGCTCAAGATCAAAAGGGCCTGGTCCAAGAATTGAAGGCTTTTGTCCACACCTAAGATCGGCCTGGATACAAGGGTTGAAGAAGCCTTGGACAGGTTTAAGTTTGTCCGTGTGCTAAGCTGGTTTTTAGCTTTAGGCTGAGGAAAGGCTAAATTGAGCGTGTGCTGGTCCAGGCAAATAGGATTGGATGGCTTAGCACTAGATGCATGGAGCATACTGAAAGGGGGGGAATTTTCGGCTGTATCTTGCATTGGGCTAAGAGAAGCTTTTTGTGATGTGGGATAAAAAGGGCCGAAGGAGATGATCTTATTTTGGATACCGATGGGACAGGTACATCCAAAAGAATTTCTTCCCCCATATGTCCAAATCTAGGTTTACTACTGGCAGCACTAGAAGCATCATGCATCATGACGTCACACCCAGATTTGCTCTCCAACTGAACCACCTCCGTGGTTTCTTTAGTGAGAGGACTTGCTACAGTAGTTTCTTCATTTGAGGAATTTTCAGCCGAGGTACAATGAGTCCCACTCTCAGTAGAGAACATACCCGAGTTGTAAGATAACCCCGAAAATTCCTGATCAGCGACGAAGAGGTCCAGTCCATTGCTTGTGTCCAAGATAATAATCTGCGAATTGCGGTTTATATCCACATTTGGGTACGTCCTTAAAGATTGTTTGAACATTGGAACCCCAGATGCACCGAATGTTGGAAATAAATCTGGCCCATTAAGAATAGCCGCTCTACGGCAGAGCGATTCCATCACCACTGGCACTAATTCAGAACAGAAATCACGCTTATGGCTGATGCGACCACAGCGATAACAAGCATGGCAAACCCCTTCATACATACATGCCAACCATGGTTTTAAATCGTGGAATTCGGATACGTAACGGTCGCGGCGCGTGTAACGGTATCGGCCGATTCGATGTTATGTAAGCACCGATATATTGGTGTATAACGGTATCGGACCCCTGAAAATCCGTTACGAATCGGCCGTTACGATACGTAACTGCCATTTTTTAAAACCCTGATGCCAACCATTTAACATCACAATTAATCAGATGAGATTCCACATGGTACATTAGCGGAATAAACACACCAGAAAGAGAGGATCATCAAAAGAAATTCGAACCTTTATACGAAAGTAATCTTTATGCTTCAGCCTTCTTTCCGACCAATCAAGGTCTAGAATTTGCCCAAGGACAGTTCCAATCTTGGCGATAACAGTCACTTCGTATATTCACCACTCTTACCCAAAGGTTCACCGTAGGGAAGGTGACATGAGCAAAAATGGTATGAGGTTACCAAGATCTTAGAACTAACAGACACCTTTTTTTATTCCAAGGTCCTTTTCTTCAACAGAAGTTGTGCTTGATCAAGAGTTGTGAAGTGGAACAAGAATAGGCTATTGATCTTTTGAACACTTACATGACCTAACAGAGCCCAATGCTCGGTATCATTGGACTTCACCTTCAGCGAAAACTTCAGAATCAGCTATTTTCCCCATAAGCATGCACTCATAGTTTGTAGGATCCTCCAGAATTTTATGTTTATCCAAGGGGATAATAATGCTACTTCTTTCTAATCCTGGAAGCCGAGGTGGGTCATCGCCGTCAAAAGATAAAGGCTACTAGAACCAAGAAGGAAACAAATCTATGCTGGTGAGTAACAGCAAGAAAGTAAAAGCATATGATTTCAGAGTATATCCAAGCTCAGGTTCGTCCTAGAAGACAGATGTTATGGTCATTAAACAGCGCTCCTTAGGTGAATGCCATTGTGAGTGCATTAGTGAGATTTAGCTCAGCTCCACTAAACAAAAAAAAGAATGATTCTGGGAACGGGCAGAAAAGAGCTATGATCAGAGAGTGGACTCTTCTACCGGAATGATGTCGTTCAAACAGCCAAAGAAGGTTATTGACAACACCTTGTCTCACAATTGGACCAAAATCCGAGCTCAAATCCGTGGTTCTACTAATATGCTTCACCCAACCAACTGTTGCTGAGTTACAGTGAAGGCCATTCTTGACTTGAGACTTGGAGGTTTCATATTTACCACGGGACAGGGGGGAACTAGGAATTTTTTTTAGGGGGGCAAAAATTATATCGAATTTAATATTATTTTTTATTAAAATAATATTAAAACAAAGTACATTGAAAAAGGATACAATATTTCACAAATGCACAATATTTCTGGTTAAGTAATAAATCACCAGACATAATATATCATATTGCATTTCCCGAGTGTGGGTCTTGGGGAACGGGAACGGGGTCGCAGTGCGCTATGTTATATGGACTCGATGTCCGGATCAGACACGTGTTCAATTGTCGAACTCGCCTATTTTGAAAAAATAAGAATACGGGGACATGGATCCGGATGTGGACACGGATACTAGGACACGGCTAGAATATTTTAATTACCCATAATACTGTGGGGAATCAACAGCTATGTGGAAGAATTAGATGAACATAGATAAATACTAAGTGGCTGTACGTTTACGTTTTTCAGTTTTCATTTTTGTAATGATGATGAAAAAGATATTTTTTTCGTGTATGTTTACGTTTTTTCGGTTCCGTTTTGGATAAAATTTTCAAATAGTATCAAAAAAGCTGAAAACACCAAAAGAGTGTTTTCATCTTTTTCCTTGAACTGTATTCTCCTTATCAGAATACCACATCTTCTCCCTCATATCTACCACCCTGTTTCAACAAATACTCACCAAACTAGACCACCCATTTCACTGGGTCTTTCTAGAAATGGAAATAGTGAGGTCCATTAATGAATTAGTTCAGAAAAAAGTTGGTAAAAATGAAAATGATAAACGTACAGAAAAAATTGAAAAAGTAGATACGGAAAAAAGTAAAAGTACACAATACGATTTTAGAATTGAATACTAAATTCTGGAAACAAAAAACAGAATATAGAATACAGAGAAAAAAATCTTGTAAGTGTACAGGCCCTAAGATTGTGGTCCAAAATATCGGAGCATGGAGCAGACGCAAACGAGTCAGTGGCCATTACAGCTGTAGAGGGTCAATGTGAACATTAATAGAAGGAAAGATTATTATGCAAGATAGCCCAAGTCAATATATGGCCTAATACTTCTTGAGCACGTACAGTGTAGACATGTTTGTGCAATAACTCTAATGGGTATTTTCTACGGATCTGAGTTGATCAATGCCAGATTCCATGGGTGATCAATCAACAATTACAATTTGACATCTTATCGCCGAAACTAACTGGACTCATTTTGACGTGCTCAAAGTCCCAACCTCCAATTGATCCTTAAAGTTCAGGAGTAACATTAAAAAAAATTGGAGCACCCGGATCGGAAATGAGACCTCAACCAATCTCCACATATACCATGACGCCACCGACAAGAGTCTGCAAATTTTAAGATTCTGCTATTGGCCGGAGTGGTGGAAAGGCCCATTTATTTTGCTTTTGAACAATTTGTCAATTTTGTAGTTTGGGTCCGCAGGATATATAGGATGCCACGTGGACCTGGATTACACGATGGGTTTTTCTCCTTTGCTTTGAAACCCACCGATACAAATGTCATATGATTAAATCAACTAATAATATATTTACACCAACCCTATCGTCATATTATTCTTGTTGATATTAGTTAAATTATTGTCATCAATATAGAACACATAGGGTACAATCGCTTACATGCAAGATTATCCAGGGAAAGGCAAGGTGATGGCGGCGGGGGTAGGTTGTGGAGGGTAAAGTTGACAGTGATGTTGCAGTGTTCTGGTGGTGTGGGTTAAATTTGGAGGAATAAGTTGAACAACAACGTTGTTGCATGGCGAAGTAGCTAGAGACCAATGGAAAAGAGAAGAGGGACTAATTCGTTGCCCAATTAGAGTGTAATACTACTCTAATCATATCAAAGTCCTTTATTTTACGCACTAAACGCAGCTTTAAAATAAGGATTTGATTAGAATTTGCAGCTAGAATATTAGCATAACAGATAATAGAAAGAAAATGAGAAGTCTTGTCGACAATAGAGGAAGGGAAATACTTATGGTTTGAGTGGGATAATTTAACTCTAATCCAATTCGAATGGTAGAAATAGGAAAAAAGAAACAGTAAAGTAATTTACTGAAATGAAGCAAGTCCCCTAGATAGAGTCGTTGTTGTGGAGTCTTTGTTCAGGATAGAAGAAATTTCTTGAGGCGGCGGTTGTAGTCAAAAGGTCGCTCCAGTTGAACAAGGTGCCCTGCCGACTTGATGCAGTGCAAAGTGGCTTTGGATCCCAAATCTCTGCATCATTCATGGTTCAACACAATTTTGTTAGTCTTTTAAAGACAATGCAGATGTCTGCACTCATGTTGTAGGCTGCTTTATTTACCTTTATGCACAAGAATTGAGTAGGAAAAAGAAAGCAAAAGGGACCACAAACTTTAATTTGTATATACCTTCAAAATACAGACTTTACATGCATCGAGAGTAAGGCAGTTAATAAATTATTCATAATTGTCAATTTAATGGCGGACTATGTTATATGGAAGAAAGAGCTACCTACCTATGTTATCCTTCATCTTCACTGATGTACTCAACTTTTCTTAGCAACAAAATCGCATTATTTTATCAACAAAAAAAAAAAGGTCAGACCCTCTCATCTAACCACAACTATCAATAATTTCGAAGAAAAATATGAGCCGGACATCTAGAGTTCCTTTTTTTTGGAAAGGAAAGTGATTTTAATTGATAAAGCAAGTGGCCTGAATACTGACAGTAAGGAAAATTAAGGCTGGCATCTATGAGACATCCACCAAACGATACGACGGTGGGCAGTCCGTTCAGCAGCAGGCAAGCCCAATCTTCCTACAAATCAACGGCATTCCGGCAATCTATATAGGGCTCCATACTAGAGCACTGATGCAAATACATAAAACAAGATGAACATAGACATTGACGTAAGCAGGCTCCTTTTAATGCCAAAAGCAATTTAGCGGAAGGTAAATCTAGGTAGATATTACCCCACCTCTGGAACAAATATCCTGCAAAATTTGTAACTCAAGTCATCCCTGCAAAGCAAGTGTGCGCTAACGCCATGTACTTGTGTATGGTCAGCAATGAACCAAACACCAAGACCCAATTGATAACTACCGATGAGCATGAGGGTGATAGTGAAATATGCAAGGACGGGGTAGATGAAATCATCAATTACTACTGCACTGCCTAATAATTAGTAAGGACGGGGTAGATTAAATAAGCAAGGACGGTGGATAGGGATATTAGGGGACATATATATATATATATATATATATATATATATATATATATATATATGGGGACCGATCCACACCCACCGGTGGAGAAATAACAATTTCTCCACCGAACCGCAGGTAAGAGCAGCGGTTGGGCCACGTGGCGCAAAAAGGCGAAAAAGGCGTACGGCCACTGCATTAATGGCGAAAAAGGCACGAGAAATGGTGAGAAAATGGCGAGAGAGGAGAAAAAGGACACCAACCGCATGCACAACCAGCGGTTGGCATTAATATGCCTGCCACGTGCCGTCCCCCACCCCTGCCACGTGGCCCAACCCCATGGCCCCTGCCACGTGGCGTCCCCTCCCCCTGCCACGTGGCCCACCAGCAAAGACAACCGGCGGTTGGGGCGATGGCCCTGCCACGTGGCATCCCCTCCCCCTGCCACGTGGCCCAACCGCGGGTGGTACCAGCAGTTGGTCTCCCTCCCCTGCCACGTGGCGTCCCCTCCCCCTGCCACGTGGCCCAACCGCGGGTGGTACCAGCGGTTGGTCTCCCTCCCCTGCCACGTGGCGTCCCCTCCCCCTGCCACGTGGCCCAACCGCTGGTACCACCCGTGGTTGGTCCCCTCCCTCTGCCACGTGGCGTCCCCTCCCCTCATCCGCAGGGCCCAACCGCTCCTACAACCCGCGGTTGGTCCCTCCCCCCCTCCCCTGCCACGTGGCGTCCCCCCCGCGTGATGCCCCACCTGGTGTCCTTCCCCACGATGCCACGTGTCGTCCTTCCCTCCCCCATGATGCCCCACGTGGTGTCCTTCTGCCGAAATTTTTTTTTTTGCCGCAGCCTTTGACCGCATAAACACCCACCCTTCCTCACTTTTTTCTGTCTTTTTTCTTCTCTCTTCCTCGCTTCTCTCTTTATAATCCCCTCCCCCGAACCCTTCTTCTGCACTCTGTCATCTTTTACCAACTTCCTTCGTACTTCATATCTCACATACATAATCTCCATAACAATACAAACCAAAAAATTTTAAGCTAGAAGATCGGTAGTTTTTTCTTTAAATACATCAAGTCACAACAAGTAAGTATTTTGAATTTCCTTATAATTCAATGTTAGGTTTATACAAATCAGCGTATTACATTTATAGATTCCAAAACAGCGATTTTTTGGGCGCCAAATATAGACAGTTTTTCACGAATTTATAAAAAATAGCTAGAGCTAGATTTTGCCAAAATGCAAAAAAGAGACCCTAGTTATTCTTAAAGGATCTATCTCAGGTAAAAATTTCAGATTTTTCCAAAGACTGGAAAGGGGTTAACTGATACGGGGAACCTTGTAACTCTGCAGTGTATTTTAAAATATCAAGCTAGCGCGATTTCGCGCGAAACTTTTATGAGAATCCTAGGATGTTGGGAAGTTCCATTCCCCAGGAATTCGGGCCATTCCGAAGCCGTTACCTATTTTTTTGGCCGAACGGCCCTTTAAGCGCTTGATCCGGACACCGGTTCGCGATTTTTGGGCGAAACCTCCGTAAAATACTTTTTATGTCAAGAATGAATTCAGGAAGCCTCAAGTAGCATTTCGAAGCACTTTTGATATTTTTCGATGCCAGGGGGCATTTCGGTAATTCGCCGCCCCGAGAGGGGTATTTCGGTAATTTTACAGTGCTAAGTTTTTCGACGGACTTTTTAGTCCAGAAATGTAATTACAAAACCTGAAATGTTGTTTTGAAGCTGACGTGGCGCGCGTAGGGGTGTTTTGGTAATTTTCCCGCGCCAAGGGGTGTTTTGGTAATTTTCCCGTGCCAAGTTTTTCAAACGACTTTTTAGTCCAGAAATGTAAGTAAACCACCTGAAATGTTGTTTTGAAGCTGGTTCGGGGGCGTTGGGGTGATAGTGAACGCTCAGGGGCATTTCGGTAATTTGCGACTGATCGGGGGCTATTTTGCTAGGAAGGATCCAGCTTAAAATTCATACCTTAAAATAACTTTTAGTTCAGGAAAGGGTGTGAGACTGGTAAGCTAGGTTAAAGATCCAGTTATAGTTTTGGAATGTAAATATTATGGATATTATGGACGCTAAGTTGGTTTATAATTATATTTTGTTCTTAAAGGTATGAATTTCAGCTCTGGACCTCATGATACATCAATCCTATACGATGACGATGACCACGTCGCGAGGCACGTATTTGACGGTGTCGATAGGGGTGTTTTGGAAACAATTCAAAGCACAAGGCACCTTGAAGAGTGGGTACTAAACAAGGAACAAATACAGCTATTACACCGTCAAAATTTAACCCTGTTCACCGATTGCGGGAAATGGTCTCGACACGACGATTGCCTTATATCCGCTCTAGTTGAACGATGGAGGAGCGAGACGAACTCATTTCACTTCCGGTTTGGTGAAATGACTGTTACGTTAGAGGACGTCGGATTTATACTTGGAATCCCATGTCACGGCAGACCCGTTACTTTGAACGTGCCGTCTGCATCCATAGCGAATATGGCTATGCAGTATTTTCCGGGAATTCCAAGGGCAGCGCTTACAACAAACGGCGTCAAGCTTAAATGGCTGAGAGAGCAGTACGGCGTGCTACCGGATGAATACACTCCTCAAGATTTCGTGACGTATACGAAGGCATTCCTTCTGTATATTATTGGAGCTATATTACTTCCGACGCATTCGAAAAACACGGTGCATCCGAAGTATATGGTGTTCTTGGAGGATCTTGAGGAGGTATACTCCTATTCGTGGGGTTCAGCTGTCCTTGCGCACCTATATCGAGCACTGCATAAGGCTACGAGAAACGGTGCCAAGTCCATTGCCGCCTGCCTGACTCTATTACAGGTATGAGCATTTATTTTCTTGGTAGGATCCTTAGTCAATATATTCGGGATTAATTACTAATTCCATATAATGTTTGCATTCACAGGTTTGGTCTTACGAGAGGCTACCCATGGGTCGTCCACAACCGTTGGTAGATTCCGATGAGACGTGGCCTAGGGTGTGGGCCTGGGGGCCTACGACCAACCAGAGGAGGAGACGGGTAGACCCTCACCACCATCTAAAGTTCTATCGGGGGGAACTAGAGATACTAGATGCATCCCAGGTGACGTGGCAGCCATATGGCAAGGTGATGCATCTGTTGGATGAGTGGTGTTGGCAACTTCCGGTGTCGTACGTGCTGGCAGGTTTGGTTCGGGTGCCGCTCATTCACTTCGAAGAATGTGAGTTTCAGATGCCCGATCGAGCTATGAAGCAAGCTGGCTGTCCACAAGGGATACCAAAACCCGCTGTAGACATGCGGCCATACAGGGGTGGTCGAGGGCCGAACTTCGAGGTGGCTGATGCCTTGATTTTGTTGGGTGACGAGGTGCACCAGTGGAATACCTGGCAGGAAACGTATGATAGCCTTGTATCGCTGAAGCACGACGGCATTAGTACTGAGGAATACTTACAGTGGTTTCTCAGGGTGACGCGCACGAGGGTGAATCGCCCTTCCCAGGTGAAGAAGACATCGTACGCGCCACGTGAGGTCTATGACCAGTTCTGGGCATTGGCCATTGTAAGTCATGCTAGTGTTGTTTGATAATTTATTTGCGCACCTTATCGACCATTTGTCAAATATGATTAGCCATATTTTCTATGCATGTTTTTTAGGTTGACCAGGGCATTGAGGTGTTCAAGCAGCTGGAGTCGTTTGACTGGTTTGTCGCGCAGGCTCCTGACAATCTCAAGAGGTCCATTGAGAAGTACAAGACTGAAGTTCAAAACTTTAGTCTTGCGTACCGGGGTTACGAAGGGGAGCCGTCTAGTCGCCCTCGTCCTGAAGCGTACGACTATCAGCCCCAGAGTCAGGTGTGGGAGTCGTCTGGTCGCCTTCTTCCTGACGCGTACAACTATCAGCCCCAGAGTCAGGTGTGGGAGCCGTCTGGTCGCCCTCCTCCTGACGCGTACGACTATCAGCCCCAGAGTCAGGTATGGGAGCCATATAGTCGCTTGCCTCCAAACGCATACGACTCTCAGTGCCAGAGTCAGGTTCCCCAAGTAGGAATCCAGGCCTCGCGCCCAAGCTTTCGGTCGGACAAAGGACAAGCGACGAAGCCATTGAGGTCGGACAAGATGGCTTGGATCGACCGGCACTACTTCGGGCATGAGCCTGTCAATTCAGCAGACTTTCCCCTTGCGACATTCCTAGGTCATGAGGATATCAGAACGTTGGCGCCGGAGACAGATCTTTCAAATTTTGTCATGAACGCTTACATAGAACTGCTCCGGATTAGAGAGCAACGTTTTAACCGTTCTGAATATTTGAAGCTTAACATGTATCCCACTCATTTTGTGGAATTAACGGTGAGAGAATTCACAGAATGGAGGCGAGGGGGCGGCAGGAGTAAGTGGAAACCAGGTCGAAACGTGTTAGGCATGATGAACGCAGACTATCAATGTCCCGCTGCTGATGCGAACCTTATCATGATACCCTGTCATCATGCAAACCACTGGTTCCTATTAGTTCTCCATCCAGCGTTCAGAACGGTTCACATATACGATAGCCTAAGGGAGGACGAGCCTGGACAGCTGCTGGCACAGATGTACAACGAGTACATCACTTTAGTGGTTAGTATTTATTTTTTGACCTTGGCTCATAGTATATTGTTCTTGTCTCATAGGCTTGATTCTCGTTTTTATTGTTGGATGCAGACTACTGTCCTCTCGCTAGCATGCGGACGGCCACAGGGTGACCCTTGGACGGTCGTGATGATAAAGGACCGACCAAAGCAATATAACGGTCACGATTGCGGGATTTACGTCCTCAAGTACATGGACTACATTGCTCGCTCGGAAGTGCTCAAACACTCCTCGTGGACTAGGAAGGATGCCTTGACGTTTAGGTATAGGATAGCCTGGGAGCTGAAAAAGAATGAAGCTAGACGCCTTCATTACCATTATCCTGACGTGCGTGGCTAGCTGCTGTGATGTTACAAAAAACTGTACCAAAAAGAAATGTACATAATTTTTCGCATGCTATGAATTTGGCGCTAAAATGTGCGCGAATATACCTTTCATATGACGGCATTCGAAAAAATTACGCGTCTCGCTTTTCGCCGAAATTCATAGAAATGGGCTAACTAGCGTGCATGAGGTGCAATGAGCGAAAAAAAAGTGACAAAAAAAATTACAACTTTTTTCGGAAGCTATCAAATGGGGCCTAAAGTGTGCCCGAATAGGCCCTTCCTAGGAAAACTCAAAAATTAATGTGTCTCGTTTTTCGCCGAAAGTCTTACAAATGGGCTAACTAGCGTGCCTGAAGTGCAATGAGCGGAAAAAAAGTGACAAAAAAAATTACAACTTTTTTCGGAAGCTATCAAATGGGGCCTAAAGTGTGCCCGAATAGGCCCTTCCTAGGAAAACTCAAAAATTAATGTGTCTCGTTTTTCGCCGAAAGTCTTACAAATGGGCTAACTAGCGTGCCTGAAGTGCAATGAGCGGAAAAAAAGTGACAAAAAAAATTACAACTTTTTTCGGAAGCTATCAAATGGGGCCTAAAGTGTGCCCGAATAGGCCCTTCCTAGGAAAACTCAAAAATTAATGTGTCTCGTTTTTCGCCGAAAGTCTTACAAATGGGCTAACTAGCGTGCCTGAAGTGCAATGAGCGGAAAAAAAGTGACAAAAAAAATTACAACTTTTTTCGGAAGCTATCAAATGGGGCCTAAAGTGTGCCCGAAAACGGAGTTACCAAAACTATCAATAATCCACAAATCAAATCACAAATTAAAGATTGCACAAACCAAATCACAAATTTAAACATTATATAAGTTCAATTTATACAACTGAAACATTAACCCTAACACTCTTCCTCATCATCGTCCTCCTCGACCATACTGCCAGGTTCGATACCTAACACTTTATAATGGTTTCTCTTGTCATGATCAGTCATCTTATTACACAACGCACACTTTCGTAATTTTTTTTGACCCGTTGCTTCTTCAATCGGATTCTTCATGCGTATTGCTCGTTTTCGCCCTTTTGTTTGAGAAATAATTGGATCAAAAATATCGTCCTCCTCACCTTGTAGGTCAGTGCCGTCAATGACTGGCTGTTTGGCTCGATTGAATCTACCGCCTGGAGTTGTCCGAGTAGTCGGAGTGTCCACAGTTTCTGGTAATGCCATCCTAAACTGTGCATGCTTAGCCTTATCCCGTGCGGCTGCTTCAACTTGATACCTGTACCCATCAAATGTCGACGCTGCATCCATTGATAAACCGTGCATGATGTTACAAAGGTGATTATATCGCAGCGTCTCAGATTGCTCGAAATCAACTGAAACATTGGGCACGTAAGGAATGTGACCGTGGACTCTGTTGGCTTCCTTCGTCCACCGTTCCAAGATATACGGTGGAGGGATTTCACTAGCATTCTTGGCGCTCAAAACCCTCAACGCGTGTCGACAAAGTATACCTTTATGCTCAAACAGTTGACAGTTGCAATTAACCAACCCGGTGTCCTTACAAACTGCTACGGTAAAATGTCGTCTGGTCCTCGGAGCCGACGAAGAGCACGGATTGGCGAAGTTCGTCACATTTGTCAAAGCATAAACCTTGATATCTCTGGTGGAATACTCGTGCAACTTTGTCATGCCATATTGATTCGACTTTAGTAGTTCCTCTTGAAACTGTCGAAACATTTCCTTGGTATAGACTTGAGCCGCATGAGCCTCTAAAGGTGAATAAACTAGTATAGCTCTTTCTTTGCAAACTGTAGCCGCGTCGGCTTCTCTCTCACGGTACAATTGCCTGTCAACGGCTTTCTGCATCTCTAGTACGAACTCCGCTATACTTGAAGACTGGCCTACGTACCCATCAAAGAATGAATTCATAGCTTCGCTTCTCGAGGTCGTAGTCATTCCGGCTGCAAAAAACTTCTTGGTGTAGGCACCGACCCACTGTGTCTTGATCTCATACAACGATTGTAACCATTCGTGATTGTGCAAATAGTAAGTATCCATTAACGTGGCCCACCTCTCCTCGAACACGTCTACCGTCAACGATTTCTTCACACATGTATTAAAGTCAGTCTTGAATGACGGATGGTTTGCATATACATGGTGAAGCCGTTCGGGATATTTGTTGCTTATGTGCCATGTGCACAGGCCATGGTGAGTATCTGGAAGGACCTTAGCGATTGCATTTTTCATTGCCAGATCTTGGTCGGTGATGATGGTCTTTGGAGGAATATGATACATTGCTTGAAGCCACGTTTCAAATAACCACGTAAATGACTCCTCCGTCTCATCCCTAAGCAGGGCAAAGCCAAACGAGATTGACTGATAGTGGTGGTTCACCCCGGTGAACGGAGCAAAAGGCATAGAGTACTTATTGGTGCGGTATGTGGTGTCAAACGTCACAACATCCCCAAAATTTTGGTAAGCAGCTCTAGAACGGGGGTCCGCCCAAAATATAGTACTAATGCGGTTCTCATCATCCAGTTGGAGACTGTAAAAAAATCCAGAATTCTCACTCTGAAGGGACCTGAAGAGATCAAGTGTAGTTTGAGAATCACTCTTACCGAAAGACTCTCTCCTCTGAGCACGAAGTTCATTTCGAAGGTCTACTTCGTTGAAACTCAACTTGTCAATCCCCCCAGCCTGGCTTGAGAAAACCCCCATCATCTTAGAAGGTGGAATTTTAGCCTCGGCCATTGTAAAAATTAGTTGTCTGTGTGCCGCGCTTATTTCTCGGTGTTGATGAATTTGACCAATCTTACTGGGGGTCATCAACTGATGATTATGGCTCAACTCCACTCCTGTGACAACCCAATGGTTTTCATTTTTTCGGTGTACTGCATACACATGGGCCTTGCAGCCGGTACCCGGAAATGTGTCCCGTTTTCTTTGTCTTGTTGTCCCTTCGTCACTGATCCGAACGACCGGAGTTACATGCGGTGCTCCTCTATGACACTCAAATAGTCTTGCACAAATTTGATCTGTATTCGCCCGTTTTCTAGTCGTCTTAGTTCTAATACCGAAACCTATCGTTTTCGAATATGCTCTATAGTATGCTTCAACTTCGTCCAGTGCTTGAAAAACTTGACCAACGTAAGGTGGATCAGAACCTTCACAAAAATTATTTCCTCCAGTTGCATCCATATTTATACTGGAATCTAAAAAATAAAAATTATATCATTCTCAACAAGTCATAGATTTAAATAAAAGAAGAATAAAATTTATTTAAACCACCGTCTTTCGGAAAATTTGGTATAATGTAAAATTAGCAAAATAGCCCCCGATGAGCGGCAAATTACCGAAATGCCTCTGGGGGTTCATTATCACCCTAACGCCCCAAATCAGCTTCAAAACAACCTTTCAGGTGCTTTGCTTACATTTCTGGACTAAGAAATCCTTTGAAAAACTTAACGCTACAAATTTACGAAAATACCCCTATCAGGGATGCGAATTACCAAAATGCCCCCTGACAAAAAAAATCTGAAAAGTGCTTTGAAATGGGATTTTAAGCTTCCTGAATTCACTCTTTAAAATAACTTTTCAGGTGTCTCACACCCTTTCCTGAACTAAAAGTTATTTTAAGCACAAATTTGTGTAATGTAAAATTAGCAAAATAGCCCCCGGGGGTTCATTGTCACCCTAACGCCCATCAAACCTGCTTCAAAACAACCTTTCAGGTGTTTTACTTACATTTCTGGACCGAAAAACTTTTTTTCGGGAAAATTACCAAAACACCCCTCGCGGGGGGGCAAATTACCAAAATGCCCCCTGGCTTCAGAAAATATCAAAATTGCTTTAAAAAGCTATTTTAAGCTTCCTGAGTTCATTCTTGATCTAAAACGTATTTTACGGATTTTTCGCCTAAAAATCC
Source organism: Escallonia herrerae (assembly GCA_033070095.1). NCBI lineage: Eukaryota > Viridiplantae > Streptophyta > Magnoliopsida > Escalloniales > Escalloniaceae > Escallonia > Escallonia herrerae. The sequence goes on along the minus strand of JAVXUP010000477.1, from coordinate 213,835 downwards.
CGAACCGGTGTCCGGATCGAGCGCTTAAAAGCCCGTTCGGCCAAAAAATTAGCTAACGGCTTCGGAATGGCCCGAATTCCTGGGGAATGGAACTTCCCAACACCCTAGGGTTCTCATAAAAGTTTCGCACGAAATCGCGCTGTCTTGATATTTTAAATTACACTACAAAGTTACAAGGTTGCGCGTATCAGTTAACCCCTTTCTAGTCTTTGAAAAAATCTGAAATTTTTACCTGATACAGATCTTTTGAAAATAACTAGGGTCTCTGTTTTGTATTTTGGCAAAATCTAGCTCTAGATATTTTTTATAAATTCGTGAAAAATTCTATTTCTGACGCCCTAAAAAATCGCTATTTTGGAATTTTTCGAATGTAATACCCCGATTTGTCAAAACGTAATTTTGACGCCCTAAACACGAATTTTAGACTATTGTAAGAACAATTTAAGCGTAACACAATTTAAGCAATCAATTGGTATGAACAAATTGAAAAATACTTACTTGTTTTAACTTGATATATTTCAAGAAAAATTCACCGATCTTCTAGCGGTTATCCACCGATCTTCTAGCGTAAATTTTTTTTGTTTGTATGTAGGTGAGATAGGGAGAATGAGGAGGGTGGAAGAAATGATTCGGGGAGGAGGGATTTTATAGAGAGAAAAGTGAGAGAGGAAGAGAAGAACCGTGAGTGAACAGCAGGGAGGGGGAGGGGGGAATGACACGTGGGGGTGGGGGGTAGGGTGGTAATGACACGTGGGGGAAGAGGGGGTTCACGGGTGGGGGAAGGGGGGTTCACGGGTGGGGGAAAAGGACATAGGGTGGGGGCCACGGGGTGGGGGGCAAGGGGGGTGACGCGTGGGGGGGGGGGCAAGGGGGGTGGGGTCACGGAAGGCAATAATGCCAACCGCATGTAGGAGTTGCGGTTGGGCATTATTGCCACCATTTTCTCACGAGTTTTTCATTTTCTCGTGATATTTTCGTGAATTTCTCATAGTATTTTCGTCCTTTTTCGTCCCTTTTCGTCCCCTTTTGCGCCACGTGGCCAACCGCTGCTCTTACCTGCGGTTCGGTGGAGAAATTGTTATTTCTCCACCGGTGGGTGTGGATCGGTCCCCTATATATATATATATATATCTATCTATCTAGAGTTTACATGCACTCTAATTTCTAAAGGACGTAATTAAACTGCGCTGCCTAATCCGGGACGATTACATTTCAAGGGTCATTGGCCCAAAAATTAAGACAAAAAAAAAAAACAGTCCTCAAAACCATTGCACTTATACAGTTCCAATCAAGTGATTAGCCAAATTGTGACTTACTCTTCCATCTTTTGAGCAATTTCGAGGTTGAATATCTTGTCATTGTCTCCCCACAACATATGGATCCTCTGCAACGTAAATCATCACGAAGGCATGAAAGACTACTTTGTATTTGGTTGATTGACCCACTAGATATATATACGAATATTTTAGAACTCATCAATTTCCTAACTGAACCACTTTGTCTTGTAAACATTTTCTACAGTTATTCCTGAAGATCTAGCAATGTTTTCTGTAGAGAAAGTCGGCAATAAGAACTATAAAGAACAAAAATGAGAACCTGGTGGTAGTCGGTGGTGGCTGCCTCCTTGTCACTGATGAGCACAGCCTCCCAGAGTTCAGCTCTCTCCTTCCTGTTGCTGAACATAACCTGCCATCACCCAGATAATGGTTCAAACCAAATGAACTTGTTCAAGGCTTTGGCACCCCACTAGTGATTCAAATTAGTGGCCATTAATACGGTTCGTCTCTGAACTTATGTCTAAATTAGTCCAAGAGTATTCATTGTAACAACTCTTATAAGATAATATCTCAGTTAGACTGATGATAGAAGGTGGCAAGAGATCTAAATGTAGAGGCAATAGTGTATGTAGTATATGCACCTCCAGAAAGTCCTTGAACAAGAAGTTGGGGATCCAAGGAAGTTTGTGAGTACCAATTGAGAGAAGCACTTTAACACCTCCCACTGTTTCTGGCAATAAATACGACCAGGAAGAACACCCAATATTTTCCAGCGATGCGCTGCTGATAGACTCTGTCAACTCCACAACAGAGCTAGACACAACCAAGGATTCAACCAAGTCAGCGTGAAGCTTGGCCATCTTGAAGCAAATGATCCCTCCATAGCTAAACCCAACCAGCGTACACTTCTCCACTCCCAAATTCCTCAAGGCCTTGGACAAACACTCTGCCTGAAAGCTTGGTGATCGCTCGGTTTTGTCCGTGAACGAGCCTCCAAAAAATAGGAGGTCGGGCACGTATAACGAGTACGTGCCCGACAAGGCCAGGACTTGGAAAAGCCATGTGAAAATGCCGTCCGCGGCGAAACCATGAACAAACACCACAACAGGCTTGTTGGCCCTTTTGCACTCGCCGTTCTTAGTGATGGTTTCACTTGGAACCCAGATGTTTATTACTGTTCCGGGCTCGATCTCCACTACTTGGGGTGTCATCCCAACTAATTTCATCAGTCCATGCAACAATAGCCTTATAAGCCAAAACACGTTCATCATCTCTCTGTCCCTCTCTCTCTCTGTGTGAAAAATGCGGAGAACAAATCAAGTGATGCCTGAATAGTCTAATTAAGAATGCTTCGTATTACATCAACAATGCGTATTTATCCAGACCCTCAAAACTTCTTCGTCTGACAAGCAGAGAAAGTAAATTAAATACACTTCATCTTCTTCCAACTAACCTCCCTCCCCAGACTTTAAGTCCATACCTTCCACCTAGGGCCGTAAATGAATCGCCTCGTACACGAAGAGCTCGGTGTTCACAAACAGTTCGGTGTTCGTTCTTTTTAAAACACGTTCATGTAATAGGAACCGAACACAAACATAATTTTATGACTCGTTTATTAAACGAGTCGAGTTTGAACATAATGATATGTTTGTTTCTTTATGTTCGTGAACAAGATGACTCGTTTACTTAACGAGTCAAACACGAGTCGAGTCTTATAAAAGAACATCGGTTCATTTACTATTTATAATCTATTAAGACTTACACAAAAATACCTATGCATTGGGAAGTGTGTTGAGACATGAAAACCTGTGGTCCAAATACTTCTCCTCTCTATCACCAGATGTGAGTTTTCTTTCTCTCATCAGAGAGACACTCCACAGTTCACACCCGTGCCCCCTCTCTCATCACACTCGTACACTGGTGCCCCCTGTCTCGTCAATCATCAATATACAAGTAGTCGTCGTCGTCGTCATCACATAGGCACACCGCCGACGAGATCACACCCCACGTCGCCGGTCAGACCGCCGCCCATGCCGCCAGCTAGATCACCGCCCATGCCGCCAGCTAGATCACCGCCCACACTGCGGCCAGACCACTGCCCACACCCCATCCTTCTCTCAGATACTCGAACAATCAAACACCATCTGCCCCTTCCCCTCTCTCACTCTCACACATAGATCGCGTTACATGTCTTCATTGTCGTCATCTCCCCGTTGCCGGATTCAGCCTACGTCGTCGGATTCAAGCTACAAAGCCGCAAAGCCATGTTTTCGAGCTGCAAATCTGCAAAGCTAGGGGCGTGAAGAGCATCAACTCGTTATACATGTCTTCATCACCGATCGATTGAGATCTTTTTTTTACAGTGTTTTTATTTCGCATCCCTCATTGTATCTCCTATATGTGTACTTGATTTTTCTTATTTCTCTTTCGTTAACATATTCTTGTTTATGATTGCATGATCGATTTGAGATTTTGAGTAAATTTGGGATTCGATTGAGGTTGAACACGAACTCGAACCGAGTTTTCGACCTCGAGTTCGGCTTTTATTGTTAAACGAGTTGAATGAATCGAGTCAAAATCTCACCGTCACGAACTCAAGCTGAGTTTGAACATGGATGTCTTGGCTCTTGACGAACTCGAGCCGAGCTCAAACATGCCAAAATATAAACGAACTGAGTTCGAACACAACCATGTTCGGCTCGAACTCGGTTCATATACAGCCCTACTTCCGCTGAGACTACACACCAGCAGACCATCCAGGGTCCCTATTCACACCTCTTCAACAACCAAACCCCACACTCCTCTCTTGGCTAAGTTCAGTACTCTACCCTAGCATGCAAGCACTATCAGATGAAAGACAACAACTCTCATGCTTCTTGGTAGGAAAAATCTGTTGGCATTTGAGTTTTAAACTCAAGTAGGAGTCCTCTTTAACTCGATTTTCAAATACGTATTACACCATCATTTGGTTAAGAGCGAGTTAGTTCGTGTTCGTCTATTATATTAGATGATTATAACATATTCACGAGTTTAAAACAAATGAGAAGTGAATGAAAAAATTTAAGTTGAAGATTCAACTTGAAGAAAAAGGAGAATCCACGTTGAAGAGATTAAGGGGCTGCGCGCACGTTTACGTACAGCCCCAAATAATTGTTGTCTCTTAGTTTTTGGCTATGGGTTGGACCCTCGGAGAGATTCAAGTTTGGTAAGGAGGGAGGACCTACGTTGACCCAAAGTCCATGCTCGTGCCGCTCATTCCTGTCCGGGCCATTCCTTAGGCCCATCAGACTTTAATTTTTTTTGGGACTCAAGCATTAAATAAATAATTTTTTTATTTAAATAATCCACCCTACAAGAAAATAGCTTTTTAGTGACGGAATTTTCCGTCACTAGTCACTAAAAGTTGACGGAAAATACCGTCACGCGCTTTAATTAGTTGCAAATTACAAGAACCCTAGAGGCTGACACCCATAAATCCGCAACGGATTCACCATACCAACAAAACCAAATTAACCACTTTAAAACATGAAGGTAAGCTACATAGAGCCAACACTAGTGGTCAGTTAAGATCGCCTAAATTAGCTACAATCGGATTGAACTCACAAACTAATGAAATACACATACGAACTAGAAACTTATGGACCAATTTCACACAACTCGAGCTAGTTTCAAAAGGCCCCAAAGTACAAACTCAAGTTAGCATGTATGAGTAGGCCTACTAAATCTAATTAGTCACAAAAGCAAAAGGATATATCGTCCAGTTATCATGCAGCTCAACCTCCGAAAGCCAATAAAAACTCAACTTATGCTTATGCAGGGTCCGTCCAGCAAAAACTACAATCTGCAGGGCAGTTGTTTGGTTTCTAGTCAAGAGGCCATCCCATAATGAGAGCCCACCTCGATTATACAATGCAGAAGGCTTTGAAACTTTCCGATAAAATAGCGACAGGGAAACTGGCTGCTCGTTTCGCTTTTCCTAGTGAGATTGCCATGACCATCATGCCTTGTCCTGAAAGTATATCCAAGCTCAGGTTTCGTCTTAGAAGAAAGATGTTATGGTCACTAAACAGCTCTCCGTACGTGAATTTCATTGTGAGTGCATCAACGACAAACTGAAGACTTAACTAATTTAGTTCAGCTCCACTAAATTAACAGTGATGATTCTGGAACGGCAGAAAAGAGCTATGATCACGGAGAGTGGACTCTTCTCCCGTTATGATAACATTCAAACAGCCAAGAGGGTAATTTACTGCACCTTGTTTCACGATTGAACCAAAATCCGAGATCAAATCCATGGTTCTACTAATATGCTTCACCCTTCCAACTGTTACTGACTTACAATGAGGGCCATTCTTAGCTTGAGACGAGGTTTGATATTAACCAAGGGGATACAAACATTCTGAGGCATAAAATAGGGGAGGGAGAGGTGTCCGAGGAGCTGATGGAATGGAGACACTAATGGAGTAAAGGCCACCATTGACTTCAAAACGGGCAGGGTTACATTGGGTGGTCATGGGAAATCCACATCTATGTGGAAGAATTAGATGAACATAGACAGATACTATGATTATGGTTAGGAGTGGCAATTGCAACTCAAACCCATTTATCCGTTCAAATCCGCCCACTTAAAAGCTACCCAAATTCACCCAATAAATAGATGGGTATAAATGGGTTAATAATTTTTGAATCCAATAACCCACTAGTTTAAGTGGTTTGTAATTGGGTGCCCACTTAACCATGACTTTTAAATCTATATACTTATGTCAATGGTGCCAGCGCCTGATTCTTTTTTTTTTCCCTCTTCATCCCTTTCTCTTCCCCTTTTCTCTCCCCAGCATCTCATTAAGCAATTTATTAGTTTCTGTCAAACATAGCCCCCTCCACGATCTTGTGAAAAAGGTCCATCTCTCTTCTTTGGTAACTTCTTCCTCTCTGAAAGATCAATTCTAGGCGGATCTAAGTTAACCGAATCAATTCTAGCCGGATCCGAGACCACAGCCGCTGCCACTGCAGGCAACCACAGTCGTCGTCTCCATCACCACCTACGTTCTCGTACAGCCACTCCGTGGTCATGGTTGTCAACGATGGTGGTCGTGGGTCAGGCTACGAGGGGCGGGTCTGCGTTGAGACTTGACCTTAACCTTTTCATCTTGTGTTGGCGGCGAGGGGCGGATTAAAATCCTAGCTCCCCCACTAATATTGGTGGTTGTAATCTAGCGGGTGGTGTTGTCAATGTCGGGGTGAGATTTTTACTCACGGTGGCTGTGTGTGGTGGTAATTGTGGCATGGCACGGTGGTTTTGGTGAAATGGTAGCTTTGTGTGACGACGGTGGTTGTGGGTGTGGCGGCGATGGCGTTTGGTGGTTGTGCTTGCGATTTTAGCTGTGCATGGCAGTGATTGTGGAATGGTAGGGGCGACGGTGGGTGGCCAGATGCGGTGGTTGACTCGTTAAAGAAGATGAAGCAGCATATATATATATATATATATATATATATATATATATATATATATATATATATATATATATATATAGAGAGAGAGAGAGAGAGAGAGAGAGAAATTTGTAAGGTCAGTGTATTATATCAATAAAATGGGTCGCTATTGGTTTGATGGTGAAACCAGCCCATTTAAGAAATGTCCTAATTGACCCGTTAATAAATGGATATAAATGGGTCAGTCATCCATTTAAACAATACCTGTTTAACTCACACCCAAAAACCCAACCCAACCACCCACTTTGCCAGCCCTAATTATGGTCTTGTTTGTTCTACTAGGCAAACTCACTATCGATCGGTACGCCGGCGGCACGATCGATTAAAAGTGTGGGATCTTTTTTACCCCTCGAGCCTGGGAACTTTCCTGAAAGCGAGAAAATTTTACGAAGAGATGAAAATCAGATGTAAAAGACTGCGCGCCCATAAATGACGAATAGAGCTTTCGATTGATAGCGAATGCTTACACAGCAATATTTTCAAGTCTGGAAACTGAACTTCCTATCGATGGCAGCAAAAGCCTTTCACTACAAGAAAAATGACTTTTAGCGACAGATATTTTCGTCGCTAAAACCCTAATCTGTCGCAAAGACTTTTAGTGACGGACACCCCGTCGCTAAAAGTCCGTTGCCTATAACCCCGTTACTAAAAGATTAGCGACGAAATTATGTCATCCGTCAGAAAAAAAATTACTTTTTTTTACTAACGGAATTATTTACTTTTAGCGACAGAAAATTCCATCGCTAAAAGTATTTTCTATATTTTTTAAAAAATATATGAATTTCTGAAGAAAAAGTTTTAAAAAATATTTAAACAGTTGACTAATTGATCGCAAGGGTCACCGGTCGTCGACACGTCGTCGCCGGTAGTGGGTTCTTGGCCGGTGGAGTCCTCGCCTCGCCGTCACTATTCACCGATCACTTATACTTCCAGATCGGCGCGTCCACGGCTCCACTCGTTCCAGATCTGAGCCAAGCTCAATAGAGAGAGTCGACTCAAGGAGGCAGGAGCCCCTGTCATGTCCGCGTGTCGCCGTCGATCGTCGCAGGTGAGTGGCCGAGTGGGCGTGTGCCGTCTGGGTCTGAGGAGTGGGTGAGAGACTTGGCGTAGAGAGAGTCGCAGACTGAACTTTTTTTTGGAAAGTTGAGGGGGTACATTACCCCCCCCCCCCCCCGCCGTTCATACGTAGCTCCGCCCCTGTGTGTCGGCGAGCGGTAAAGGCGGCGGGGTGGGGGTGCGGCAGGGAGTTGGGTGTGTGGGAGGTGAGTGGTTACGATTTAGGGTTAGAGAGAGAGAGACTGAGAGAGAGAGAAGAAGCGGCGGAGAGAAAAAAACGAAGGGATAGGGTTTTTAAATTTTAAGGACTTTTAGCGATGAATTTGGCCGTCTCCAAAAATCAGTCGTTAAAGATCATAAAAAATTTTCAAAAATTTTGACTTTTACCGACGGATTTATTCCGTTGGCAAAAGTCTGTCGGTAAAAGTCATTTTCAAATTTTTTTGGCAAAAGAAAAAAAGGGAGAAAATCAAAAATAAAAATTAGCGACGGAATATTTCGTCAGTAAATGTCCGTCGGTAAAGATCCGTCGCTAAAGATCTTTACCGACGAAAAATCCCTCGGAAAAGTTTTTATAACAACTGACCTTTACTGACGGAAAATTCGTCGGTAAAAGTGACTTGTCGCTAAAAGTCCGTCGAAAAAAGTTATTTTTCTTGTAGTGTTTAAAGACTAAACAAAAGAAAGAAAAAGACTAATTTGTTTGGTTGATGATTGATTGTATCTCGTGCTTATTCCTTGATCCACTATATATACTAGAGACTTTGTTGAAAAAAAAACTACCATTATAAGAAACTATCCACTTAGAAAATAATCATCCACTAATAAGTAACCAACCACACTTATCCCTTATCAATAGGACACATTTTCAGAAGTTGGTTTCTTTCACTTCTTGAATCTTTCATTATCTCTTCAGAAATAAATAAAAGTAAATATTATTTAGTGACATTTAATCAAAGTGAATTTATAGTGAAAAATAAAAATAAACGTCTCGTACTACTAATTAACTGAAATAAATACCATGACGCCACCGACATGTACGGCTGGCATAGCTCGCAATCGATCGAGAGCGTGGAGCATTGTTTGAGGCCTAGGGGGGTATCGCAGCCACCTTAACTGGGCCGAGATATAGGCCCTAATTTGAAGGGCCAAGAGTCTGCAAATTTTAAGATACTGCTATGGGCCAGAGGGCGGATAACCCCCCCCCCCCCCCCCCCCTCCCGTCCCCACCACCCCCGGCCCTCATTTGTTTTGCTTCTGAACAATTGGTAAAATTATTGTAGTTTGGGTCCGCAGGATATAGGATGTCACGTGGGCCTGGATTTTTTTTTCCTTTTTTTTTTTTGGGTTTTAAGGAGAACTGTATTTATGGACCTGAATTATACGATGTGTTTTTTACCTTTACTTTGAAACCTATCGATAAAAATGTCATATGGTTAAATCAACTTATATATTTATGCATATTCTATCTTCGTACTTTTTTTTTTGTTGCTATTAGTTAATATTGTAACTAATATACAAAACAGAGGGCACAATCCTTGAAGCACAAGATTATTTAGGGGAAGGCGAAGGTGATGGTGGCGGTTGTAGGTTGGGGATGGTAAAGTCAATGCTGATGATGCGTTGGCATGAAGTGTTCCGGTGGTGGTGGTGGTTAATTTTGGAGGAATAAGTTGAACAGCGACAGTGGCGGTGTCAAAAATGTTGTACGAGGTGGACACCCAGTAGATCAAAAATTAAACTCGCAAAAGCAAAACTATAGTCGATATGTAATTGCTTTTAGATTCACCATGTGGGAATGGGTTAAATCAGCAAGGGTAAAATAGCTCTGCCATTTACGTACCCTGTCTTAGCCTGCAAATAAATTAATTTTCAAGCAACCCGCCAATTTTGTGTAGTTTATTTTTTCAGGTTTTCTCTCTTTCTGTAAAGCTTTTCAACAAATTAGTTGATCCAGACAAAAGAAAACAACTATTATTGCGGGGGACACGACATACAACCTTCTTTAGCTGCGGCCATTAGATTGCTGGCTTAGAAAGTAGCATTTTACTACTCCAATTCCCACAGACCCGTTAACCATCACCACAACATATAACCTTCTTGAGGCCATTGGTAATACCAATGGAAACACTAATTCATCATTTTAGATCATGTCTTGAGAATCGAAATAAGAATTCTATTTTCGGGATTTTTATAGATACGATGGGGAAGAAGAAAGGATGAAAACTAAGGGAAAGGGAAGAAAATCGAAACTGAGGTGGAGAGACAGGAGGTAACATGAAAGGCTGAGATGATCGGTAGAGAGACATGGAAGAAGTGGGATCTGAAATGTTGGCATATACATTCTTTTTTCAACTTACTCCAGGATAATTCCAATTGCGACATTGGTAATTCCGCATCTGAGTATGAGAAAGCCAGTTTACTCCGGGTACGAATCGATGACTACGCTATGAAGAGCATCTCTCTTATATATATATATATATATATATATATATATATATATATATATATATATATATATATATATATATATATATATATATATATATATATATATAAAGCTGAAGCATTCGCTTAAAATTGCGGCACATAGGATTTTAAAAACTCTATAATTACGTCACATCGGATTTCTAGAACTCATTATTGCTTGCCATATAGGATTGAACTTTCATTCCTAGAGTCTCCTTCACAAACAAAACTCTTTCATGCACACATTAGCGACTGAACTCTACGAAACCAGAAAAAGCAAAACACCTATTTGTTGAGCTGCCTGCCTAGACTTCTACCCAACAAAGGAAGCCTTCTTCAATACGTCAATCTCCAGCTCCAGCCCCATGCCGTGGAGCTGCAACTTCGGCCCCACGCCATCGTACATTAATCAACCAGTTGCCATTGATGCCAGCAGAACGAACTTCCAGTTTTACAAGAGCAGTATCTTTTCGGACGACTGTGGGACATTCTTAGACCATGTTGTTACAGCAATCGGATATGGCACAAGTGATGAGGGCAAGAAAAATGGTTAGTTTAGAATTCATGAGGCAATAACTGGGGCTATGATGGATACATATGAATGGCAAGAGATGTTGCTGCCAAGGAAGGTGAACGCGGCATTGTCATGATGGCTACTTATCCATTTCCATTGCCGTCAATCCTTTCTTCCTCCACCGCTCACTTGTCGTCTATATACCAGGTAACCCCGTAACCCCTCCTTCAAACAAAAAAATATAGTTGCATGCATGAATTGATGTTATCGTTTGTACATGAGAATTGGAAGTGCATGCATGAATAGATTGCTTTACCAAATGGATTGCTCAAAGCAATCTATACCAGATTTTGGTTTGAAACAATTTTCTTTGGATTTGTGATTTTCAAATTTTCTTTGAATTTGTGATTTTCCAACGCTATGCTTTAAAATTGATGGTAGCTTGGTGAGTTAGTGGTTTAAACGAGAGGGTTAGTTGCTTCCACAAACCTGTACAAACAAACCAATTCCCTAAAATATGGAATACATTCTCAAGTGAAATATGGCAAACATTCTCAAGGTAAAGTGATATCTGTAGTTTGTAGTGTCATTTAGTTGGGCATTTCTACATCGGAACCTTTTAGCGTGGCATCTCTTACCATCCTTAATAGGTCTAGGCTTGGGTATCCTTACTTTGTGTTTTGTTTCTGTTTGTTTAACCCTATTTTGGAGTATCCTTAGAACTTTGTTCAAAAAATTGACTGAGGCTGTCAGTTCCGTTACCTTTAGTTTTTTTTTATTAGTGTTTGGATAAATACTACTAGGCTTGGGCTTCATAATGTTAAAGATCAGTGGCTGTGAATCCGGTAAAACCATTTAAGCAGGAAAAAAGACAATTTAAATAAGAGGTGTTTTGGGGCTGCAAGCTCAACTTGGCTGATAATGGTTTAGTGCAGAATGGTCTCAATTGTGACATGGGTGTGGGGCCTGCCTTTTTTAGTTGTTTACATTAGTTTAGTTGTCTAGCTATGTGCTAAACTTGTGACAGATGTATAAGTTTGTCATCTGCTTAGAGGAAAATGCAGATCGGGGGGCCTGTTTAGATTTCATTCTAAAGACAGAAACATTGGGGAATAAAAATCTCCTTCCTAAATTTCGTGGAGCTCAACAGAACATCTAGCTTAAAGGGACTGCTTTTCCTCTTCTTAAAATTGTACTTTAACTATAATGCCACATGAGATTTTAAAAGCTCTATAATTACACTACGTCAGATTTCTGGAACTCATTATATTCTTTAATGTAGATGTCTATATTATCATAAGCAACGATTAATTAGTGAAGTTTGCCTGACCTCTTTATGCCACTTCAAGCGACAACAAAAGAAATGATCACTAGGTTACAAAAGAACATGTTATTTTGCATAAATTATGATCACAGTTGACATATATAGCTGATCAAGTATTTTAGGTACCTCTATCATATGATTATTCTTAATTAATTTCATGATGCTTAAAATTTTACCACAACACACCAAGCCTAACCCCTTCTTCTTTCACTAATTAAGTTTCTTTGATTATAACAATATAGCTGAAGTAATTAGGCAGTAGCTTGGGAGGTTGTTTTGGAATTCCACATATTCACTAGAGTGAGTTAGTACATGTTTTGGATGTCACTTTGGAGCTATTGTGCTAAAATAAATGGAGAAGTTATGTATGACAACCTATTTTGGTTGAATTAAATTTAAGGAGGAGCACTCTCAAACCATATATAATTGGCAGTGTCTATTTTCACACCCTATATGCCGTTCCATAACCTGTTAGCCCTATGGTTGGATAACCTAGGCTTACATCTTGTTTTGATGATAACTACACATTGATTATGTTCTAATGTGTGCTTTGAGTGTATTCTTAGTAGGTATATACATGCACACTCATGAAGACACATTTGAGAAGTTGGATAGATGGATTAAAGCCAAAGAAGCTTAAAGTTATAGTGGACATGCTATAGAAGCTTCATCAAGTCCAATGTCGAAGAGCAACAAAGAATGCATCGGCTAAGTTACTATCGATTATAATTGATCTTTACTATTATGTAACTAGTCTTGGTTTGATGCTTGAATTGATGACTATGACCTAAAAAGACCTTAGGACACCTTGTGCATTGCATGCGAGTTCATAACCTTTCACACAAGTGTGGTTCTTGAAAATGAGTGAACTTTGGAGCTCACTCAGATTTTCTCAAAAACTATTTTGGTGCTAATCTTTTCATATCTTGATAAAACTTTTCATTAGCTTTCCAACGCAAAAAACGGCACCTCAATCCAATTTTTTTAGAGAAAGTTATGCCCAAAATAGGAAAGGGGATTCCGTGAGGCAGCTGATAGGCAGTAGGGTAATACAGTCGACTGTATTTGAATCCAGTCGACTGCATTGGTCAAAATTCAGCTCCAACGGCTATTTTCGAGGACAAAACTCCAACGGCTATTTTCGAGGGAACCCAGTCGACTGCATTGGGAATACAGTCGACTGCAATGGCAGTTTTGCTCACTTTTTGCCTATAACGGCTATATTTCATTTGCTCTCTATATAAATGATTTGGGGCTTCATCATACACCATGGAAACCACATTCTAAGCCTCCATTCATTAGAGAAACATCAAGGCTCATAGATTAAACTTTTCTCTCTTCATCTTCATGATTTTACATCATTAAAGAGAGCATCTTTGTGAGCAATTCTTTGATTGAGAGTGAGCATACTTCAAGTCATCAATTCTCTCATCTCTCTATTGTACTAGAGCTTCATTTGTACTCATTTCCTTTCAAGAAGGTTTCTTTGTACACATTTGATCTTTGTAAAAGAATTGTGATCAAGGCTTGGGTTTGTCAAGTCTTGGGTGAGCTTTGTGGATTCAAGGCTTGTGCTTGGTGTGAGAATATCATCAAGTGTTGTAAGGGTTTTGATCTTGACCCGGAAGAAGATTGTTGCTAGTGGATTCTAGTGCTCTTGCAAGGGACTTCCTTGAAGAGGTGGATGTAGGCTTGAGGGTAGTTCAAGCCGAACCATTTAAATCTCCTTGTCAAGTATCTCTAACTCAATCTCTTTACTTATTACTTTATAATTGCTTGAGTTTGTGTAGTTAGCATCTTCGTTGAAATATTGCTTGGCTTGATTAAGTTTCATGATTGTGTTTTGTTAAGTTCCCCATTAATTTTTAAAAACCATATTCACCCCCCTCTAGGGTTATTTTATTGGTTTCACAACTTTTTTATTGCTAAAAAAAATTTAATAACAAAACATATATCTTCCAATGACAAATGAGGGTGTCATAATACATAATACATAGTGAAAATAGTCATTTCCTAAATATTTCACATGTACGTCTATTAATTTACTATTGAAAAGATACGGACACACATTTTCAGACGTAGTTATGGATAAGTGAACTTAGCAAAAACATTGTCAAGATATACCTCACCTTTCGTATATAGTACATATAGTGAGGTAAATGTAATCTGTAAAGTTATTAAGAAATTTTACTAAATTAAGTTTTTTTACTGTAAGTAGCATCTCTTGCAAACAATTGCTAAGCCAATGTTTTTACAAACAATGGAGAGAACAATTTTGTTTAGGTTACTTTGTCGAGAGACACAATCATGGACGACAATGCTTTACGGTGGCCAACGATTGGGGTTTGAAAGGTCAAGGATTGATGCAGTGATGCGTAGAAAGGTTGTTGTAATGGTGTGGTGGTTTAAGTTTTTTGGTATGGACTTTTCTTGGAGGGAATAAGCTGATGATTGAATGTCATAATGGTTGATGAAGTGATAATGCTTGGACTGGCCGGTGATTGGAGGCTAATTAATAGTGATGGTGGCTATGAAGTTGCAGATTGGCAATAACAGTAGTGATAGATGGTCATCATAAAGGAACAACGTGTCAAAAATACTGAAGAACTAATAAGAGAGGGCAGAATGATGACGATTTCTTTTCTTTGTTACTTTCGCTTGAGAGGAAAAGAGACAAATGCAAGAGGTGTAGATGAAAATAATGGCAACTATGAAGGTATAAATGTGACAATGGCGGTGGTTGTGAGAAAATGCCATTGGTGGAGGTTGAAATTATAGTGATAAATTAACTGAAAAATGATGTAGCCTTAACTTAATTTTGTATTTTATTGATTTATGTGAAGGTAAATGTCAACTTTGGCTTTTGCAAAACATGTTACTAAATTACTCTAAAATTGAAAGGAAAAATAGACGAGGGAAAAAGATAGGAACATGAAGGCTTATTGTGGTCGTGAGATGATTGCGTTGGTGGCTGAAAATTGATTTCTAGAATGATAAGACTCATGGTGGTGATGTTTTTGGGTATTGATTTCTAGAGTTTGAATTAGTATACGAATCAATTTCCATAAGTCAAGGATTGAGGTTTTGAAGACTCAAAAGGTGATGGTGGTTGTTGGGTTCAGAAGAGAGCGTGGTGATTAAGGATTCATGGAGATGGTAATTTTTGTCTAAAGGGATCAAATGGATGATTAAAGGTGGTGGTAGTGGTTGATGGTATGACTGGTATGGCTAGATTTTCAGAAGAGGGTTTGGTGGTTAAGGATTCACGGTGATGGTAAATGGTATCTAGAGGAATTAAATGGATGATTAAAGGTAGTGGTGTGCTTGATCGTATTGCAAAGCTTGGAATTGACGGGGATTGAAGGTCAAGAAGTGTAAGAAATGGCTACGGTGGACTGGGATTTTTCAGATAAAAATTGTTCGTAAGCGAATGGACTAATGTTTCGAAGACTACGCAGTGAACAATTTCTTTGAAGATGAAACTGCAATAAGTAATGCTAAATCAGCTGAAAATGGAGAGGTATGCAAATTTTAGCAAAAGTGATTTATACCTTTTTCAAGAACAAATAAGCAAACAAGAAGATATAAAAAATGATGTGGTTGATGAATTACATGATGGTGATGCAAATGTACTCAACACCAAAACTCCAGGAAAAAATAAAAGGGAGAAAAGAGCTCCGAAGGTAACCTATGGCAACAACAAAAAGAGATGCCTCCGAAAGAAGCATGCATATGTTCACAAAATATGCCATGAATTACAAGATGAAGACATAAATGTTACACTAACCACACTCAGTGCCAAAAGTGAAAGGAATAATAGAGTTAGAAAAATATTCTATGATGATTAGCAGTATCGATTCCTGAATTAGTCTATAACCAAAATTTGATGTTACATGTGTTTTAATATGATTCTTATATATTAGGTAGTGGACTAATTTATTCAAAACTTTTACACCCCTGAGTACCGTCAACTATAAAGTTTAATATGTTTAAATGAATTCGCTTCTGTTAGAAGTCACTGTCTTTCTTTCTCTGTTGAAATTTTGAACGAATATGATTGAATCTTAAATTAAATTGCATCGCGTTCCGTACATTTGCACGGGCACATTAGCTAGTCATATTCAATAAATATATCTCTTCATCTCTTCGCTTTTGATTGCGTTTGCAAGAGGCGGATGATGCATTGAGCAGTAGAGGTGGAAAGTCCATCTGCCTTGGTCTTCGTCTTTATGTTGTTGGCTCTACAGGAGGCGGGGCACAATTACTGAAGTACTGGGAATCTGTATGTGGACTACTGAGGATTCCGGCGTCCCCCCCCCCCCCCCCCCCCCCGGGGAAGAAGAGACAAATGGAAAAGATAGGTGGCCCAATTCTTTGACCGATTAGAGTGTAATACTACTATTATCATATCACAATCTTTTATTCTTTTTTACTCGATAAATGCAACTTTAAAACAAACTACATTTCGATTACAATTAGCGTAGATAGATATTAAAAAGTATTTTATTGGGGTAATTTAACTATATTCCAATTTGAATCGTACAAATAGGAAGAGAAAAAACAAGAAATTATTTTAGTTAAACGAAGTCATGCAGTCCCCTATAGTCATTGTTGTGGAGTCTTTGTTAAGGATAGAAGAATTTTCTTGAGGCGGGAGTTGTAGACACAAGGTCGCTCCAGTTGAACAAGGTGCCCTGCCGTCTTTATGTACTGGAAAGTGGCTTTGGATCCCAATTCTCTGCATCATTCAAGGTTCAACACGCTTTTGTTAGTCTTTGAAGACAATGCAAATCTCCGCACTGATGTTGAAAACGTGTTGTAGGCTCTTTTATGTAACCTTATGCACAAGATTTGGGTAGGAAAAATAAAGCAAAAGGGACCACAAATACTTCAATTTGTATGTTAATTCGCAATGCAGACTTTACATGTGTCGAGAATAAAGCGACTAATAAATTAATCAAAACTGTCAATTCTAATTCGAACTAAGTTGTATGGAAGAAAGAGACACCTAATTATGTATCCTCCATCTTTAATGATGTATGTTCAGTAACATGCGACTTTCATCCTCTTACGAAACCAATGGCATTGAGCAATCTTCAGAGCTCCATATTAACGAAGCAAGTGACTTACATAAAGCAAGAGAAGCATCGACATTGACACTAGCCGGAACTTTTTAATGCCAAAAGCAATTTAATGGTAGATCTAGGTGGATACGACCCCTTGTCATGAACAAGGGTCCTGCAAAGTTTGTAACTCGAAGCAAGAATGCGCTAACTCCATGTGCCTGCAAATGTAGCAACTCAACTACCACGGTGAAGCCATGCACCACCGCAACTCGCACTCACTAATCGGGTATAAAGACCCAACTGATGGTTGCACAACTGACTCAACCAATTACCAAACACTAAGACCACCTCATCAATGCGATGCCAACCAAATAGATCGGGGGGATGGCAGGAAGTTGACCAACCGTGCTGGCACCCACAAACAAAAGACACATATGCAGAGAATATACATCTCTGCATCTATACCGATTGCTAAACCAACATACTATTTCTCTTTCAGTGTGTCTATCATCGGTAAATAACATGTTCAGTTTTTTTCCCTTCCACAAAGAAACAGACCAAATAAGGGACACGAGAGAGACGAAGAGACCAAACCTACATTAATGATTGATTCTGCCAAACGACTGAAACGATCCACAGTAAAATTAAATGGATAAAGAGACCCCATTGATAATCAATGATGAGGGAAATAAGTAAGGATGGGGTAGAAGAAAGCCCAATTGCATAGGCACACAGCAACAGAAGTGATAGCAAGAGCCCAAAAATAACATGCAATCAAAGATGAAGAAGAAAGAGTTGGAGAATGGGGGAGATCCACTGAGAGCTAAAACAAACTCACTTGCCAAGGATAATTAGCAAATCTAATAACACTATACAATGCAGGCGCACCACCACATGCCGCCTGCATTGATGGTGGTCGGATTCAAGTGTCTTCTTCTTTTACTTTGCTAGCGGCAGGCAGGAAAGTTGGGTAGGGATGTAAGGGGACCTTTAGAGTTCACATACAGTCTAAAGGATGTAAATCTTGCCTTTGGATGAAAGATCAACTAAGGACAACTGAAATGCCTAATCCGGGACGATTAGATTGCAAGGGTCATTGGCCCAAAAAGATAAAAAAACACTCCTCAAAACCATTGCTGAAATGTAAAAAGTAAAGCACCTAGACAATTCAAGTGATTTGCCAAATTGGACTTACTCTTTCATCTTTTGAGCAACTTGGAGGTTGAAGATCTTGTCATCGTCTCCCCACAACATATGGATCCTCTGCAACATAAACATCATCATGAAGGCATGAATGACTACTTTATATTTGGTCGATTGGCCAATTAGATTTACATATTTTAGAACACACCTATTTCCTAACTGAACCACTTTCTTTTGTAAAAAAATTCTACGGTTACTCCTGACGATCTAGCAAAATGTTTTCTGTAGAGAAAGTGGGCAATAGAAACTATAAAGAACAGAAATGAGAACCTGGTGGTAGTCAGTGTTGGCTGCCTCCTTGTCACTGATGACCAGAGCCTCCAAGAGTTCAGCTCTCTCCTTCCTGTTGCTAAACATAACCTGCCATCATCCAATTATGGTTTAAGCCAAATGTACTTGTTCAAGGCTCTGATACACCACTGGTGATTTAAAGTCGTTGCCATCAATACGATTTGCCTCTAACCTTTCAATAGTTGGTGCCATTAGTACTTCTAATTTAGTCCAAGAGCATATGCAGAGCTAGAGTATTCATTGTAACAACTCTAATATGATAATATCTCAGTTAAACCGATGAATAATAAATGGTAAGAGATCTATAAAGATTACAGAGAGGCAAGACTATACGTAGTATATGCACCTCCAGAAAGTCCTTGAACATAAAGTTGGGGATGCAAGGCAATTTGTGAGTACCAATTGAGAGAAGCACTTTAACACCTCCAGCTGTTTCTGGCAACAGATAATCCGACCAGCAAGAAAACCCAATGTTTTCCAGCGACGATCTGCTGATAGACTCGGTCAATTCCACAACTGTGCTAGACACAACCAAAGATTCAACCAAGTCCGGGTGAAGCTTGGCCATCTTGAAGCCAATCATCCCCCCATAGCTAAGCCCAACCAGTGTACACTCTTCCACTCCCAAATTCCTCAAGGCCTTGGACAAACACTCGGCCTGAAAGCTTGATGATCGCTCGGTTTTGTCCGTGAATGAGCCGCCGAAAAATAGGAGGTCGGGCACGTACAGGGAGTACGTGCCCGACAAGGCCAGGACTTGGAAAAGCCATGTGAAAATGCCGTCCGTGGCGAAACCATGAACAAGTACCACAACATGCTTGTTGGCCCTTTTGTACACGTTGTTCTTAGTGATGGTTTCACTTGGAACCCAGATGTTTATTACTGTTCCGGGCTCGATCTCCACTAGTTGGGGTGTCATCCCAACTAGCTTCATCAGGCCATGCAACAATGGCGCTATAAGCCAAAACACTTTCACCATCTCTCACTCCCTCTCTCTGTGTGATACAAATGATAGAATAAAGCAAGTGATGCCTGAAGTAGTCTATTTAAGAATGCTTCGTTTTGCATAAACAATGTGTATTTATAACAAATATCAGCCAACCTGTCACTCTCGTTTCTCAGGCTCCTTAGAGAGAAATAGCTGTCAAAATTTTCTTTCTCAAGGTATAGGAAAAGGTTTCGCCACACCGAAACAAGTTTGACCGACTGCCAAACAAATTAATTTGGGCTAATGTTCATACTACTTGTATTCTCAGTGGAACCTTGCCCAACTTGACTTTGGCAAAAAGTTGTGCATTAATAAATGCAAAATTTTCCTTTGTTTTTTCTTTTTTCTTTTTGGGTTTGTCAATGATATATATATATATATATATATATATATATATATATATATATATATATATATATATATAATTACTTATTTTGGAGTTTTGTGGTATTCCCAGACACTGGTGAGGCTTACATTCCTATATTGTTACATTACAGTAGTGATGCTTACCAAAAAAGTACATTACAACCATAGTGTGTAAATATTACATAAATATTAGAGATGAATGGTAATACTACATAAATATTACTGCACTGTAATATTACTACTACTGGGTGTATCATAATGGGAATGCAATTTTACATAAATATGGTTGCTTTTGCTGCTTCAAGTACTAGTCTTCTACCCACTTCAATAAATGGAAATTTTCGACAAATTTGTATCCACCGAATCCGGTGGCCGCTGAGCTTGTTATTTCAACTATATCTAGATATATATTACCTATAAAAGTATAAATCTTGTAAATCATTTTGTTCCGTTTTTATCTCTCGTTAACTACTCTAATAATAATCCTACCCTTCTGTGATTAAGAATTACTAATACTCTAAATTATTTTTGTTTTGTTTTTACCATCTATTAATTACTTTAATGACAATATTACCCTTTCGTAATTACTTTTTTCGTAATGTGTTTATTGAACATTATACCAAAGAAAAGTCTACCAATAAGATGTAGCAGAACAAAACAATTTGAAAATTTTCCAAACCGCATTGAATAATGCTGTGTTTTTCACGTAATTTTATAAAGTTGACAAGGGTCAGTCATGTATGGAGACAAACATACATGACAGGAACCATCAGAAGTCTTGAATAAGACAAGAAAATTCATAATATTACATTGAAATAAAACCAAATAGACAAAAAATTGGCTAAAGAAAAAAAGTAAAATTAGTTGAAATATATGGCGCCAAATATCACAACCAATTAAAAGTTACGGACAAAAAAACAACAACAAAAAAAAAATAGTTCAAGCTTCAAAAACAGTTAAAGGAAAAAAATCGGGTACTGAAAAAAAAAAACCAAACACACAAAAAATTGGCCAAAGAAAAAAAAAGTTAATTGAAATGTATAGCGCCAAATATCAAAATTTTGGTTCAAAGAATCTTCCATTTTCCTTTTGGTTCATGCATTTCTCCACACTTTTTCCTCTCCCTCTTCGCTTTATCCATTTTTCTCTGTAAAATCATCTCTCTTCATTCAATTATTGTAGAAATGTCCCTATGCATGTCTTTCCACCTACAGATTAATCCTCCAAAAAAATTCTCATTCAAATTTCCTCTGCCAAATGTCTTAAATCGTCTTCCAAGCTTTGACTATATATATTCACTGAACCTGGAAGAGAAGATTGAAGAGCATACATTAGTCTTCTCGAATCCTTCGCTCTCTCTGCTTTCTTCAAGTATGCCGCAGACATTCTTTACCTACAATTTTTTCGTTCTTACTACAAAAATCTTATGTTTGATTAAAGACAAAAATTTCGTTAATTAAAGCATAAAACATAAGAGAAACAAACTAACTATGCTTTGGGGCCAAAACCCCTGATCAAAATCAAGCGAGTGACCTGCAAAGGACAATAAAAAATTTGTTACAACGCCTTACGTTTACCCTTGCATTAACTAGAATTAGATAGCTCCTAACACTAAACTATCTAGAGACTTAGCATGCTAAGAAATTAATTAAATCCAAAACTAGCCAGCCACAATCAATCACACGTCCTTAATGCCAAACATCTGCCAAACTCAAGTTCTATAGCTGCACTATAATGCCAAACACCAACTAAAACGATTAGGTGCAACCTAATTCTAACAGGCACTATGCTCTGTAATAGGCCTGAACACAATAATCCGTATATTTACCATATTCATTTTTTATTTTCATAATTTTCTTATTCTGTTAGAAAATATGCTCCTGTACTTTTTTCATTTTCACCAAAAAAAAACTTTAGCTACTTTTTTCCTTACATTTGGTTAAGTTTGGATGAAAAAATTGAAAACACACCGGAGGTGTTTTTAGCTTTTATTACTGTTTGAGTAATTTTATCCAAAATAAAAACAAAAAATGATAAAAATACAAAAAAAATCTTTTTTTATCATTACAAACACACACAGAAAACGAATATGGTCAACATATGGGCCATTTCTCGCACTTTAGACATCCAAGTTTCTGCCTCTCTCCTTTCTCTTTTTACCTTAAACAGATCTTCTACCGTACCAACTTCATCATTCATTCTTATAATTAAATGGACATTGGGTAATGAATCTATACTAAACATTGTGAAATAAAAAGTGTGATGAGAAAGGGAAAAAAAAAAAGCAAATTCCTTTATTACTCTCTTTTTAATTGATTGAAATGAAATAAACATTGGATAATGAGAACTGTAATTTTTTTTTTCCTTGAACTTTTGAGTTAGCAAACAATTAACCAATTGAAAAACTAAAAAATAAAATCAAAACAAAGAAACTGAAATACGTGAAAAATCAGATAAGAAACAAAAAACTGTTGGACAAACAAAAATAGAAGAGAAGGAAAAATAGGGTTAAATATGCATCAAAAAATACCAGATGTGTTGCATTTCATATTGATGAATACAAAGTGCCCAGTCTTGAAAATTAAAAATCTTAAGTTTATACCATAAACTGATTTAACAAATTACAAAAACAAAGACGTAAATTCATTCTTTTAATTTTTCCATTTACTTTTCTTTTAAGTAACACCATCAAACATTTCTTTAATCCAAAAGCCTAGATAGAAGATTTTTAAATATTGAATTGATTACAATTGTGAACCCAAATATATATTTCTTCTAAAACAAGTCACAAAGCAAGTAAAACATAACTGAATTATATTATTTGATCCACAAAAAGCTAAAAATATATTTCCTAAGAAATAACTCTCGACCACATGTACGTGTGCAACGCACGTGCTCCATACTAGTTTGGACAAAAGAGAAAATGGTAACCAGAGACTTAGCGGACAAAGTTTGATTTGGGGATCCAGTGGAGCAATATCATGTGCAATTTTGGGACCAACGGCTTAAACGTTTGGCACTGTTGGCTTTAATATACTGGTTGAGAAAGAAAAAAGAACAAATACCACTAGTATAGTACTAGTTTTGATCTCGTGCGTTGCACACAGAAATAACAATTATCAAAGTACTTATTAAGAAATCTTGTATTTATATGCCTAATAATAATAATAATAAAATTGGTAGTGATAATAAAATAATTAAAAAGAAATTTTTGCACCTTTTTATATACGGTCTCCTACCAATTTTTGTTGTTAAAAATGAACTTGAGTAGTTAGTTTTTATATTGAATTATAAAAATAGTCTCTATTAACTAATAGCAATTATAGTAATAATATTAACAATTACAACTCGTGTGTTGAGATTTGTATTACTCAAGGTCACCAAGAAAAGAGTAAAGATATATAATAAATGATTACAAATAAAACAAAAAACTTGTAATAACATAAAAGGATGGAGATTATGGTAGCTAAAGAGAAAAATATGAAGAATATTGGGCTTCTCTAAATGGTAAAAAAGATTTAAGATTAAAAGGAATATATAGATAATTACTATTGGCAAAATTTAGGAATTAATGGAATTACAAACATATAAATATAAAATTTTTGAGTATGACATATTGACAAAGAAGAGAGAGAAGTGTAAAATCTGTATAATTGGTTGAATTCCAAAAGGTAAGAAGAAATTCAAATCAATTTGAATAAGACAGAGGAAGAGAGAAAAAATGAATTCAAATCATTATTACAAAAGGTAAGTAAATTCAAAATACATCAAAAAGTCAAAATAAGAAAGTCCAAATAGCAAGTTAAGATAGTATTCAAGTAAGTAACGACTGGACAACGTTCTCTGAACTCCGGCTTATATATATATATATATATATATATATATATATATATATATATATATATATATATATATATATATATATATATATATATGGAGCTGATCCTTTGATAACGTTAGCAAAATGGGGTATTTGCTAGCACGATCTGGGCCGTCCATCCTAAAAGATGGACAGCCCAGATCGCTCCTTTTTTGAAAATTGTCAGTAGTCCGCGACATTATGTCGCGGACTACATTTTTTACCTTTTTGCCCCTCCACGCCGTCCGTGACACTGTATCGCGGACTACTGACAGGCCCTGACACATGTCAGGAAAAAGTCGTCCGCCACACAGTGTGACGGACGACCTCTAGGCTGACACATGTCACGACCTGTCCCGTCAGTCCTTCACGGCCACGACGGTTATCTTGTCCTTATCTGTCACGTCAACAGTTGCCGCTACACAGTGTAGCGGACACTATATTGTTCGCGATATAGTATAGCGGACGACTAATATATATACAAAAAACCCTAACTACGACACTCTTCACTATTCTTCCTACTCACAAATATTCCCAGCGGCGTTAGTAAGCAGATCTGCGCAATTTCTTCTTAAGAGCAGCTTTAATACCCTAATAGATCATGTAAGTTCATAAAATCAATCATTTACATGTTCGTAATCTATAGTTGTGATGAATATTGCATTTTATGCGTGGTTTTGATTATGCAATGAGCATGTGCTAGAGATGATGAGGATTTATATATGTATGTATTTGTTCATGTGCTAGCGTTTGTAAAATCCGATTCTATAAATGTGTATATATATATATATATATATATATATATATATATATATATATATATATATATTTATGTGCTGGTATCATATTTTTGCAAGCGATTTTCAAAATCCAAACTGAGAAGGTTTTTCCCTAATTTCAGTTGCAAAAAATAGAATTTAACCCTGGACCAGAAGATCTATCCGTGTTATACGACCAAGCCAATCATATCAGTACGCTCATATGGGATGGTGGAGTAAGATACATTATTTATCAAACTTTCTTATTCTTACGAACGTTGTATACCGTTTGTTTTGTTTAAATTGTATTTATTAATTCGTAGGAAAAAGAACTTCTCACCACTGTAGAAGTATCTCACGAATTCACATCATGGAAATTGAACAAGTCCCAGAAAAAGATACTGCGTGGAATTGGGTTTGGAATTTTCACGCATGGGCAGATCTTTCAACAGCTTGACCGGGCCTTGATAGGTGCCCTTGTTGAGAGGTGGAGAAGTGAAACGAATACGTTTCACTTCCCGCTCGGAAAGATGACAATTATCCTAGAAGATGTAGGGTTCATCTTAGGGTTGCCGGTGAAGGGGCAGCCAGTAATTGCTCCTCTGTCGGAAGTAACGAATAAGAGAACCATATACATAATCTCAAAAGTGTCTCCCATTTTGCTAACTATAAATTTATTGAACATAACAGATTAAAATTACTAAGATAAACAGACAAATTCATCATGCCAAAATACAACAAACATATCTCAAAAAATTCAAATTTAAATAGGATACATGTGTCGAAGTTAGCGAACCTCAAAAAAATTGAAATTAACTACAATGAATTAGTTTAAAGTTAACAAATTAATTTCTAGAACATCATAAGTTGATGAATAGAGTGACAAATTTCTAAAACATCACAAAGATCTATACTTTTTTGTCCAAAAAAATAAATTATACTTTATCAGTCAATCCGCCCAAAATATTTTTGAGATCACAAACTTACCTTGTTTGAGTGAAGCTTGGAGCAAGTGTTAGTCGAAACTTGATGGGAGCTGAAAATGGAAGCAAGTGAATCTGAAGTTGCAGAAAATTTTGCTAAAAGAACTGAGAATTAGGGTACTTTTGGGTATAAGGGTAATAATGTCCACGACATAACGTCGCGGACAGAACAGCCGACAACTTTGACACGTGCAGAAATAAAGATCCATAAATATAATTTTGCATTTAGAACACTGTTGACGTGACACCTACCGAGGGGAACAGTCGTGGGGCTCTGACGGGAGACTTTCTTTGCGGGTGATGGGACAGGTCGTGACATGTGTCAGCCTAGAGGTCATCCGCCACACTGTGTGGCGGACTACTTTTCCTGACATGCGTCAGGGTCTGTCAGTAGTCCGCGATACAGTGTTGCCGACGACGTGGAGGGGCAAAAAGGTAAAAAAATGTAGTCCGCGACATAATGTCGCGGACTACTGACAGTTTTCAAAAAAGGGGCTATCTGGGCCGTCCATCCTATGGACGGCCCAGATCGCTCTAGCAAATATCCCATTTTGATAGCGCTATCAAAGGACCAGCTATATATATATATATATATATATATATATATATATATATATATATATATATATATATATATATATATATAGCTGATCCGTTGAGAGCGCTAGCAAACTGGGTTATGTTGCTAGCACAATCTGGCCGTTCACGCTCGATCTGTGAACGGTCCAGATATTTTTTTTGCATTTTTTAGGTCCATCCGCTACATTATATAGCGGATGATTTTTTTGACAAAAATACCCTCTTTTCCATCCGCTACATTATGTAGCGGACAGAGGCAGTACTTTTTTTTTGACTATTTCTCTTTCCTTTATCTGATTAATTTTCTAACATATTTGATGTCCGCAACATTATGTAGCGGACATTTTTTTGACAAAAATACCCTCTTTTTCATCCGTTACATTATGTAGCGGATATAGGCAGTACGAGATATTCTGATCTTCTTTTCTCTTTCTCTCTCCTTTTGTCATCATTTTTCTGTCACCTTTCTGACTTTAGTCTCTTTCCTTTCTCTCCAATTTTCTAAGTTGTTTCTCTCTCCTTTTGTCATCATTTTTCTGTCACCTTTTGACTTTTCTCTCTTGCTCTTTACTTTCCGGACATGTGATCTTAGCTCTGAGAAACATAATTTTCTCTCTTTTGGTGGAATCATATACTACTACTTAGAATTTCTCAAATTTCACCATAAAATGAGAATGAGAGCTTGCTGGATGAGAGCAGAGCAGACAGATGAATTGAAGCTTTATTCATTAAGGTGGTCTCCCGGTTAAAGAAGAAAGAACCGGAGAAGTAGTCATTTTGGGAGTCCCAGGGAAAAGAAATTCTCTCCAATTTTCTAAGTTGTTTCTCTCTCTATCTCTCTCTCTCTTCTCGTAATATAAACTATGGAATCAAATCTCCTTTCTATCGTAAATTTTCTATTAGTTTATATTAGAAAATTCTGTGATAAAGATAACCCTCGAGTTTTGTAATCTGGGTTATCTATGTAAGTTCAAGATTTGATTCCATATGGCTGTTGGGTTTGTGGTGAGGGAAAGGGAACACAGGATCTGAAGGTTGTTATCAATGGAACTGAAGAGAAAAGTGACAGAAGAGAGAGAAAGAGACAGAAGAAACAATCAAAAATTGATGAGAAAGAGAGAGAGATGTCAGAAAAATTAATGACAGAATGAGAAAAAAGTGTTAATACTCGTCCGCTACATAATATAGTGGACGTAACGGACTCTGTCATTTTTGTCAGAACATTAATGACAGAAAGAGAAAAAGGTCTAAAAACTTTTCCGCTACATAATGTAGCGGACAGACTCTTTTTAAGTTGGAGGGTATTATTGTCAAAAAATAGTCCGTTACATAATGTAGCGGACGAACTTAAAAAAAACGCAAAAAAAATATCTGAACCGTTCACAGATCGAGCGTGAATGGCCAGATCGCGCTAGCAACTTAACACAGTTTGTTAGTGCTCTCAACGGATCAGCTTCCATATATATATATAGAAACAGTTTATGCCTACAGTACTAAAGTGTTGGCATAGCTCAAAAGTACCGTAGGCATAGCCTATGCCTACGGTAGTATACCGTGGGTGCTTTTTTCAAAGGCATAGACATATGCCTACGGAAGTAAAGACATAAGCCAACGGCTGTTCCGTAGGGACATACATATGCTGAGTTTGGCATAAGTTCCTTATGCCAACGGTTTTTAAGACTTTTGCATACGGATATACCGTAGGCTTTGTCATTCCTATCCCTACAGTTTTCAGGACTGTTGCCTACGGATGTAACGTAGGCTCTTCTCCTTTTGTGCCTATGGTTTTCAAGACTCTAACCTACGGATATACCGTAAGCCTTTTGCCCTCTGTGCCTACGGTTTTATGACTTTTGCCTACGGTTGCACCGTAGACCTTTTAGACATATGCCCATGGTTTTTTTATTTTTACCTACGGAATTACCGTAGCATTTTCTATCTATGCGTACGGTTTTTAAGACTAATGGCGACAAATATGTCGTTGCCTTTTCTCCTCTTTACCAACGGTGTTTAAACTTTTGGCGACGAATATACCTTAGGCCTTTTTCCTTCTTTGCCTACGTTTTTTTTTATGACTTTTGCCTACAAATATACCGCAGGCCTTTTTTCTCTGTACCTATGATTTTTAAGACTTTTGACAACAAAAATATTCTGTCGACATTTTTTCTCTTTTCCAACGTTTCATCTTGTTGGAATAGATACAAATCTACCACAACACTTCTCATAGGCACATGTTCAATATCCTGTTTTTTTTTGGATACATATTTATCGTCACTAATTATTGCATCTAATTCATTTCACAATAGTGCACGAAATAAAGATTGTCAAATCATAACAATATTATAATCCTCAAACACCTAATTGCATAGAAAAGACATCAATCAATCTGACCATTAATTGCAATACCATCACAAAAGGTTTTACCATCATCATCATGACTAAGATCCTAAGAATTTTCATGTTCTACTCTAACAAATCTTAATGTCAACAAAATAACCTAATACTGATGAAGCATATAAACCAACCACACTTGAGTACAGACCACGAACAACTCAAGGAAACTTGTCTTCATTTGCATTGTTTCGCTTCTTGCTCCTTGCCATCATAACCATCCTTCAAAATAGGACACGCTAATTACTTATTATTCAAGTGGTACAAAACAAGAATGTATATCATGTTTTTCATCGACAAAAAGAACAACATAAGCTGAAAAATAAGAGGCGAAGAGTAACATCTCACTTATCAAATAACAACTCCTCTCTCTACTTCTCCATGTCACCAATCAAATAACAACTCCTCTCTCTACCTCTCCATGTCATCAATCAAATAAACTCATAAGAAAGAGCATCATATCACTCATCAAATAGTGCCATACCTTCGAGTATACAAAATCTCATTGGCTCAGTTTGTCATTGGTCCAACTCTCAAATCTAAGTTATATAAAATGTATCACTGATTAAACTCCCCAATTAACTCCAAAAGTCTTCATTTACCAATAGATTGAAAGTTTGACACCAATTGAACTCCACCGGTGCAATTGATTCAAACCACAGGAAGTGGATGTTGCCTGAGTATTTAAAGGCCTTTGAACTTGACTCTGACTTTGCATGAAATTCGCCTCTAACTCGTCCATCATAGACTTCATTTTGTTGAATTCTTCTAATTGAGATTTCATGCTCTTGAATTCTTCTAATTCAGACTCCATCGTGTTCAGTTCATCTAGCTAAGACTTTATTGCATCAACTTCAGCCACTTTCTCTCTCAGCACGACGAGCTCTTCCATTAAATCTGGCCCAAGCTCAGTAGTAAAACTTTGACGTCTGCGAAAGGTGTTTGTAATATTGGCCCCCAAAACTCATGCAATGAACTCTGCCATGGCCATCTTTACCATAGGTCTTTGAAAGTATGTCATCGCGACCAATAGCTAGTATGTTGGGCCATCTGTTGACATTGCAGCAGCATCTTGTTTCTTTTTTATTTCATCCTAAGAGACAAAAATCCGTGAGAAAATTATCACTTTTACCGAAAACCAAAATGGGAATCAATGACCATATATAACTAGAAAACTTACGATTGACTAGCTAACAATAATCTTTAAACTGAGTTCAGATATCTAAGATCAAAGTAAGCCAAACCTAGATCATATGGTAAAGATAAAAGGTTTAACTACTAAGAAAATAAACAAATACTAAACAACAAAGGTTGATGCAAGCATAAGAGCGAAAATTGAACTATATGAATACATTTACATGTCAAAAACCCTAAGTAGATTGCCCTAATTTTTAGTGAATGTAGACAGAAATCAGTTCACATCTGAATTTAACTGAAACTTAACCTGCATTTGGATGTCTCAACACCAACCCTATATAGGTGCAGGCAGAGAAGGTTGTAAACTCTGCGTAGGTCATAGAAATCATAGCATTTCTTCTGGTAGTGGCTACTTACAAGCAGCTAAAGGAAAATAGATGCATATATAGTACTAATGTTTACCAAAAACTTACAAGATTTAAAATAAAATGCACCCCAACCCCGTTTAACTCTACCTTGTGACATGCTTAAAGCTGCATCTTATATACAGCCAGTCAAGAGGATTGGCTAGCTAACAGCCAGCAAGAGACTAGGTAAGATCCCTGACGGTATAAATCCTAAGAGACTATGGAGTTGACTGACATAACAAGATTAATGTTGCTGACCCCAAGTAGTTGGAATAAGGACTGATTAGATTACTTGAGCGCATTCAATAAAGTCAAAGGCTGAAATCTACAAATCTAAACTGAAATCTTGGATCACAAATTATATATAGCACATTCAAACTCAAAACTCAGTTTAATCCTTAGATTTGATTCTACTCCATCAACCAATGGGCGAAAGCAAAGAGTAACGCCTTTCTTAAGTAGTTATAATGCCAAAAGAAACCATACCTGGACAGAACAAGCAATACATAACTTTAGCATATATTGTAAAGGAAGAGCAAGGTCTAATACTAATACACAACAAATTGATTATATGGTAATGCAAGAGAAAAGTACTTCACAAAATGTTAATGGCTACTGTGTAAATGGTTTTGCCATGGCATTATCCATTCCTTTTTGCCAAAACAAGCAGCACAATGAGAATTGAACTAGCATTCTTGTTCTGTAACCTAAGCAAGCAATAAAGTCTTCAAGTTCATCGTTTGATTGTGAGTATACAAATGTGAATTGCTAACAATTAATGATGAATTGTAACTTTCAGGGAGACATGTAGCATATGGCCACGAAATGGAGAAACTCTCTTTCAAGTTACAGGTTTTGTATAGTTTTTTAAGAGATTATACCATGTTCAACTAGGACAAGTAGTGCATTAGTCTAGATGGTCCAGTTGCCATAAGTTCTCTTCCAGAGATAGTACGCTAGTATACTAAGAGATTACACGCATCATACTGTATTGTTTACCCCAAAGATTTTTTATTGGAAAACCAATAGTAGTCAAACATAATAGGCCTATTGGCAGTTTGGGTTTGTTCCTTATGGAAAAAAGAAAATATAGTCTTATTGAGTTTGTTCCTTAAGAAAGCTATCATATTTTCACTGACAGTAAAATCACATGACATTCAAATGTCTTTTTTCTAATGCGGAGTATAATTTTCTAGTGATGTTCAACTCTGCACAGGTAATTTCTACCACTAACGCTCGAGAAATAACACCACTTATGCTAAACAGCTTCGGCCCCCGTTCTTTTTGGTGTACTTTTTGGTGTAAAAAAAGTTACGTTCTTTTTTGTGTCAAATTACGTTCCCCTAATGTCTAGCTCATATATGAGTGTAGCTTTGTGCCTTGACATAATTATATGTTCTTTGAATTACAATTTTGGTTTAATATACAATGATAGATATCATCTTCTCTTGGTCTGAGAGCATAGAGACGGCGCAATAAAAAAGAGTATATAGCAGTTGTTGCTACAAATGGAATTCACAATGATGCTAAGGGATAACAAAGGTGAACAAACATTGTACAGCTTCTTCAGGTAATCCAACACACTGGGCAAAATAGTGAAAAACAATAAAATCTTCTCACAATGAAAACAAAAAGTAGCTAAAACGACTTGACATATGGGAACTCCTTGTGAAAACAAGGTGGGAAATCGGGATATATGTAGTATATAGCTCAAAAGTGCTAAGGAATCACATTGTATGTGAAACCATAACGTATAAAAGTAGTGTATAACAAAATCAAATTTTCTGCAGTACCACCTTCCAGATAAATTGAGTTGTAATGCACCTCTGCCCAAAAGCTCAAGAAAATAACTGCATAAATTAGAATCCAAAGTATTAATTCCTTGAACTTGCAAAGCACAGCTAGAAGCATACCTAAACACATCACTTCATAGGATTGGATACAGAATACCAATTTCTTTTATTGGAAGATGAAGAGTCTGAAAGGTTAATGACCTTCCAATAAAAGGATAGCATTGGGAATTTATAGTTGTCGAGCCATTTAAAACTAAAACGAAAGATACAAACGATCTGAATGAGGCATAATTTTAAGGTTTACATTATATCAATTGTTGAAAGAACATTGAGATATTATCAAAGACAATTATTCAACCAGAAAATGCATAAAGGAGAAAGTTCATATCTTAAATCAAAAGAAAACAAAAAAAAAATCCTAAAAAGTACTCTAAAACACCAAACAAGCTTCTGATAAGTTTTCATGCCTGCCTAATTAGTCCTCCAATTTTTACCCACTAATATTTTCTGATAAGTTTTCATGCCCGCGTGATTAACCCGCCAATTTTTACGCCAGTCTCCATGATTGTGAGTCGTGTTGGTATGATCAGAACAAACTTATGTTTTTCATACTAACACGTGCTTCCTAATTTTATGCCCGCTAATTTTTTTCTAAGTTTTCATGCCCGCGTGATTAACCCGCTAATTATTTTTTTTCTAAGTTTTCATGCTTGCCTAATTAACCTGTCAATTTTTACGCCAATCTCCACGATTGTGAGCCGCGGGCTTTGATCCCGCCAATTTTTACTCCAATCTCCACGATTGTGAGCCGTTTTGACCCGCATAAATCATCTGGAATATAAGTCAACAGTTTGCATAATAACACTTGTATCAGCAGTCATTATGTACCATTGACTTTTCGTCAGCACCCACCTCCTAACCCTTCCACCCACCATCATGTCTGCCCTTTGCTCCCCTTCCTTATTACCTTTCCACCACCACACAATCCCCTACCCACCTTCAACTACCGATCGATCAACCCCAAGTCCATACCACCCCCTACTCATCATCCACCAAACCCCCCCC
Source organism: Escallonia herrerae (assembly GCA_033070095.1). Classification (NCBI taxonomy): domain Eukaryota; kingdom Viridiplantae; phylum Streptophyta; class Magnoliopsida; order Escalloniales; family Escalloniaceae; genus Escallonia; species Escallonia herrerae. The sequence continues at coordinate 180,816 of JAVXUP010000477.1, read as the reverse complement.
CCCACACACACACACAAAGAGACACATAAATACCCCGTCTGCCCCTCTCCCCAACCACCTGATCACCACTATCAACTTTCGTGCATGCCCTAATTGTTTAAAATTGGAGACTAGCCGGCCAACATCACAGAAGAATTAAGTGCAGTGTGCTATGTGTGGGAAGGAAAGAAAGGAGATTGAGGGATGAGATAACTTTTAGAATAGTAGAGGTGGCTGAGTTTCTACTGTTGCAATTGGATTTACCAGAATAAATAAATATACCGACCACCATCACAATTGCAGTCGTCAAGCCTATCACCACCGTCATTGGTGATTAGTTAATGGAGCTCATGGTTGGGTGATTAGTGGGTAGTGGGCATGTGCCTAATGGAGGTAGTAAGTATTGATTGTGGCGGTATAGTGGCGATTATTTTCAGGCAGTGCATGGTAATGAGTGAGCAGTGGAGGTCGATTGGTGATGATCGTGACCGAAGTGACTGCAATTTACGAGGTTGTCTTTGCTGCTATTGTTGTTGTTGTATAAATAGTGGTCATATTTAAGACATTAAAATGGGCAGTTATAATTTCAAAAATTAAAGTTATATAATTTTAGCCAATTTGTTTGTGACAGCTAATATTTGCTTTTAAGAAAAAATTAAAAATCTTAAGAAATTAGATTAAAACTTTAGAAGCATATTAGCTATCAATCGAACCCAAATACATGTATCCATTGGCATAACAAAACTTGTCCTCATAGACCCTTGTTATCGTTGGCATAACAACACTTCTGCCCACGGCCCTTGTGTACCGTTGGCATAACAACACTTCTGCCCATGGACCTTTGTTACCGTTGGCATAACAGAACTTATGCTCATGGGCCCTTGTGTATCGTTAGCATAACAATACTTGTGCCCACAAGCTATTATTCCGTAGACATAAAAACACTTGTGCCCACGGGCCCTTGTGTACCGTTGGCTTTTTCGTCTCTATAAGCTCTTTTCTCGTAGTGAATTAGATTAGATGTGGACTGAATATTAATTTTAGATGTTAAGAAATTTTTAACAATAACCTTGAGTAAATTTTTTTAGTTAAAAAGTTAGTTTTAATGAAAAGATATACGGAGTAGTTGAGAGTCATCTCTCCTGGAATATTATATATATATATATATATATATAGACATTATAAAAAGAACGTGGAACGCGGAGTTGTTCTTTTAGAAACTAAATTACTTTTAGAATATTGGTACCAATTTCATAAAGTTTAAAATTCTGGTGCATATAATAAGCTTGAGTGTTCATACTTGCCACGAATCATGTCAATTGTCAACTAAGCTGGACCAATCGCCACCTCACAGAGTTTACTTTTCTTTATTTTTAAGGTAGGAACAGAATTTGTTCATTGTCCAAACATTAATTAGGGATTAATCATCTGAAATATGATAATAGCAGAAATGATCATTTACACATAAAACCCTATAGTTTAGGAGTATGTGCGTATTTCACTTTACTATTTCAAGTTTGACACAGTTTACCTTACGGTTTCTCAATTGATGTGCAATTCACCAATTGACGGGCTGACATCTGATTTTTTGGATGCCCGTCAATTTCTAAGGACAAATTCATAACTTCTGTCATCATATTTTTCATTTGGCAGCCACACGAGTCCACTTGGCAGCCACAATATACATGCCACCATTGCCATCATTCAAGTAAACCTTACCCCTGCACCATCACCATATCTCAAAACCCATTCCAGTAAACCTCACCCCTCCACTCCAATTTTCATTGTCGCAAATATTGGCATAGTCAGATCCGGCACAATCCTGATGGCTACATCATACATGCACACCACCATTACCAAATTCCCTCTGTATTATACAGAGGGAAAGACCACTCCTCTTCAACCCACGGGGTCCCTGTATGATGCTGTAATCTTATGGGCCAAACTGAAATTAAGTGGTGGTGGGCATGTATAATGTGTCGCTACCAACCCACAGCGCATTGTGGTGGGTACGGTGGTGATCGGCACAATCGTTTACGCATAGGTCGATAGTGGTGGCGGTGAATTGGGTATGGTGGTGGCGCTCTTTGGGTGCGTGAATATACAAAGAGAGGATATGGGGGTGGTTGTGTGTGGAAGCAAAATCTTGAATGGATTTGGATGGCATGAACCCAAACTATAGGGTAGGATGTGGAGTTTTTTGCCAATTCTTTGGATGACGGACTGAGGTACGATTTTGCTGTCGGCGGAGAAGGCACGGAGGAGGAGGGATTTACGGGGAGGTTTAGGGATTTGGAAAAGTAGGGATTTAGTGAATGGTGGTGGAGAAGAAGAAGGGGGAGGGAAATGGAGGTGTGGGATTTAGGATTAGGGCTTGGACAAGTAGTGAAGATCGACAATTGTAGAGAGGGGCCAACATCTGGGTTTTGGTGACTCCAAGAGGCATTGAACTGAAGGCTGATGTGGCTGCCAATGTGGCAAACTGTTGGAAGTTACAATTTTATCCCTGGGAAATTGACGGGCATCCAAGAAGTTGGAGTTCAGCCCGTCAATTGGTAAATTGCGCACAAATTGGACAGCAGTGAGATGAATTTTGCCAAAATTGACATAGTAAGATGAAATGCGCACATACTCTTAAACTATAAGGTTTTATGTGCAAATGATCCTAGCATAAAAGAAAAAAGAAGTCAGTCATCTCTATCCGCAGACTGAGCACTTGTGATTAAAGGTTTAATAATATTATCCTTATGAAACAAAGAACGCAGATTTGAGGTAAACAATGGCAGATTTGTACATTGCTATTTGGTTTGAAAAGGTCGTCCTCATAATACTTTTTTGTTGCATCAATTTTTCCCCACGGTGAAGCTAACTGGGCATGTGTTGGTTTCCCTCTTGGTCTACTCCATTGGTTTCTTTTTGGTATCGATTTTGACTACAGAAATATTGGACTTTTCCATCTGGGATGAGAGAGTTTTCGTCTACTTCCTTTGCTGCAACTTGTCTTTCCAACCAAGAAGATAACTCTCTCTCTTGATCTATACTTCCCCTTTTTCGATATGGCATGTGTTATTGGACTATCCTGACTATGTACTTTTAAGCCGCTCACTTAATTCACACACACACACACGAAAACACACCCCCTACCTTCCCAAACAGACGAATATACACACACATAAATACAGACACAAACACAACCATTGATTCAAAATATGGTTCCCCCTTACCAGCCTCGTCTTCCCACCCTTCCATGACCGCACAATGCTTCACCCACCCACCTCCAACCACGCATACACCCCCTATGGACAAACCACAAACAAAACACACATATTCTTTTGTGTAGATATGTATGCTTTGTGCTTCTGTAAGAGTGTGCATTCTGCTATGTGTATGTGTTGCGTGTTTTGTCCTAGGGGTGTCTATGGGGGTGGGGGTTGGTGAAGGGTTGTGCGTTGGTGGAAGGGTGGTAAGATGGATGGGAGTGGGGGTAGGGTGGCAAACACGGGTGTGTGTGTCTGTGTGTGTGTGTGTTTTTTTTTTTTTAGGGGGGTGAGTCTATGTATTTTCATTTGTGTTTGTGACATGATGGCCAGATAGGGGCGGTGCATATGGCAGTGTTGGGTTTGGTGGGGGTAGTGTGTGGCAGCGGTATCTTCTCAGAGGAATGGTGGTGCTGGTGTTGGGTGGGACTTGGAGTGTGGTGGCTGGGAAGGTAGGTAGGTTGAAGAAGAGGAGAAAAAAGTGAAAAAGAGAGGAGGAAAAAAAACCAAACATGAGCAGACAATTTTGTCCCTAACAGTTTTATCTCTAAAATTAAGGATTTAGACATAAATACTTAATAATAGCCTAATTCAAACTTCAGACCTTGATGTGTTAAAATTACGAACTTGGATCCTCAAATGAGATTTTTTGCACATTTCAAGAGTACTAAAGTATATTAAAATCTAATTGTAATCATGAATAAAGGCGATCATGATCTCGACTTTTCTCGGTTGGTGCTCCTTCTAGGTTTTAAGTTTCAATCCCATTCACTAGAATAGAGCTATACTCTACATCGTTTTTCCAGTTCGGGGGCAAGTGGTGCTCAATGTATCCAAAGAGAAGTCAAGTCTTTTGATGAAATTTATTTGTCAAATTATAAAACCTTTCTAAGGCAAATTAGTTTTAGTAAAACTAGTATATTGCTTCTCTATTGGTATCAGATTATTAGAACACAAGTGCTGTTTTATCAACAAACAAAAAAAAATAAATATCTTTGATGATTTTTGGGTTGCCTTTGAAGTTTGTAGGGCATACAAATCACGTGCATAAAGCATTTTTAGAAAGAAAAAAAAACATCACGCAAATTATGTCCATCGAAAAATCTAATTATGTATATATGAAAGTCGAAACTGAGAGAAAGTGTACACGTCACCGCCTACGTGGACACCCTCTCCTTTTGCCATGTGGATAAAAAATATTTAATTCAATAGGTTTTTTTTCCTTTTTTGTCACATGTTTCTCTCATTTATCAACTTATTTGAATTTAAATTCCTCTTTTGTTGCAAAATCATCTATTTTTGTTACATAATTACCTCTTTACATACATTAATGGTTTATGTTACAACTTATCTCATCCTACCTTTATAACTAATTGCATTCCTCTTTTTTTAAAGGCCTTGATTGCCTCTCTCACGCCCACTTGATTAGCCTAAGCTTTTGAAGCAAATTTGCGCAAAATGTTTCTCTCTCCCATCTAATGAATCCTTAATGTTAATTCAAGATTCAAATAAAATTATTTTAAAATCTCTTCTGATTTTTCTCTCTTTCAGCCTACAAAAGATATGTCCTTAAGTAGTCATATAGTCCCTAAGTATTCACTTATTCATGTTATATATATATATATATATATATATATATATATATATATATATATATATATATATATATATTTGATGATCAAGGATGTTGTTTGCTAATTAAAAATTTTCAAGAATTGGCATTGATTTTCTAGAAAAGCACATTACTGGCTTTCATAGCATCTTCACAATACAATGATAAAGTTTTACATTTATTTTCTTACTGCAAATTTTAGCAGCTCCTCATGCCAATCTTTTTTGCTTTAATTTCTATTATATGCAGGTTCAACTCAAAGCAAGTATAGATTTTTCTATTTAATTGAATTTTTTCTTATTCTTTTGAGTATTTAATTGGATTAAGTATTCCTATCTTTGAACAAAAAAGAATTTTTAATCTGTCATATTATACTTCTTTTCTTATGTAACCTACATAGGTGGCTTTATACAATTTGATGTACTTTTCTTTCCACCTTTTAATCCTCTTTGGTTGCTATTGTAGCAAACTTTTAGGTTATGCAAAAGATTACAAAGATAACATGCTTAAATTGTGGATCACTTCCATGCATTTAATTATTTTTTTGGCCATTTGCTTAATGCCGTGATTTATACTTTGACCAATATTACATTACGATATCTTATGTCCTACAATAAAAAACAACTTCAGATGCAGGCACGTATGCGAAATGGAATCTGTATTTTTCTACAAATGAAGACATATATGCTGTATGGAATCTCTGACAAACGATATGGCAAGCATTGCATTTTTGTGATTCTTTTACCATCTATTATATATTATATAAGAACATTGTGTATGCTCTTTTCTACATCAATTTCTCTAAGTTGTGTAGGGTTAATATTAGTATTATTAGTTATATACAGTAAAAGTTTGAGAGAAGTTTTGCTCATAATTTTACAATTTATACCGATTTATTGGTTTTTTTACCATTTCATTGCCTAAGGACTGACTTTTAATTAATTTTGAATCTTTAGTCAAATGTATGAAGTTAAGTTAAACTTATTTGATTTAATGGCTTATATCAGGTTTGCTTTACTTAAACATTTTTGGCTAGCTGTAATGACAAAATTTACAAAAATTTTGCCAAAATAATGTACAGTTTCAGAAATAGGTGTTCAATCAATATCAATGCACACTTTGCTTTAGCAAAAAGTCAAACCGCTTCTCTGCAATAAATCTAATATTTTCTTGAGTCTAATACGATTAATGGATTTTTTTATTAGCTTTGCCTAATCGCAGTATCTACTTTTTCAAAAAAATTCCTTCCATCTCCTAAAAGAGAAAAGTGAAGAAGATAATTACAATATTAAATTTTACGAGTTGAATGAATATGTTTATCAAATTACTTCCCTTAAAATTTTGTTAAACTTATTATGACTTCAAAACATATAATTGTTCATTCTTTTTTGTTTGAGATTGTGATAATTTTGATAAATCTTATCCACATGCAACGCGCGGTTAAAAGCTAGTTATGATTACTTTTCAAACTCAATAAGAATTTTGAACCGTATGGCAAGTTTTAATAATAAAAAAAATTATCACTAAAATATTTTGTCGATGTTATTATAATTTATATGTTAATAATATTTTGTCGCCAAAATTTATTTAACCACATTTTCCAATTACCTGTACATTCTGACTTCGGTACTTTATAAAAACTTTTAACCACATGACAACATCAGTAATTATTAATTTCCTATAGTAAAAGTCTTAAAAGATACATCGGCCATGTTTTTCGTATATCGGGACTTGAGGAGAGACCACTGCTAGTCGGAGCCTCATCGTTCTAGCCTGAGCTCCGGCAACTGTCCGGTACTGCTTTTCTCTGTGCGTAATTACAGTTATTTGTATATCCTTTACTTGGAAATTTGTTTTGTAGTCATTGCTTTCTTGTTTTCTGTTCCGTCTTTCCATTAACAAGCCTTGGTTCAAAGATTTATAGTCGACTCTACGTATTATATTTTCTTGGGCTCATATTGTTAAGATACTCAATCTGCAATCGGTCTTTGAATAGGTCCTTATGTTTATGCCCGTAGTCTTGATTGGGCCCTAATTTTGTATTTTCTATTCCGTGTTTTTGAACAGCTAAAGAGTGGCCAAGTACTTATATGTGTTAATTTTTTTTTTCTTACAGAACTTACACCGATACTCCAGGCAATGATTAGAAAACTGATTAGTATCTCGCTACACAGTGTATGGTAAACTCATAAAAAGATTGAATCGGATACATGTGCAGAACCCTAATGCATATGGAGCCATCAAATCAGTAAAAGTAACTTACCACGCCTCGATCTCGAACAAACTAGAAAGCACCAACATAACATCAAACACAGAGGCTATCATCGATGTACAACACAGTAAGAAAGAATGCATTGGTGCAATGCACTTGCTGAGAGAGGGGAAAAGAGAACATAGAGATGGCAGGAAGAAAAAGGAAAAGTAAATTGGCTGATGAGTTGGGTTCAGTGACGGGCAGCGCCAAAAATTTTAAATTTAGCAGATTAACACGTCTTATTAAATTAGTAAGCACCTACACGCTTCGGTTATGTGTTATCAACAGAATGTAAAGGGATCAAGCAAATTTATGTGGCCCTCGGACAAGCTTCCTAGTAAATTCTCGAACCCCCACAGTTTATCAGCAAGCACAAGTAAGAAAACAAAGCCTCAGGAGAACATCAAACAGAGGGCAAAACCGCAAAAGATATATGAAGTTCATTACAATTGCTTCGTTGGCAAGAACTTGAATATGAAATTTGAGACTTGTGTTGAATAATGTACAACAAATTCGAATGCTAAGTTAGGTCTTCTGTGGCCAATTTCCCCTTTCTCATTCTTCATTGTATCCTTTTTATTCAATAAATTAATCTTCACTGGACTTGGTTTTCATATTTTATGAACATATTCTTACAATTGTAGTTTGCTCATTCTCTTGTAATTACCTACACAATTTCAGATTTTTTGTTGTATCTATAGCAGCTGTCGGTTAATATGTTCACTGCTATCCAGTGACTAGTATTATCCATGCGTTCATCGTTATACCTATTCCTGAATAATTTGGTCCATTTGTTCAGCGGCATACCTTCCAACCTTAAGTCTTATCAAACTGACGTTTTACTTTGAGCGCACTTCTCAACTTCGTGACTCTTAATAGCCATCTCCCAAGTCCCCAAAGGCTTCACCTGCTGGTCGCGAACACGATGAGCTACCCGGTAAGCGCAAAAACTTTAAGAAGTGATTATCCACATTTGTACATGATTTGGAAGTTGGAACGTATTCTTCATTTGACTTTTCTTGAACACTCAAGAAATACCTGAAGATATGTCTTTGCTTTCCTGGGTATTCAAAAGAAATATAACTGTTGAAATAAACCATTTATAGGCCTTATATAACAGGAATAAGATTAGGAATTTGTATGTTTTAATCATGGACATGAAGGAGCAATAATCATCACGACGTTGTGCATAATGAAGACATGTATGCATTCCTTTGTGTTATTACACATACTTCTTCTCTGTTCTTTTGTTTCTGCATGTTATAAAGTGACACTGATAAGCTATTAATTTTCCTTATTACCTCGATTGATATGGCTCAACACATATATTGGAAGGCAGAAATAAGCGTTGCTAGATATATTATGCATCAGGCTGGAGTTCCTATTTGAGCAGCTAGTCCACTTTAGAATTGCCGCATCCCGCGGATGGAGCTTCTGAGGCATGGAATGTCCCATGCTAATCATTTGGAGAAATAGTAGAGGCAATAAGAGGTGCTCAGCTGTCAATGCTTTTTCTTCTATCATGAAACAGGCTATCATGCAGAAAGACCTAAAAGAGGCATATATAAAATCCATGCCGATGAGAATTGAATTAAGATGCCCGACCTTCTCTATCAATTTGAACTTCTTTCTCAGGAGATATGCAAGCAATATATCTATTACTTTTGCGGAAAGTGACATTTAATTTCGAAAGACCCATGAACCGGTATGTCGGATTGAACAGCATAATGATTAAGCGACGGTAGATGTGATTTATCTGAGTGACTTTTTGGTCATTTGGTAACTTTTTCCTATTCGAGGGCCTTGACAGATGCCATAGCTTACTTGCCCTCATGTTTCGTTGATAAATTGGTCATGGTGACTGGTGACGTAGTTTGATGAATCCTGTAACAGGATTTAAGATTCAGAGTTCAGTATTCAGAAAAAAAAGGCAACCTACCTTGTTGATTCTGTGGGTAACCGGTTTCCTCACATATAGCATCTGGCGGTTTGGATTTGGATGACAGTACAGAATTCATTGGCTTGTCATTAGAGTTGTCAAAGGGCCGGGCTTGGGCCGGCCCAGCCCAGCCCAAGCCCATCGGGCCTGCTGTGGGGCCGGGCCGGGGCCGGGCCAGTGGGGCTGCCAACCGGGCCGGGCCGGGCCGGGCCTGCCGAAGGCAAACCTAGGCCCAGTCCAGGCCCTGGCCCTAGGCCCAATATCTAGGGCCGGGCTTGGGCCGGGCCTTTTTTTTTTTCTTCTTGTTATTCAATTTTAAATTTCATCTCTAGGCAATATTCACAATTTAACGAACCTAATCTTTATCCTTTTATTTCATTATAAGTAATATACATATATATGTATGTATGTATATACATATTTATTTGTTAGCCATTATATTTTTTATTATATGTTAAACATTTTCATACTCTTCTTGGTGAGCTTTATTAATAAAATCTTAACACATAACAATTTATATAGAAAAATAATAAATGTATTCATAGGCCCTCCTCCTTTTATCCGGGCTTGGGACCGGCTGCTTGTAAACAAACAGGCGAAGTTACCTATTTTTTTATATATACGAAAAAATATATATCTTGCTTGTAAAAATTTATTTTATATATATGGAAAAAAAGTATATTTTGTGAAAAAATTTATTCTTAAAATTCTAACAATCAAAATAATAATGCATGTCTATCCAAAATATCAGCAATCAAAGATCAAGAAATCTGCAACGTCAACCAAAAGGATCAAAAGAGGAAAATAAAAAGAAATTACCTAATCATCCAGAAGTACTTCAATATCCGAGTCACTGCTCTTCCTATCATCAATCGGTTTATCTTGCTCGCGGTATTTCGCATCAAGATAATCCTTCCAACATACACATAGCTCGAGCGACTCGGGGTTAAGACGACTCCTCCTGTCATCCAAAACCCTCCCGCTGGCTGAAAATGCCGACTCTGAAGCAACCGTGGAGGCTTGCACTGGCAGTACATCCCGTGCAATTTGGGATAAAGTTTTATACATGTTTTGATTTTGTTTCCAAAAATTTAACAAATTAAAATTAACCTGTTCTTGCCTTGATAAATCAGAATAATGATCAGTATTTGCATATACACCAATCTCATTAAAAGAGGAAAAAGTATACGAACCTGCCGAATTAGAAGTACCTTCACCTGGTAGTTGTCTTGCTACTAGATGTTCAAAGCCCTGAAGGTATGGCGCATAATACCTCTCAACAGTGGATGATGATGTAGCTCGCCCGCGCACGTCAGCAGAATTACGATAGACGTTGAACAAGTCCTCAAACCTCTTGCTCACTTTTGCTGTGAATGCGGTTGTCTCCTCTGCTGTGTAGCACATTAATTTCGATATCTCTTGTATCGAGGCGTTCACGCCATGCAACTTTAACCTAGGATCTAAACAAGTAGCCACAGTAAAAATAGCAGGCAGTTTACTCCAATATTTATTAAATTTTTGATCCATCACTTTTACTATTTCCTTAAAGGGTCCTATATATCTCCATTTTGTTAACATTGTAGCCATCTTCAGAATTTCTATTACAGCGAGAGGAGAGGTGGGATAGTACGTACCAGACAATAAATTGGTAGACGTGTAGAATACCTCCAAAAATTCAGCTAGGTATGTGGCCATCTGCCATTCCTCTTGAGTTGGCAAGCCGGCTGGGAACTGGGTTAGTAGAAAATGCGTATAGACTTCTCGGTATGCCAGAATGTGTAAAAGCATGTGGTATGTAGAGTTCCACCTGTGGACCACATCTGTAACTGCTCTCCTGCGAGGCATATTATATTGAACACACAACGTTTTAAATTGTTGTGTTCTCGGACTCGAGCTATTAACATACGCTGTCATACCCCTCATTTTGAGAAGAATATCTCCTGCAGCAGCTAAACCATCTTGAACAATTAAATTAATAATGTGACAAACACAACGAACATGAAATAATTCACCATTAAGTACAGGTTGAAGCGTCTCCTTTAAAGCTGCAACAGCAACTTTATTATTAGAAGCATTATCAAAACTAACACTCATAATCTTATCCTTAATTTTAAATGTGGTGCATGCTTTTAATATAAGAATAGCAATGTTCATTCCATCGTGCGGATAAGGGAAGTGCTCGAAAGCGATGATTCTCTTGTGCATAACCCAATCTGCATCAATCCAATGAGCGGTCACACAAGAATAACTAACAAAAGTATAAGGAGATTGCCAAATATCAGAAGTAAGACTAACTTTACCTTCAAATTTATCGAAATAATCGATAAGGCGTGCTTTAGCAGCATTGTACTGTCGGAGTGCATCGGATCTAGTTGTGTTTCTATGAACCTTTTTGTACAAAGGTTGAACGTATGTGTTCATATATCTAGAGTGCTTAGGATTATCGGCAAAAGAAAAGGCTTGTTCATCATGAATAACAAATTCAGCGAGACCGTCTCTTTGCTCTCGCTGATTATAAACAAATAACTTACCGTCAAAAGATAACTGCGTTTGGGTAGGTTCGACGTGGCCTTGTCGAGGTGCACACAGAGGGTAATGCCTGTTAAGATGTCCATTACCACTACCAGACGAAAATAATTTAGCGCAGTACTTACATCGAGCTTTTCGGATGCCGTCCACCGTAACTACATCGAAATGATTCCAACACTCGGCTTTCTTTTTTTCCCCTTTTGGACTTCTGGCTCATTACCGGAGGCATTGCTCGGCCCTTCTTCATCATGACCAGGCATAGGGTTGAGATTATGCCACGGAGTAGTAGCTTCGCCAACCGAGCTGCGTCCTTGACTATAATGCGGGGGGTCTTCATCAGGCGTGTATTCAAAATCTGGAATGTTTTGATTGAACTCCCAATTGGCTTGGGTATCTATCATACAGCCTGTACTCATTCGTCCAGGAACGAATGGTTGTGTTGGTGCTTGGATTGGTGTTTGTGATGGCCGTGGCGCTGGCGCTTGTGCTGGTGGTGGTGCTTGCGATGATGATGATGTTTTTCGTGATGACGATGCACGCCTCATTTTCTTCAATAATCCAGCCATATTTCGAGCTAAACTTTGTAAGAGTAACTAAATACACAAGTATAAGAGTAGTAATAAGAAATAACAATTAAAAGAATGAACGAGTAACAAATATTAGAGAGTTAGTAATTAAAAAGAATTTAGCAAGACTAGTAATTAATAAACAAGAGTACTAATTAGTAAATACTAGTAGTAATTAGCAAGAGTAGTAATTGGAGAGGAAAATAGTAGCAAAGCTTGTAGAAATATAGAATGTTTAGGTAAGAGAGAGTAAGAAGATTGGTGTGAAAAATTAGAGAGAAATGGTGTGAATTTATAGATTTTAGAAACTTCACAAAAGACCAAAATACCCCTACAAACTATCCGTTTATAGTTGTTGGGGAGGGTAAGAGTGTAAAGGAGTTGAAAAATATAGGTTAGACTAAAATACCCCCCAAACTAGCCGTTATATTGCTGTTGGGGGGTAAAAGTGGAATTTTGAAAAAGGGGTGGAAGAAAGGGGGGGGAAATAAAAAATTCAAACAAGTGGGGCCAAAACCGGGCCAGACCCGGGCCCCAGATCCGGGCCAGAACCGGGCCGCAGACCGGGCCGACTTCGGGCCGGGCCAAACCCGGGCCGTTTCCGGGCCGGGCCGAGCCGGGCTTTTTCGCAGAAAGTGAAGGCCTGGTCCAGGCCCAGGCCCCAAGCCCGCTTGTGCTGGGCCGCGACTGTTCATGGGCGGGGCCGGGCCAGCCCGGGCCAGAACCGGGCCGGGTCGGGCCAGCCCGCGGGCCGCCCGGCCCGTTTGACAACTCTAGGCCTAGGGCCAGGGCCTGGACTGGGCCTAGGTTTGCCTTCGGCAGGCCCGGCCCGGTTGGCAGCCCCACCGGCCCGGCCCCACAGCAGGCCCGATGGGCTTGGGTTGGGCCGGCCCAAGCCCGGCCCTTTGACAACTCTACTGTGGGTGAAGCAAGAACATGAATTATAGCAATAAGCAGATGTAATTCCCTTGACCAAGCCTTTTTTAAGTTGTCATAATTGTTGGTTGTTTGTGATCTATTTAGTTCCTTGTATGAATGAATTGATAGATTCCATGGATCAAACGAAGCTACCGTATATCTTTACACGTCTTCTCTATGTTGGGTCCTCTTAGTGCATTACCGTGTGAAGAGTCTCTGACTCCTTGTATAGAACATTAAGCAAATGAACTTGGAAATAAAATTGAAGTGATTGTGGAAAGATCAGGAGCAAAATATCATGTAGCTGCGTTCAACAGTACTTGTAATGTGCTAACTTCATATTGATTTCCAACAAATTGATTTACTTTTCTGTTAAGCATATTGGCATAACTATGAGGGTGTGCCTTGGGGAGGTGGTAAGGTTGCTCAATTTTGACCTAGAGGTCTAGGAAATAGTCTATTCACAAAAATGGGGTTAAGATTGCTTATATTAACCCTTGCCAGACCCTACAATGATGGGAGGCTGGGAGCGTTGTGCACTCGCCCGCCCCTTTTCAGTTTATCGGTGATTAAAATTTGATGACACTTCAATGTTGTAAAGTATTTTTTTCACCGATGCTTGTTAAAATATCTTTGCATGGGGATTATAAAGACCATCCTTTCTATAGTAACTTCATTATTGTCTTATAAGAAGCTTTACTGTGAACTTCCTCGTCTATGTTCATCAAGGTGAAATTATCTTCTCATTTCGTATATTATTATTGGGAAGTAGAGTTTTGCTTTGCTTGTAAGATGCTGTTTCTTTTTGTCATAATGATTGGACATTCCTAAGCGAGTGGGTGATGTTGCACTAGCGCTGTAGCTATTTGACTTAGCGTTAAAGCAGCCTTATTGGTGTCTTTATTCGAGATTTTCTGTCATCATAGTATTCTTAAGGTAATGACTTCCGTTTCAGGTATTAGTAATATGGCCACCGAAAAAGGTCAACATGAAAAGCAACAATTGTCAGCTGGAATGACCCCAGCCGTGACTTCATGTCGAAAGAAGAAATCTGAAGATGCAACTTTTCTGGAAGACGTGAAGGATCACATTGATGAGTTTATCAATGCTTCAATGGACGAACATAAAACTTGCTTCAAGAAGACCATTCAGAAGGTTAGAGTTCATGTCTGCTTCTGTCCACCAGACTTCAATTTAACTAAATGGTTGAAATTGGTCGCTGACTGAACATTCTTTGCCTCTCTAGATGTTCGGAATGTCAAAAATTGTTGCAGAAAGAAGTGCTGTGGCAGGGGAAGTTGAAAGCTCTCTACCCCTTCAAACAATCGTGTCTGACTAGGCTATTTGGCACATCAACTCATCAAGTGTACTGCAATGTCGAATAATGGATTTTCATTGGTTTTTGTAGTAGAGGGCATGACAGTTTGCACTTCTTTATAAAAAAGTTTTTTCCGATGAAGGAACTTACTCTACTTGTGTGAAGGTCAGTTTCTTTTAGGTTCTTTACCCCTTTTTTGTCTGTCACTCGCCTCTCTTTCTGAATTCCAGTGCCCAACGTTGAACTAACCTCTAAATTGAACTCTAAAACTATTTTCCTTTGTCTTGATGCCTTTAAACAAGGCTAAGGCTAACATGACTTACTCACTTTGGCATAGTTGGGATCTCTAGGTTTGGTGGATGTCAATAATGACAAATCAGTCAGGTTATGGGATAACTGAAGAGGCTTTCAAATAGACCTGGCAAACGGGTAACCCGGCCGGGTACGGGTAAAATCAAGCCGGGTGCGGGTAAATTCGGGTCGGATAAATTTTACCCGTTTTCTCAGGTTCAATTTTCTAGTGCTTGTACCCGAACCAGGCGGACCGGATATTACCCGCGGGTAAAAGACATTTTTAAGAGTATTTTTCGTTTTTTTTTATTGCTACAACAATCAGTCAATCAGCAACAATCACTAAACAATTACCTCTCGGCGATCATCTTTCTCAGCTCCACTTAATCACTTATTCACAACACAACCATTTCAATTTTCAACTGAACACAATACTACCAAAACACTTAAAATACATACAAAAATTGACACAAACGAAACAATACAAGTAGATCTGCAAAAAAATTATATGGTAAACAAAAAATAAAATTAGTGTTAACAAAGTTATCAAAGGCAATCGCAGACCACAATCGGAATCGGAGGTCACTTTGGTTTACACTGATGTAACTTCCGTCTTCACTCTAGCCTGATCTGAGAGTGGGGCGGAGCTGTGGCCGTGACGGAAATACCGGGAGCGGAGCGTCGAAGATCTACGGTGAATCTAGAACAGGGAGCAACATCGGCCTCGCATCGTGACTCGAGAGAGCGAATCGGAGAGTGGCGCGGAGCTGTGGCCGTGGCAGAAATATCGGGAGCGGAGCGTCAAAGATCTGCGGTGAATCTAGAACAGGGGGCAACATTGGCGTCGAGATGACGTGAGAAAGAGCAACGTCGGCGTCACATCGTGACTCGAGATAGCGATGTGAGAGAGAGAGAGAGAGAGAGAGAGCGGCGCAAAGAAGAAGGGAGAAAAGAAAGATTAATGAACATGAAACCCTAGCAGCTGGCATTTATATGCTAAAAATCCGGGTAGCCCTGGGTAATACGTACCCGACCCGGATTTACCCGAAATTTACTGGACGGTTCGGGTATGGGTCCGTTTTCTGCTGGTACTCAAAACATGTAACCGTATCTGGGGTTTTTAGCCGGGTACGATTCTACCCCCGGGTCCGGTTACATTTTTGCCAGGTCTACTTTCAGATAGTGCAATATTTAAAGGGGTACAAATGGACACCTGACTGAACATTACTCCCTTGGTACTATCGATTGGCATTCCTGAAAAATATTCTTTTTTTAAGGTGATTATTTTCGGTTATCTTGTTCGGTAACTTATTATTATTATTTTTTTGCCCTTTTTTGTTCGTAACTTATTTTGTTATCTTGTTAGGTAACTTAGTACTGAAACGTTGCTAACAGACGAGAAATCCAGCAAGTTAGTACTAAAGATGATTTTCGTAATTGCTGAATTACTTAACTTATACCTAAAATTCACTGGAATGAAGCTTTAACCTGCACAAGGACCCGAACGAAATGACTTGTCTACCCCCAACATAAGAGGAGATTTTACTTGCTCAAAAATCCACTCAATCGTCATCATCCATACACTCGTTTTGTGGCCTCCTAATTCCTCGCTTTCATGTCCTCGTTCCTAGCTTTTTCCTCTCAATTCACCAAACAAATCCGGCGAGATCAGACGAGTTCATATGGACAGATCAGGCGAGATCGAAACCTGATGAACAGACACAACGAGATCAAATCCGAACATATTCTGATGAATAGATTCGGCGAGATTTTCGTTGAGATCTATTGCAACAAGTGCAGCTGTTCAACATTGATGTACGGACGAATCAAATCTACGCTGGCCTGTCAAAAATTGCTAGATTTGTTTCCTATAATTGTTAATGGGCTTTAGGCTGAGGTTTGTGACGTTTCCCTTTATCCTTTGACAACATGGACGTCAAGTTGGAGGGTTTTTAGTCGTTTTTGTGCGGTGGAGAGTGATTTTGAATTAGCTTGGACCTTCGTGTTACACTTAGTCACTTCGATACGAGAGAATCAGTGTTACTAAAGGCGCGTCTAGGCGCAAGGTACGACGCAGCGCTGCAGTACGCCTCCCCTAGGGCTTGGTGCAGCACCTTCAGGAGGCGCAGGGTGCACGACGGTGGTGGAGCCATTGCATAAGGATCAACAATCTGAGCCTATGATTAATGCCATCGTGGCGTCATCTAGACTGTCAATGTTTTCTATTTCCTTTCTCTGATAACACCAATCAGATCGATTCCTCAACCTAAAACCCAAATTCCACCGTTTTTCACTGCTCCGTCATCACTGCTGCGCCCTTCGCCGCTACCGCTGCTCCCGTCGCCGCCGGCTACTGCTCTCCGGCTCCACTTGCCACTACTCCACCACCTCTCGCTCTCTCTCTCTCTTTCTCTCTCTCTCACACACACACACACACATAATGATATCTTATT
The DNA here is from genome assembly GCA_033070095.1 of Escallonia herrerae. Taxonomy (NCBI): domain Eukaryota; kingdom Viridiplantae; phylum Streptophyta; class Magnoliopsida; order Escalloniales; family Escalloniaceae; genus Escallonia; species Escallonia herrerae. The sequence goes on along the minus strand of JAVXUP010000477.1, from coordinate 163,700 downwards.
ATTCAGCTTCCTCGCCATCTCGCATTAGACACATCAGTAAGCAATCACAGAGAACTAGCCATTTATTCACGACAAGTGATTGGAGATAACCACTTAAGGCAACTAACTATACATGGAGTGATATTTAAAACAGAAACCATTGTTGTAAAACACAAACTCAGCTGTTAAACCCATGACCAATGTCAAATATGAAAAGAATCAAATAAAGAACTGTTTGATGTTTAATGCACTAATATAAAATTGTTTTATTTATATAATTTTATTTGGTGCCTTGTTTGGAAAAGGTGATTTTATAGTTTTACACTTACATTTATATATTTTTATTTGGTGCCTTGTTTGGAAAAAGGCGCATGCCTGCGCCTTGATCCCTAGGATTCCTTTACACTTTCACCTTTAATAGCGGTTCATGGTTTTGCTTTGATGTTTTTAGTTTTCTATGTTGGAGACTGCTATTCAAAAGAAGTAAAATTGGCTTTGTTAGTTTTTTCCTAGCCATGTTAGTTGAATGTTTGTAGGGTGGGCGTGCTCTCTCTCTCTCCCTCTCTCTTTTTTCCCTTTCTAAAATTGGTTTTGTTTAGTTTAGTGGTCATCTTGTTTTCTACCTCACGTTTTTGCCTTTTAGGGTGGTGGCGTAACTCTTCTTGACTTCTATTTATTCATCATCGCCAAAATTGAGTCTACAATGCCTTTCTATTTCTTGTGTGTCAGGTCCTTTGTCAAATTTCTTGATATTAAGCTTCTTGGACATGGTTGCTTCCACCTACCTATCATTCTTTATTGGGTACTTATCCCAATTTAACTTGGTTGTCGCAGTGGTTTGAACAAATCTCGAATTCCTATCTCCGCCGTCCTAGAGTGATTTTGGCATGGTTAATCTTTTATGGACAGAGGTTTTGGTAGACCAACTCTTGCCATGAAACTATTTTTGAAAAATGGGCAAGCATGGAAAAATCGAGGTAAGACACGAACAATCCGGAAGGATAATGGGATAGCAAGTAGAAGATGCGATTGTTTGTACGCTTAGTTTGTGTGGCTTCAACTTTGCATGTTGTGGGTCTTGAGGGTATTTTAGATTGACATGGAGTTTTATTTATTGTAATAATAAAGTTGTAAAAGGAATTAAAAAAAGATAGTACGTTTGATATTTCATATTAATAGATCCCTCAGGTGATGAAGTTTCAGGATATCGATCATATGAAGCGCAATCTAGAGCAAGTATGCGTGCGATGCAAGGACAAACTGTCTCCGAGGGCCGTTTCCAAACAACCGCGCAATTGGGAGACAGATATCGCCAAGCAAATGCGGACTCAAGACTTAGAACTTGAAGCTGTCCGTATGACTTCTATGTTATTATTATGTCCATGAAATGAAACAATGAAGCAGTACTATGTTTAGTATTAATTTTTGTAATATAACTAATGTCTGTGTATGCAAACTGTAGCAAAAGGTTAGGATTGTCATAAGAACTTATTTTTTGCAATAATAATATTTCTAGCTTGAAAATCTAAAGAAACTTATAACCCATGATGTGCAATATTTAGCAAACAAGTAACTTATTCAAGATGGACACAAATACACTTCTTCAGCGATCAAGTTTTGAGACCAAAATATAGATGATGCAAGTGATAAAGTTCAATTCTTCCCATTTCAATTGCAGTTTGAACCTTGGCTTGACAACTTCCAGTCATACTAGTCCCCACTCCTCAGTTATTAGGTCAAAATTACTAGTTTTGGTAGGTCTGCGAATCTGTACCCCAAATTTTCTGTCAAATGTCACTCACTCACTATAGCTGTAAAAGATTCATTTTTCTACCAACTTTTGCGTGCATCAAAGTGCATAAAGTTGATAGGGGCGGATGAGAAAGTTACTTGAGATACTGATGTTGATGCATCCAAGATTCTTGGCTAATTGCATTTTTGTCAAGTATTGTGGAAGTTTGCAAGTGTGGCGTTGGTTTTGAAGAACTAGTCCAAAGGCCCAAAAGAGCTAGTTTATTTTCAAAGAAAAGGTAGATGATTTCCCGCCTTTCCCCACTTAAGTTCTCCCTCTCTCTCTCTTCCACACACATGCGCACACACACACAGTAAGACCAGATTTTCCTGTCACGATTCTGAAGGAATCAGAGTAAAGGACCGATTCTCGATTGGTCAATTCTGTTACTTCGCATCAAGTGTTATCAGACTCTCTAATTACATTCAAGTTAGTAGTTAGATTCTTGTTACATTTGATTTGGTATATTTATATCTCTAGGAAAGGAATCCAAGATTTCTTAAACAAAATGCATTAAGAAGGATTTCATTACAAAGTAGTAAGAAGAAAGTAGGGAGTGCAACATCCAATGACTTAACAATTCTAGTAACAAACGACACAGATAAGCAATAAGAAGAATAGGGATATGCGTTGATTGATAAAGTAGTTGATGAATGATGAAACATTAATCTCCTTTAGGGAGTTAACGTTTCATCTTTATTCTTGCTGCTTCGCTTTCATGCTTCAACGACGCTTCAGGTTCTTCACCCTGCAAGTTTGGGAAGGAAAACAGGAAAAGAGAAGGGTAGGTAAGTAGGTAGATGACAATAACCATTATAAGTAAGCAAGAAAACACTGTTACTGTAAACATAAGATGGTGGAATAGCAGGATGCATTCTAAGTAGATGTTAAGAACAAGAAGCTGCATATATGAACCACAGCTCATAATTTATAGTAGTAGATGGGCGCATTGTATGAACGGGCTCTTGGCCTTCATGTGCTCCGCCTTCTGAAGTTTTGGCACAGAGGCAACTTTGTACGTCAAGTAGGTGAAGTGGGAACATGGAAATTGATGAAGAAGGTGATAGCTATATAATTTTTGGGTGTCACTTATTCTTACTGTGCGAGCAACTCTAAGCATACTCTACCTGAGGTCTTCAATACTTGCCGCCATTGGTCCTGTAAGGGTAGGAGACCTGGCCGCTCTCAATACGCTTGATATCATCCACAAGGATTTCATAATGCCTCCTAACTTCCTCCACGGTTTTGCCGCCAACAGCCTTGGCGACGTTGTGCCAACGGTCAGGGGTGTCCTTGTCATAGAGAGCCAGAGCCTTTTCGAAGGCTTTGTTCTGCTTAGCGGTCCAGGAGCCGGAGCCATGGGTGGACATTGAGTTGGATGCCATTTCTTTCTTCTTGCTGAGTTGTTATATGCAAGTTTGATTCAAAGAGAAAAGAAGTACAGTACTGAGTAGTTAATACAATGGGGCAATATGGGAAGGTGAACTGTATTGGCGAAGGGTTCAAAAGGCAGATAAGAATAATGGGAAGAAGGAAGAGAGTCAACGGTGGTTAACACTCTATTCAAGAGTTTGTATGTGCAAAGGAGGTGGCAAGGTCCTGTTCTTTATATAAGCTCCAGAGTGGGTTGGGGGGGGGGGGGGGGGTGTTGAGGTGGGGCCATGCCACTTGGTCCATGAAGGCTTTGCAAAACCAGGGGACGAAGCCACACTAGGACTAATGTGGGCAATTGTCCGCCTTAATATTTGGAACGTTCAACTTTTTGATGTGCAAAAAAGAAATTTTTTTTAAATGACGAACCGTTGGACAATATTATGAAGATTCGCCCACCTTAGATTGAAAAGATATTTGTAGGATTTGCTCGCTTTACTTTTATACCACGTTAAAGAGCGTTCTTGACATCATCGAGTGCAAAAAACCCTTTAGGAATTTCAAGGATTTGTCTCCTTAAGAACCACAAATGAAGCAGGACATGGAACAAGTAGAAGCTTTGAAGAATCAGTATATTCTTCACCTTCAACTTTTGTTAAACACGAGCCATCATTTATTTACCGATGTCAATGTCGATGTCTTTTCTTTTCTTCTTCTTGTACATTTGGTAGAATTTTCTTCAAGTTAGGTGCAAACTTGCAGATTTTCTGCTAGAAAACCAAACTAAAGTTTGAAAAGCAGAAAAAGCTATAATAATATATAGCAGACACTTCCTTAAGCTTTGGATTTCCTTTATCAGTAGAAAATGGACTTAGCTTATCGAATCTTGTTCACGTGGTTTGCTTATTGGGATTACCAAAACCATGCTTAATTAGGTTAAGGTTATACCCCTTATAGGATAAGATTGTCACTAACACAGAAATCATCATATTGCAGGATTTTATGCAGAGTATCCTTCTTTTCATTTTCACCTTAAAGTTTAGGTGGGCCTGCCTCATAACCATACAGAGTCCAAATCTTTATTCAGAGTTCAGGGAACAAGAATTTACTAGCCAGTAACTTCTTTGTTCTCTTGGCATTGGAGATAATCTTGCATATCAATTGGTACTGTGTCCTGAACAACATTCCAAGGTTTTAGCTGGCCAGCTGAGTCCGTACAATGATTACGGTATGTTTTGCTCCAAGTAGAGGTGTACACGTGTTACCTACTTCACTCCTTAGCTAGCTATCGGGGCCCCCGTCTTGAATCCTGTCTCTTTTACCAAAAAGGATACGTAGCAGCTGAACTTAGTTTGAGCACAAAAATCCTGTGTTCAATTCATTATTATTAACCCGGATTTATTTCCTAATCTTTGGCTTCTCAAGTTTCACTTTCATGAGTTGCATTTTGTTTCAAGGGTCTTATATCATCAAAGTACCTGATTTTGATTATAGTGTTAATGATCTCATATTAGGCATGGAAAATCAAAATTGGTTTAGAAACTTTGTGAAAAGGTAGCTAGTAAGGTGACGTAACATGATTTATGGTTGCTTGATCATAGTATTTGTTCTTGGATTTGTTAGTTATATTTCGGTATCATTGATCTATGTTGATGGTCTCATCTTGGAAAATCACACCAAGAATAGACCAAAAAGGGTATTCAATGTTCTTGACCCTCTACTAGCTGTGATAGAATTCAAGATAAAATAGGCAAGCAAAGGAGAGGGTTTAATCCTTCTTGTGTGAAACATATTCAAGGGCCATATCAACGTACCAAAATACCAAATCGCTAAATATAGCAATTGAAATCTGTAGATGATTTGGTTCCTTTGTTGTTGGCTGTTAGTTCAATGTATTGTGTGCTGGAGCCACGAACATGCTTGGGGAGTCACCAACTTGTTCTTTAATTTTAACTCGTCACTGGGTTGAAACCAATAATTGTTGCTCTTGATTAACTTGAGTTAAAAGTACCGCGCGCAGAGCTTTCCTTCCTTGGAGGATCGTAAGGGTTTGCACTTATTTTGGCCGGTATATCTGTAATACCATTTTAACTCGTTTAGCGCCATGTTTGTGGCTCCAGTACTTGAAGAAGGTAATAGAGATATATACCGGCCACAGCCACTAGAAGGCAAGAAGGGACAACTGACCGTAATTGTTGTCATATGCTTAATCTGTGGAAGTCGTCATGATGATGCAAGTAACCTCCTGTTTATTACACAAAGCAAAAGACTTACTTTTTGACCATTCGATTACAGCTGGTTATGATTGTTTGCTCAGCTAAAAAGTATCTCAATGGAATAATCGTTCATATACGTATCTGCTTGGAATGATGCAATTGATCTTGGAGTATCAGAGTTCGGAGGTTGGTGGTGCGACACCAATGACGCTATTGCAGCAAGTGGAGTAGATCGCTCCAGTCTATGGACCTTTGTTGGCTAATATCTTGCAAGTAGACCCCCGTTGAGTCTATTCACTTTGTGGAATCAACAACGACTTGGTTAAAAAGTGTACAATGGCATGTGGTGGATGAGCCTCTTTGGAATTAATGCACGCTGATTCTTCCTCCCATATTTTGATCAAGCTGCAGAGTTAGAACCTTAATAATCAGGATTTGATATAGCCTTTGGTAACTGCATGCTACGTGTTGCTTCGTTCAATCTCTCATTCATTTTCAGCACGTATTCACGTAGTAATCATTGGCAAGTTTTCATGTCGTGTCTCCAACGCCGTCCTCATAATTATCGCAAAAGTGCTGGTAGAAGAGGACTTTCCGAGGCCCGGGATGTTTGCTATTTTCGCTAAGGTGATCCAAGGACATGGAAACATCGAAAATGATTGTGGCCCCTGTACAATCAAGTTGCATAGGTCATATTCGTGGGATATTGGCCACACGCAAATGGGGCTGCAGTGATCATTGGTTGAAAACTACGTAGGCTAAGATTTCTAGGAATCTTATGTATATGGACTTTGAGAGATGAGATACACCTTCCTTACCGATATGTGGAATCCTTATCATCCAGTCTATCTCGTATGGAAAATAACATCTGTGGATCATCGGTTCTCCCCCTCTTTCTTCGTTGCCCTTGTGGTCCTTCTTCCAAGTTGGAAAAAATTCCCCTCCGTCGACTCTCAAGATGGTACAATTGCCATTTTGCATTTTCTTGAGGATTGTTCTGAGGACTTTCGTAGACTAAACTCAATGGTTTCAGTCAGATTCTCCCCTTCCATGTGGTTCTCCCCTCGCCAAATCCACTCTTCTATTAAACGGCTGGTAACCAGGAATCTGCCATCCTATGGGGAAGGGAATAGAAGGCCACCGGCCAGAGGCTGGACCAGCTGGTCCTGTGTTGGCTTGCAAAAGGTTTAAAACTGCTTTTATGGAGAACCTTGGAACAAAAGGGCCGATGTGGAGGATAAAGCTTTGGTTGCTGACTTTTGTTGCCAAAAAAGGTTGCTTAGCATCCTTAAAACATCTTAATTGGTGGAGATTAAGCACGTCAATTCTTGTGAATGAGAGTCACGGAACCATTTGTCCATCGTTTACTCAGCACTCTCTGAAAAGGTTTTTCCTTTTATGCGTCTCTATAAAGAGACCACTTTTCATAATTAAGTAATAAAATTTTCTGATAATCCATCTGTAGATACTTAACGGTTAATGCGCGGTATGCGTTGTTGGCTACTATGGCATCTTCTCAGTAGGGTTTTATATGGAAGAGAGATTCAAAAGGATAAATTGGAAACAAAAAGCTATCCACTCAAAAAAAATTTCTTTTGAACAATATCAAGTTGGATTTTATCTTCATTCCTGTGTCTGAGAGGGAGAAATTGAAGCCAGTCCTGAAGATCGCTTTGGAGTTGATAATGTATCTGTGGTTTGTTTCACTTGTGCAAGAAATGATGCCTCAATACATAAGCCAAGAAAACAAGACAAGGAGAAAAAAAAAACAGATGAAATTCAAGTGTAAAGGATAATAACCGAATGAACAGGTTTGAGGGAGCAATTCAAGTTGTTGAAAGATCCCGTTAGGGTTATCAAACTACATTTTCACTAGGATTTAAGACAGTTTTAGGATAATAATTGAATGAACAAGTTTGAGGGAGCACTCCACGTTGTTGAAAAGATCTTGTTATGGTTTGTTTAGATATGAAATTTTGAAATACTGGGTAATTCTAAATGTCATCATTTCGAAATTCTCTGATTTATAAATTCTATCATTTTAAAATATCTTAGTGGATTTGACAAATAACTACTTCAAACTAATGATTTCAACTGTGAATTTTGGGACTCCAAATCCACAGTTCAAATCACTCCAAAATTTTAAAATTTCTCTTTTGAACTATCTAAACAAGATATTTTGTTCAAGTGATTTACAAATACCCTACCAAAGTCAAATCTCCAGTTCAAATCCTATATCCAAACACACCCATGGTTATCAAACTACATTTTTACTAGGACTTAAGATAAGGTTTTGAATTATATAGACATTGTGTGATGTTACATTTAGAAATTTTGTTATTTGAGCTCCACTTCAAGTTGTTGAAAAGATCCTGTTAGGGTTATTGAACTACATATTCACTAGGATTTAAGACAAAATTTTGAATCATAGAGACGTAAGTTATATATGTTGCATTTAGAAATTTATTATTTGAGCTCCACTTTTAGTACTAAAAGACCGTTAAGTATCTCTATGTAAGATGTTAAACATTTGTAGAATTGATATATATATATATATATATATATATATATATATATATATATATATATATATATATCAATGCTAATTTATAAGTCCGTAGGTACTTTTACACTAAAGATATCTGAGAGTGTCATTGCTCGTCCCTTAGGTACATTCTCGTGCAAAGTGGAGTACTTTTTTTAAGGAAAGAACCACTGCGTAAGTGTAAATTTTATTTTCACCTTTCACCTCAACTGAACTAATGTTAGGGCCTTTCTCAGGAGGAACTACGACCTTGCAAGTATAAAGTTTCATGGCAATGATCTCTGCCAGGTCGATCTTCTATATCATAAATCCCAGCGTTGGGTTTCTTATAATAGGTTCTTTAGGAGGAGTTCCTCCTATCTCTCTTACTTTGAAGCAGTTTCTCATATCTTGAGGCCCTATCGCTCAACTCGAATAGGTCATAAAACTCCTGATAAGGTTTAGATAACATGTCGGCCTACTCATCTGAGGCCTGGTTCGACCTGCTCTCTACTGAGATCTACCAATTTGTCTTTATAAACCTTCATTTGAGGATTAGAAGAGGAATAATATAAGCATACTCAGTCTAAGTGCAGGTTGGTTTGGCCCATAATATATCCCCCTAAGGGTATCAGGGTGTGTACAGTGATTTTATTTATTTATTTTCCTTAGGCCTCCACTCTTGGTTGTTTCTTTGTCTAAACTAGTCGGCATGTGATTTGACATTGGCTTGAAAGTCAGCATAAGTTTGATTTATCCTCCACGGGGCCGTCTATTCGTTTGTTCGCCCTGAGTCCCTTGTTCTGTGGTGCAGCAACTCTACTGCTGGTGTTGAGCCTCTCAGAATTTTTAGCCTTGTTTAAAAACCCTATAAACATAGTTGTACTTTTAGACGTACTCCTTTGCATGTTCTTGAACACGCTCACACCGTGTGGAAATGTTCATCACTCAGAACCTCCTTCCTAGAGAGGCCCTCACTTTGATGTCCAAACGAGCTCAACTAATCTTCTCATTCTCCGTTTATGCTCACATAGCCTTCAAAGTTAGAGGTGTTGGCCGTATAAGAATTCTGGGAGTTAGTGTTATAGATTTTTCAACCACATTTCTCCTAATAACAGTCATCTTTGCTAAATATAGCAAAAATGTGTCTCACTCAGCGTGCCAAAAAGTGTTCGCTCTGTAAACGCTCAGGCACGTGACATTAGGTAAAAATGGACATCTTAGTGATGCCAAGGTAGAATTATGGGAGTTAGTGTTACAGATTTTTCAACAGCATTTCTCCTAATAACAGTCATCTTTGCTAAATATAGCAAAAATGTGTCTCACTCAGCGTGCCAAAAAGTGTTCGCTCTGTAAACGCTCAGGCACGTGACATTAGGTAAAAATGGACATCTTAGTGATGCCAGGGTATGCCAAGTCCTGACAGAACTACGAGTGTGAAACAATTTTCAAATGATTAAATGGTCTGGCTTTGGAGGGTGTTCCTAATCTAACTTCTTTCAAACAATATGTGAGGACTCGGGAATAACTTTAGAGTTATTTTAACATAATTCTTTTGAACTTTTTTTATTGTTATTTATGTTGTCGCTGCTCGGATCTAGTCTACTCCTACTCATATTCAAACCAAGTAAAACAATACAATACTGCGGGTGTGTCCAAGCGTCCTGTATTGTCATTCTGCTCATGGTAACTTCCTTGATTAATCTGGCTTCGCCACGTGTCAGGACTGGATAGGGGACTCATTTTAATTTCTTACTAAGGTTTCATTCAGTCCCTGACACGTTTCCTACAACTCCTTTCTCAATGACACAGCACAGTTAAATTTTAGGCTCTATGTGAAAAGGTGATGTATCAGCCAAGTGGCGTTCAGTCATTGTCATCTTTGATTTGACGGTTTGATTTGAGAATCACTAACTTGCCATACTTGGACTGACTAGGATGAATTAGCCTCCAGTTAATAGTTGTTCTCCAGTCGATTCCTCGCTCATTGATCACATGGCATGTTTCAATGCCCTTTAGATGAATCAACTTTGTTTCTCGGCCGGTTCCTTGTAATTTTATTTGGTGCAAATAGCAGCATAACCAACTTGGCTAGGGTTTATATAAATGCATTTTGGGGAGGCAACATTTGGTTTGGAAGATGAACATTGGAAATAAAATCTTAAGATAGTGCAAAACAAATCGTCTACTTATTAATTCATCTCTCGAAGAGATAAGAAGCCAAGTACTTTGGAGTAGTTATAAACAACAGTTCCAAAACCAATCTCATTCATAACCATATCAAGTACAAATTTGTGTGATTCTTCACTTTCTAAATACCCAACACAATCTCATCCTGTTTTTCTATTCTGCTGTCAAATGTATTTCCGTCGAATCTCATCAACACAACCCCAAAAAATATCCCGTTTACATGAATTCTCTTCGGCCATTGCGCAATACGTTTAAACAAATCAAGAGCCCCCTTGCATTCATACGTTGGAAAATTCCAAACAAGTTTAGGTTTAAAAAAATACTTGCCCTACAATCTCTTTTGCAGTAGTACATGAACATGATAATATGTAAGGTAATACAAAACAGAAAATTAGTCAACTGCTTGGCTGATGTACCAAGAGCTATGATGGACTGAGCTTCTTCTTAGACGTTCCCGAGTGGACTCCAAGCTTTTTCACCCACAAACTTAGCTTTTATCAAGCTTAGCTTAAATACATTAGCTCATTATGTTTCAACCATGTGATTGACATATAATGAGTTCCAGGTGCTACATCTGTTCCAAAACTTAACCCTCCTAAACTTTTTGCTTTAGTCTTCGGTTACAAATTGAAGTTCCGAGCACATAAACATTGACCATCGTGTTCTTACTTCTTACTCTAGTTTGAATTGAGCATAATTTCGTTATCTATGTGTAAATTATATCTTAGGATTAGTTTAAATTTAATGGTGCTAGGTTTGGGATTCTTTTTTGGTAATGAAAAGTTCTTGATTATTCAACATTTTTGGCAATCTTGTTACTAAGCCACGGAACATACACAAACAACTGTATCGTCCAAATGTTTAAAAAAAAAATGTTTACATGATCAGAGCGCGGCAACGCTAGAATCATCTATGAAGGGCTTTGCACAAAGCTTAAAAGAAGAACCCTAATGGAAGTAATACCAAACTTGAATCATGACATGATCAAGAAATTGGTGTAATAGGTAATTTCAATCATGTAATAGGTATACCTCCTTAAAAATTAAAAATCTCTAATGTCACTTTCCAGCTTATCTCCTCATCATCATCCCTCCGATCGCCACCGCCACTCTAAAACAGCTTTTTAAGTGGCGGCAGGAAGTGTTACATCATTATGGCTAGAAGATTGTACGGAGATATATAGAACCTGAAAATTGCGGGCTTATTTTTCTTACGAGTGATACTCCAGGAGCTTTACTTTCATGTCATCCCATCAATTAAACTACAATTGACTACATCAAGACAATCACTAAATTTTTTAACTAACGTCAAACATAATCAAATACGAAAAGTTAATTGCATGCTAAAAGGTTAACGAGAGGAATAAGTAAGTATTATGTGATACGGATTATGTGATATATCCTTGAGATTTGTGAGGGTGGATGCCCAAAGACGTGGACTTACTACGGCACGCACAAGCCGGGCCTGTGATATCACAAACAATCTCTTCACTTACACAGTTATATTCAACGTCAAAAAAGTGAGTTTGAGGTGCCACAAAGAATGCAGTTCGAATCAGAACTTAAGGACACTGACGTAGGACAGAGTAAGGAAGTACGTAACAAATTAAAATACCAAGGCTTCCTAGACAAAGCCTGAGCAGTAGCAGCGTTGCGAGGGCAACCACTAGTTTAATGCTTAGTTTCATTTAGTTAAGGTCATGTGTGTTTTTCTCTCTAGACTCCTCTAGATCTTAGAATTCTAAGAAAGTGAAGTGTGAAATGAGTTCTGATCTTTTGAAAATTAATTATAAGTCCCCTATTTATATGGTTTGAGATAGTGATGTCATTAAGCGACATGTGGTGCTCTGTGGGTGTCACCTCACCAAGGGGCAACATATGTCAGTGCTCTATAAGCTGTATGCATGTATCCCATATTTACCCGGTTGTTTGCTTCGCATATCTTCGCTCTGTTTGTCTTGAAAGACTGGCTCACACAGTGCCGACGTGGCCAAAGAACCCTTGATCTAGACACCAGTCAAAAGCCTATTATGAATTCCATAAGGGCGTCAGATAATGCAGAGGACCTGAAAGTTGTAGGGAAAACTTGAAGCCCAACTGGTAGGCAGACTAGGCATGATGCCTTCCGGAGACATGTTCCCGTTGCTAAAATGACCCGGGGGTCATGGTATCCAAGAATGCTGATGAAGAGTCTCGAGTGCTGAAGCACATGATAGTCACGCAGGCACCCCAGCAGAGATAGTATCCCAGATGAGTCGCCTGGCAAGTGAATCCTTATGTCGGAGCACTCGAAATGCACCAAGATAGTGCTTTGGATGAGTCGCCTACCTAACATGTGGAGGAATGTCCTGAAAAAGTCGTCTTCTCGAACACGTCGAGGTAGTTTTCAGCTGGAGGAGTCATATACCTAACGGACCGAAGTAGCGTGCTGGAATAGTCGCCTACCTAGAGGGAGGGGAGTCCTCATATCGGAGCTCCCTAGCAAAGATACTGTCCTGAAGGAGTTGCCTATCCAACGATGAGTCCTTGTGCCAGAGCGCACCAAAATAGTGTCCTGGAAGAGTCGCCTACTCGATGGTAGAGGTAATGTCCTGAAGGAATCGCCTACTCGACACGCCATGCTAGTGTCCCGAAGGATTCCTATACTTAGCAGGAGGAGAGTCCTCGTGGCGGAGCACTTAGAACTCTCTGGTAGAGACAATGTCCTGGAGAAGTAGTTTATCCCCGCGATGAGCCTTTATGTTGGGGCACTCAAAATGCAACAAAGTATCGTCCCGGAAGAGTCACCTACCTGGTAGGAGGGGAGCCCTTATGGCAGAGCAGTCAGAGCTCCCTTGGTAGTTTCTGCAAGGAGTCGCTTACTCTAAGGATGTTTCACAATCCAGAGAGTGGGTCGAAGCATGTTCCATAACCAAGGCAAGGTGGTGTGGTGAAAGGATGGACTAGTGCTAGTGGCGTGGCAATGTAAAGAGTGCTAGGATAGTGCTGTTGTATAAGTGGCACGACAGAATGTGTGTGGTTTCGGAAGGCGTGACTGCATAAGTGGCCCAACAGAGTATGGTGTATTAGGGGGCACATTCCATAGAGATGGTGCGGGGCATGGTGAATGAGTATCGTGTATGGGCACGTGACACGACGACAGCGCATGGACGTTGCTGAAGGAGAAAATGCAGAAGGAATGTATAGAATAAAGCAACGCTCTGGCACAGTGGAGCGTCTTGCCGAGGGGAACATGATTTAGAGATGATGCTCAGCCACGGTCGAGCATCGTGACGCTTAGGCACCGCAACGAAAGTTATGGAGCATAAAGCTCCCAAGTGGAAAAGAAAATAGGGCGGAGGTAAGGAGCCCCTAAGGAGCGGAGAAACCAAGGGTAAGCAAAGAGTCCCCAACAAGAGTAGAAACCAAAAGGGGAGTCAAGGGAAACCCAATGATAGGGAGCCCTCGAAGGGTGAGATGAGGGAGCTTGGCTAACCGCTTGGGGGGAAGGCCTCGGGGGAAAGCTGGGTCATCGACTCCAACACTTAGAAATTCTTGTGCTAGATGTGCGGGCACGTAACTTGACATATGCACTTCAGGTTGACTAGATTGATAGTCTTAATTTTTTACCATTGAAAATTCGTCGAAGAGCCGTTAAAAGTGCATAATCAGAAGGAAATTAATAACAAACTCTACTTTTTTCGATGCTACGTAGTTATAATCTACTTTTTCCATGCAAATCTATATAATATATAATAAGCGAATCGAGAGCTTCTTTCTGCGATACATCATCATAAAAATATGACTACTTTACTTGACATGTTATCACATTATGTTTTCAATGTAAAATAGAATTATAACTATTATAAGTGTCATTAAAGGTTTAAAATATTATCTTGAATGGGGTTCTTATTACTTGATAAGTTAATTTTCATATTACTAAGTCTTATATAATTGAAAAACTAATTCTAAACGTTCTAAAACTCTAACTAATTCATGAACTAACTTATTAGGACTTAATTTTGACTATTATATTCTTAAAATCACTCTAATATGAATATATAAATTTATATATCTTAAAAACGAAAATAACAAACTAAATTTCAAACAGAAAAAAGAATAAGGCTACAATTGATAATTTTATCATGGATAGGGTTCTTATTTCTTCATAAGTTAATTTTCATATTACTAATTCTTATTTAGTTAAAAAACTAACTTTAAACGTTTTAAAACTCTAACAGATTCATGAATAAACATAATAGACTTGTTTTTTACTATTATATCCTTAAAACCACTATTTACTATGAATATAAAAGTTCATATATCTTAAAAACGAAAATAATATACTAGCTTTAAAAGAGAAAAAAAAAGATGTTACTATTGAAAATATTATCTTGGATGGGGTTCTTATTTCTTGATAAGTTAATTACCATATTACTAAGCTTTATATAATTAAAAATAAATTCTAAACGTTCTAAAACACTAACTAATTCATTAACTAACTTATTAGGACTTAATTTTGACTATTATATCCTTAAAATCACTCTCTACTATAAATATAAAAATTCATATATCTTAAAAACGAAAATAACAAACTAGATTCAGAAGAGAAAAAAAATTAATGATGTTATATTTGAGAATACTATCTTGGATTGGATTCTTATTTCTTGATAAGTTAATTTTCATATTATTAGGCCTTATATAACTGAAAAACTAACTCTAAACGTTTTAAAACTCTAACTGATTCATGAACTAACAAAATAGGACTTAATTTTGACTATTGTACCCTTAAAATTACTATCTACTATGAATATAAAAAATTCATATATCTTAGAACAAAAATAATGTACTAGATTTAAAAGAGAAAAAAAAGTATGTTACTATTGAGAATATTATCTTGGATGAGATTCTTATTTCTTGGTAAGTTAATTTTCATATTACTAAGCCTTATATAATTGAAAAATAAATTTTAAACATTCTAAAACTCTAACTGATTCATGAACTAACCTATTAGGACTTAATTTTAACTATTGTATCCTTAAAATCACTCTCTTCTATGAATATAAAAATTCATATATCTTAAAAACGAAAATAACATACTAGATTTAGAAAAGAAAAGAAAGAATGACGCTACATTTGAGAATGATGCTACATTTGAGAATATTATCTTGGATTGGTTTCTTATTTTTGGATAAGTTAATTTTTATATTACTAAGTCTTATATAATTGAAAAACTAACTTTAAATGTTTTAAAACTCTAATTGATTCATGAACAAACTTATTAAGACTTAATTTTGACTTTTGTATCCTTAAAATCACTTTCTAAATGAATATAAAATTTTATATATAAAAAACAAAAATAACATATTAGATTTAAAAGAGGAAAAAAATAATGTTACAATTGAGATTGAAGCAATAAAAATAAATTAATATTTGATTCGTATTTATTTATTTTAATATATACTTACCGTATCTATGTAAGAATTTATCAAATTTAATATATAGCTTTTAGAATCCTTTTAGTAAAATAAAAAATTCACCATCTTTTTTTGGATGGGACCACACCACTAATAAATGAATGTCTAATTTTTATCGATTAAGATTGCAATAATGATAAAGTTTATTCATAAATCTAATAATTAAAAAGGATTTATGGCTATATACTAAATATGTTAGTGTATCTAAAGGTGTGCGAATATTATTTTGGATGTGATCCATATTTTTAAGTTTATTTAGTTTTGCAGGAACTATGTGAGGACTATATTAGAAAGCCTTACATAATTTTGGAAATTAAACTAAAAAAATATATACTAATTTATTAGGATTTAATTTTGATTATCGTGTCCTTTAAACTGACTTTCTCATACGATGATAAAAACTCATGTATCCCAAAAATAAAAATAATATATGAGATTTAAAAAGAAAAAATATGTTAATTTAAGTTTGTTATAATGTAATAAATTTGTGTATGTATATGTGTGTGTGTGTGTGTGCGCGCGCGCGCGAGCGCGCGAATGCACACATACAACATAATCATTGTAAAAAAATTATCAATGTAACAAATAAGATTAACAATGCAATTATAGGACATTTTTTTTGCTTGGTAACACTGCACAATAATCAAAGTGGCTACATCGCATATATGAGATTTTGAAAAGAAATATTAGAAAAAAGGTATAATTAAATCAAATAATTCTTAATTACTATATTTGAGAATATTTAAAATCTTTAAAATGTAAAAATATATCTATGTAATTCTACAAAACAAATAATTAACCAATTCGTTTTTGCATAGGGTCTTACGATCAATGAGAAGACTTTTTTATTTATGGTTAATTAAGTTTTTTATGAAAACAAAATTATGAGTGCACTTAGTAGATATAAAAATAACTTGGCTACAAGTCATTGAAGATATGGCAAAAAAAATTCAACTCTTTAAAATAAGGACACATCATCTTCATCAATTTAATTTTATCATTACTAGCATCTTACAAGAATTAAAGAAACACACACGCATATATTATGAAAATATTGGATATTATGTGGTCGTTCTGTCAAAAAAAAATTTAGTATATTTGAGTAATGAATTCGTTTTAAGTAATTTTACAAAGCTCATTGTAATCGAATATACACTGACATTTACTGTATACTTTTTAAGACCTTGTAATATACTGTATTGTAATCGAACATGAACTAATATACTTTTTAAGACCTTGCGATATACTGTATTTTATTGGCCGAGCTTTGCTCGGGGTTACTGGGTTTAGAAAAGAAAAGAAAGAATGACGCTACATTTGAGAATGATGCTACATTTGAGAATATTATCTTGGATTGGTTTCTTATTTCTGGATAAGTTAATTTTTATATTACTAAGTCTTATATAATTGAAAAACTAACTTTAAATGTTTTAAAACTCTAATTGATTCATGAACAAACTTATTAAGACTTAATTTTGACTTTTGTATCCTTAAAATCACTTTCTAATATGAATATAAAATTTTATATATAAAAAACAAAAATAACATATTAGATTTAAAAGAGGAAAAAAATAATGTTACAATTGAGATTGAAGCAATAAAAATAAATTAATAATTGATTCGTATTTATTTATTTTAATATATACTTACCGTATCTATGTAAGAATTTATCAAATTTAATATATAGCTTTTAGAATCCTTTTAGTAAAATAAAAAATTCACCATCTTTTTTTGGATGGGACCACACCACTAATAAATGAATGTCTAATTTTTATCGATTAAGATTGCAATAATGATAAAGTTTATTCATAAATCTAATAATTAAAAAGGATTTATGGCTATATACTAAATATGTTAGTGTATCTAAAGGTGTGCGAATATTATTTTGGATGTGATCCATATTTTTAAGTTTATTTAGTTTTGCAGGAACTATGTGAGGACTATATTAGAAAGCCTTACATAATTTTGGAAATTAAACTAAAAAAATATATACTAATTTATTAGGATTTAATTTTGATTATCGTGTCCTTTAAACTGACTTTCTCATACGATGATAAAAACTCATGTATCCCAAAAATAAAAATAATATATGAGATTTAAAAAGAAAAAATATGTTAATTTAAGTTTGTTATAATGTAATAAATTTGTGTATGTATATGTGTGTGTGTGTGTGTGCGCGCGCGCGCGAGCGCGCGAATGCACACATACAACATAATCATTGTAAAAAAATTATCAATGTAACAAATAAGATTAACAATGCAATTATAGGACATTTTTTTTGCTTGGTAACACTGCACAATAATCAAAGTGGCTACATCGCATATATGAGATTTTGAAAAGAAATATTAGAAAAAAGGTATAATTAAATCAAATAATTCTTAATTACTATATTTGAGAATATTTAAAATCTTTAAAATGTAAAAATATATCTATGTAATTCTACAAAACAAATAATTAACCAATTCGTTTTTGCATAGGGTCTTACGATCAATGAGAAGACTTTTTTATTTATGGTTAATTAAGTTTTTTATGAAAACAAAATTATGAGTGCACTTAGTAGATATAAAAATAACTTGGCTACAAGTCATTGAAGATATGGCAAAAAAAATTCAACTCTTTAAAATAAGGACACATCATCTTCATCAATTTAATTTTATCATTACTAGCATCTTACAAGAATTAAAGAAACACACACGCATATATTATGAAAATATTGGATATTATGTGGTCGTTCTGTCAAAAAAAAATTTAGTATATTTGAGTAATGAATTCGTTTTAAGTAATTTTACAAAGCTCATTGTAATCGAATATACACTGACATTTACTGTATACTTTTTAAGACCTTGTAATATACTGTATTGTAATCGAACATGAACTAATATACTTTTTAAGACCTTGCGATATACTGTATTTTATTGGCCGAGCTTTGCTCGGGGTTACTGGGTTTAGAAAAGAAAAGAAAGAATGACGCTACATTTGAGAATGATGCTACATTTGAGAATATTATCTTGGATTGGTTTCTTATTTCTGGATAAGTTAATTTTTATATTACTAAGTCTTATATAATTGAAAAACTAACTTTAAATGTTTTAAAACTCTAATTGATTCATGAACAAACTTATTAAGACTTAATTTTGACTTTTGTATCCTTAAAATCACTTTCTAATATGAATATAAAATTTTATATATAAAAAACAAAAATAACATATTAGATTTAAAAGAGGAAAAAAATAATGTTACAATTGAGATTGAAGCAATAAAAATAAATTAATAATTGATTCGTATTTATTTATTTTAATATATACTTACCGTATCTATGTAAGAATTTATCAAATTTAATATATAGCTTTTAGAATCCTTTTAGTAAAATAAAAAATTCACCATCTTTTTTTGGATGGGACCACACCACTAATAAATGAATGTCTAATTTTTATCGATTAAGATTGCAATAATGATAAAGTTTATTCATAAATCTAATAATTAAAAAGGATTTATGGCTATATACTAAATATGTTAGTGTATCTAAAGGTGTGCGAATATTATTTTGGATGTGATCCATATTTTTAAGTTTATTTAGTTTTGCAGGAACTATGTGAGGACTATATTAGAAAGCCTTACATAATTTTGGAAATTAAACTAAAAAAATATATACTAATTTATTAGGATTTAATTTTGATTATCGTGTCCTTTAAACTGACTTTCTCATACGATGATAAAAACTCATGTATCCCAAAAATAAAAATAATATATGAGATTTAAAAAGAAAAAATATGTTAATTTAAGTTTGTTATAATGTAATAAATTTGTGTATGTATATGTGTGTGTGTGTGTGTGCGCGCGCGCGCGAGCGCGCGAATGCACACATACAACATAATCATTGTAAAAAAATTATCAATGTAACAAATAAGATTAACAATGCAATTATAGGACATTTTTTTTGCTTGGTAACACTGCACAATAATCAAAGTGGCTACATCGCATATATGAGATTTTGAAAAGAAATATTAGAAAAAAGGTATAATTAAATCAAATAATTCTTAATTACTATATTTGAGAATATTTAAAATCTTTAAAATGTAAAAATATATCTATGTAATTCTACAAAACAAATAATTAACCAATTCGTTTTTGCATAGGGTCTTACGATCAATGAGAAGACTTTTTTATTTATGGTTAATTAAGTTTTTTATGAAAACAAAATTATGAGTGCACTTAGTAGATATAAAAATAACTTGGCTACAAGTCATTGAAGATATGGCAAAAAAAATTCAACTCTTTAAAATAAGGACACATCATCTTCATCAATTTAATTTTATCATTACTAGCATCTTACAAGAATTAAAGAAACACACACGCATATATTATGAAAATATTGGATATTATGTGGTCGTTCTGTCAAAAAAAAATTTAGTATATTTGAGTAATGAATTCGTTTTAAGTAATTTTACAAAGCTCATTGTAATCGAATATACACTGACATTTACTGTATACTTTTTAAGACCTTGTAATATACTGTATTGTAATCGAACATGAACTAATATACTTTTTAAGACCTTGCGATATACTGTATTTTATTGGCCGAGCTTTGCTCGGGGTTACTGGGTTTAGAAAAGAAAAGAAAGAATGACGCTACATTTGAGAATGATGCTACATTTGAGAATATTATCTTGGATTGGTTTCTTATTTCTGGATAAGTTAATTTTTATATTACTAAGTCTTATATAATTGAAAAACTAACTTTAAATGTTTTAAAACTCTAATTGATTCATGAACAAACTTATTAAGACTTAATTTTGACTTTTGTATCCTTAAAATCACTTTCTAATATGAATATAAAATTTTATATATAAAAAACAAAAATAACATATTAGATTTAAAAGAGGAAAAAAATAATGTTACAATTGAGATTGAAGCAATAAAAATAAATTAATAATTGATTCGTATTTATTTATTTTAATATATACTTACCGTATCTATGTAAG
This sequence comes from Escallonia herrerae, assembly GCA_033070095.1. Taxonomy (NCBI): domain Eukaryota; kingdom Viridiplantae; phylum Streptophyta; class Magnoliopsida; order Escalloniales; family Escalloniaceae; genus Escallonia; species Escallonia herrerae. The sequence goes on along the minus strand of JAVXUP010000477.1, from coordinate 143,191 downwards.
AATTTATCAAATTTAATATATAGCTTTTAGAATCCTTTTAGTAAAATAAAAAATTCACCATCTTTTTTTGGATGGGACCACACCACTAATAAATGAATGTCTAATTTTTATCGATTAAGATTGCAATAATGATAAAGTTTATTCATAAATCTAATAATTAAAAAGGATTTATGGCTATATACTAAATATGTTAGTGTATCTAAAGGTGTGCGAATATTATTTTGGATGTGATCCATATTTTTAAGTTTATTTAGTTTTGCAGGAACTATGTGAGGACTATATTAGAAAGCCTTACATAATTTTGGAAATTAAACTAAAAAAATATATACTAATTTATTAGGATTTAATTTTGATTATCGTGTCCTTTAAACTGACTTTCTCATACGATGATAAAAACTCATGTATCCCAAAAATAAAAATAATATATGAGATTTAAAAAGAAAAAATATGTTAATTTAAGTTTGTTATAATGTAATAAATTTGTGTATGTATATGTGTGTGTGTGTGTGTGCGCGCGCGCGCGAGCGCGCGAATGCACACATACAACATAATCATTGTAAAAAAATTATCAATGTAACAAATAAGATTAACAATGCAATTATAGGACATTTTTTTTGCTTGGTAACACTGCACAATAATCAAAGTGGCTACATCGCATATATGAGATTTTGAAAAGAAATATTAGAAAAAAGGTATAATTAAATCAAATAATTCTTAATTACTATATTTGAGAATATTTAAAATCTTTAAAATGTAAAAATATATCTATGTAATTCTACAAAACAAATAATTAACCAATTCGTTTTTGCATAGGGTCTTACGATCAATGAGAAGACTTTTTTATTTATGGTTAATTAAGTTTTTTATGAAAACAAAATTATGAGTGCACTTAGTAGATATAAAAATAACTTGGCTACAAGTCATTGAAGATATGGCAAAAAAAATTCAACTCTTTAAAATAAGGACACATCATCTTCATCAATTTAATTTTATCATTACTAGCATCTTACAAGAATTAAAGAAACACACACGCATATATTATGAAAATATTGGATATTATGTGGTCGTTCTGTCAAAAAAAAATTTAGTATATTTGAGTAATGAATTCGTTTTAAGTAATTTTACAAAGCTCATTGTAATCGAATATACACTGACATTTACTGTATACTTTTTAAGACCTTGTAATATACTGTATTGTAATCGAACATGAACTAATATACTTTTTAAGACCTTGCGATATACTGTATTTTATTGGCCGAGCTTTGCTCGGGGTTACTGGGTTTAGAAAAGAAAAGAAAGAATGACGCTACATTTGAGAATGATGCTACATTTGAGAATATTATCTTGGATTGGTTTCTTATTTCTGGATAAGTTAATTTTTATATTACTAAGTCTTATATAATTGAAAAACTAACTTTAAATGTTTTAAAACTCTAATTGATTCATGAACAAACTTATTAAGACTTAATTTTGACTTTTGTATCCTTAAAATCACTTTCTAATATGAATATAAAATTTTATATATAAAAAACAAAAATAACATATTAGATTTAAAAGAGGAAAAAAATAATGTTACAATTGAGATTGAAGCAATAAAAATAAATTAATAATTGATTCGTATTTATTTATTTTAATATATACTTACCGTATCTATGTAAGAATTTATCAAATTTAATATATAGCTTTTAGAATCCTTTTAGTAAAATAAAAAATTCACCATCTTTTTTTGGATGGGACCACACCACTAATAAATGAATGTCTAATTTTTATCGATTAAGATTGCAATAATGATAAAGTTTATTCATAAATCTAATAATTAAAAAGGATTTATGGCTATATACTAAATATGTTAGTGTATCTAAAGGTGTGCGAATATTATTTTGGATGTGATCCATATTTTTAAGTTTATTTAGTTTTGCAGGAACTATGTGAGGACTATATTAGAAAGCCTTACATAATTTTGGAAATTAAACTAAAAAAATATATACTAATTTATTAGGATTTAATTTTGATTATCGTGTCCTTTAAACTGACTTTCTCATACGATGATAAAAACTCATGTATCCCAAAAATAAAAATAATATATGAGATTTAAAAAGAAAAAATATGTTAATTTAAGTTTGTTATAATGTAATAAATTTGTGTATGTATATGTGTGTGTGTGTGTGTGCGCGCGCGCGCGAGCGCGCGAATGCACACATACAACATAATCATTGTAAAAAAATTATCAATGTAACAAATAAGATTAACAATGCAATTATAGGACATTTTTTTTGCTTGGTAACACTGCACAATAATCAAAGTGGCTACATCGCATATATGAGATTTTGAAAAGAAATATTAGAAAAAAGGTATAATTAAATCAAATAATTCTTAATTACTATATTTGAGAATATTTAAAATCTTTAAAATGTAAAAATATATCTATGTAATTCTACAAAACAAATAATTAACCAATTCGTTTTTGCATAGGGTCTTACGATCAATGAGAAGACTTTTTTATTTATGGTTAATTAAGTTTTTTATGAAAACAAAATTATGAGTGCACTTAGTAGATATAAAAATAACTTGGCTACAAGTCATTGAAGATATGGCAAAAAAAATTCAACTCTTTAAAATAAGGACACATCATCTTCATCAATTTAATTTTATCATTACTAGCATCTTACAAGAATTAAAGAAACACACACGCATATATTATGAAAATATTGGATATTATGTGGTCGTTCTGTCAAAAAAAAATTTAGTATATTTGAGTAATGAATTCGTTTTAAGTAATTTTACAAAGCTCATTGTAATCGAATATACACTGACATTTACTGTATACTTTTTAAGACCTTGTAATATACTGTATTGTAATCGAACATGAACTAATATACTTTTTAAGACCTTGCGATATACTGTATTTTATTGGCCGAGCTTTGCTCGGGGTTACTGGGTTTAGAAAAGAAAAGAAAGAATGACGCTACATTTGAGAATGATGCTACATTTGAGAATATTATCTTGGATTGGTTTCTTATTTCTGGATAAGTTAATTTTTATATTACTAAGTCTTATATAATTGAAAAACTAACTTTAAATGTTTTAAAACTCTAATTGATTCATGAACAAACTTATTAAGACTTAATTTTGACTTTTGTATCCTTAAAATCACTTTCTAATATGAATATAAAATTTTATATATAAAAAACAAAAATAACATATTAGATTTAAAAGAGGAAAAAAATAATGTTACAATTGAGATTGAAGCAATAAAAATAAATTAATAATTGATTCGTATTTATTTATTTTAATATATACTTACCGTATCTATGTAAGAATTTATCAAATTTAATATATAGCTTTTAGAATCCTTTTAGTAAAATAAAAAATTCACCATCTTTTTTTGGATGGGACCACACCACTAATAAATGAATGTCTAATTTTTATCGATTAAGATTGCAATAATGATAAAGTTTATTCATAAATCTAATAATTAAAAAGGATTTATGGCTATATACTAAATATGTTAGTGTATCTAAAGGTGTGCGAATATTATTTTGGATGTAATCCATATTTTTAAGTTTATTTAGTTTTGCAGAAACTATGTGAGGACTATATTAGAAAGCCTTACATAATTTTGGAAATTAAACTAAAAAAATATATACTAATTTATTAGGATTTAATTTTGATTATCGTGTCCTTTAAACTGACTTTCTCATACGATGATAAAAACTCATGTATCCCAAAAATAAAAATAATATATGAGATTTAAAAAGAAAAAATATGTTAATTTAAGTTTGTTATAATGTAATAAATTTGTGTATGTATATGTGTGTGTGTGTGTATGTGTGTGCGCGCGCGAGCGCGCGAATGCACACATACAACATAATCATTGTAAAAAAATTATCAATGTAACACATAAGATTAACAATGCAATTATAGGACATTTTTTTTGCTTGGTAACACTGCACAATAATCAAAGTGGCTACATCGCATATATGAGATTTTGAAAAGAAATATTAGAAAAAAGGTATAATTAAATCAAATAATTCTTAATTACTATATTTGAGAATATTTAAAATCTTTAAAATGTAAAAATATATCTATGTAATTCTACAAAACAAATAATTAACCAATTCGTTTTTGCATAGGGTCTTACGATCAATGAGAAGACTTTTTTATTTATAGTTAATTAAGTTTTTTATGAAAACAAAATTATGAGTGCACTTAGTAGATATAAAAATAACTTGGCTACAAGTCATTGAAGATATGGCAAAAAAAATTCAACTCTTTAAAATAAGGACACATCATCTTCATCAATTTAATTTTATCATTACTAGCATCTTACAAGAATTAAAGAAACACACACGCATATATTATGAAAATATTGGATATTATGTGGTCGTTCTGTCAAAAAAAAAATTAGTATATTTGAGTAATGAATTCGTTTTAAGTAATTTTACAAAGCTCATTGTAATCGAATATACACTGACATTTACTGTATACTTTTTAAGACCTTGCAATATACTGTATTGTAATCGAACATGAACTAATATATTTTTTTAAGACCTTGCGATATACTGTATTTTATTGGCCGAGCTTTGCTCGGGGTTACTGGGTTAGTGTTTTTAAATATACTCTTTAAACTTCAGTGACAATTACGTCCCCCAAGACAAGTGCTTTGTTGAATTTCATATGATTAAAATTGTTGACTTTTGGAACTTCGTACGTGCCTGAATGCGTCCCGTGAATTTGCAAAAAGTTGAGAGAACGGAAGAGCCGAGGGACATGGGATATGATCCGACGAAACTGAACAAGTGAAGAAAGCAAAATCCGGTAGAAGAGCAAGCGGAGTCAGCCGGCACGGCAGGCAGGCAGGGATGATACGAGCGGTGATAGTGATGAACGACAAAGGCAAACCTCGCCTCGTCAAATTCTACGAATTTCAGGTCTCCATTCTTTTCTATAACTATAACCCTCGATTACTTAGCAATAACAAAGATGAATGAAGATCTCAAAATCAACATTACAAGCAGTAGCCTAATTTCTTCTTCGGTTTATGATATGATAATAGCCCGTGGAGAAGCAGCAGGAGCTCATTCGGAGCATTTATGGAGGTTTGCGTTGATTCCCCGCATCACATTTTGAGAAACCTTATCCGCTGTTTGATTCTTGCATCTTTGATCTCAATCTCTACTCTGCGTATTATATCACATGGTTTTAGCAGCATAATCTTTTGAGTCTCTAGACGTAGCATAATCCTCACTATTAGGCAATTTTATTCGTTGATCATATGTGTTTCAAGATTAAAAAATTCGTGTTTCGCCTTTGCTATTCAAACCGATTAGCTCCTGTGATCCATCGTAATTTTAGTTATACTTTACATTACAACATGCTAAACCGCTCTTTAGCTTTCCGATTACATGTAATATTTCGTTCCTCTCCCTCAAACTGAACCACATAAGGTAGAAGGGCATTAACCTTCATATTAATAGAAAGGATGCAGACGGAAAACACCATCCTTTGCCTGTATTATGTCAAATCACGTGACACTACTGAATAACTAGGTAAAGCTTCGGGCTCTCTATAATGAACGAGAATTTCATGATAGTTTTGGCACACAACTTGTAATTGTGATTTTTGTTTCATTTGACAAAGAGATACTTTCCTTGCTATCTTGTTCGATTTTTCTTTTGTTATCCAGTAAATTTTGTCTTTTGACTTCTGATACAGTTTTGTGCAGTAGAGCTGAGAAGGTGAGCAATTTTATTCGAGCTGATTCGATTTTGGGACCAGTATGTTGTTCTCCCTCTTTATCATACTCCCCTTTCGTAGTTTTTTCTTGTTTGGATAGCACTGATAAAACGTTTTCAGGGGGCCAATACAATGTAGATCCTTTTAGGGAAATAAGAATAACTTTGGTAATGCAATTAGATTGCAAATGAAAGAAATATCAAGTGGAAGGAGTACTAGAGAGCTAAATCAAGCTAAGAAACTAGCTTAAACACCCACAACTCAAACCCGAAAAGAAAGGAGAGGTAGATAGTTGCCTCAGCAAATGAATAGATACTTTGTTAATACTTTGAAAGCTGTCTCCATTGGAAGATTGAACTTCCCTTTCATAGGGGAAACTGAAGAATTGGAAGTGCAGCTGTAGACACCAATTTGACTAACTTGTAGCTGCTGGTGCAAATTATTCACTAATTTGCAGCTCTACTAGCATCTGCTATCGACTAAACCTGAGACTCCAGAACGCAATAGGATAATACCCGCTGTTCTGTAGCTGCAGAATTGACAAACTTACTGATGTACTAGCTTAGTTATTAACTCTCAAGCTGTTTTTAAAAGAGGAGACGATGACATTTCAGCAATTAATAGCTGAGCTGAAAAGAACTGAAAGTAATGTTGTCTGGTTACTGGTCTCCTAGCAGTACCCTTTCATTTTTGTCTTCTTAGGGTGTTCCATTGCTTGTGAGTAGATCTCTCCTACCTGCTCTACATCACTTAGTGCTTTAACTGAATTGCTGCATTTGGTAATGCTTAATGGCTACATTATTCCCTTTACTTACATAGCCACATGTTGCTTTAACTGAGTTGCTGCATCTGGTAAAGCTTAATGGCAACATAATTCCCTTTGCTTACACAGGCACATGTTGGAGTATTCTTTTGATTAGAGGATTGGCTTTGAGTTTCTAGGGAGTATGGACTTTAGGAACTTTTTAGGAAAAAAGAATTCAGCACATGAACTTTCAGCTGACTCGGAATTGAGCTAGGAAAATCTGCAGTACTCACAACATATGAGTAATCTATCATTTCCTTGAACTAGTTTTGCTTGTAACCACCGGAAAAGGTGCTAAAACTCTCATTTATGCATCAAATAATTTACTTGTGCTTAGCTAGTCAAGTTTAACAGATCATTCAAGTTAGTCTTCTTCAGAAAATTATATGACATCGCAGACCCCAAATCGTTGTTAGATAAGAATTCCCCAACCTTAACCAAGTTACTTTATTTGCTTCGTGGATCTTTTCTTAACCATTTTCCCATTAAATGAGCTAAGCATAATTTTCATTGGGTTTCCTCTTTTTGCAGGATGCTCGGCTTGTTTACAAGACTTATGCTACACTGTACTTTGTCTTCATATTTGACACTTCTGAGAATGAGCTTGCAATCCTGGATCTGATGCAAGGTAATTTACTGAATCATCCTCTGAGAATATATAGAGTTTTGTTTTTTTGAGTGTACAAGTGATTCTAAGCTCATCTAAAAGGAGATAGCTTAGTGGAAAACTGATAAAGGCTTTTGTGTACCGACCAAATGCAATGAAAACAGCTTAAGCAATGAATTGTGTTTGTGGTATGCATGAACGGGTGAACATTTATCAAGAAATAGAAAATCAAAAGAAAGATAGTGTTTTTGCTAATTGATGGCACCTGTTGGTGCCTGTTTAAAAATCTATTTGGAAGCAGGCTCTTAGCCTGTGTATTGAATAAGGGAAAATCAACACATAATAAAACTAATCTCATCAGTTACTAATATAGTACTATTTGAAATTTTAACGATTCTTGCTGTTGATGCCCGAAATCAAATCCTGATAAAAGAAGTTTGTTCTTTTTTCATAAAGTAAATTTTATTTTAAAAATGCTAGAGGGGGCGCAATCGAATATACGTAATATACCAAGGAGCAGCCAACTGACAAAGCAACTCCTACACTGGACAAAACCAAAAATTTGAAAACCACAAAAAGCAGCCCAACCAAAACGTGCCGATGGCGCCCCTTTTAGCCGCTTTACATTCATCACAATCGACCGAGCATTGCAACTGCTTTAATCTCCAACTTTGGTCTAAATCAGATTATTTGTTGAAAGGCAACGCACGGTCGTGATATGTCTGATAAGCAAACGATCCCGAAAATTATTGCTAAGTCGTCGGTATAATGAGTGAAACAAAATATACTTATAATGCAGCAAATTGCAATTTCAGTAATCTAAACTTCCAAATTATATACTTCTGCATCCATGATATCATGTGTTTGAAGCATCAAATGAAAATAAAACAAGACACAATAAGCAAATGCGAGAAAGTAAACAGAATTGATGTTGTAAAAAGAGGAGTTTGATTAAGAGACCCAAAACCTGAAAGCTGTAAAAAGCAAGAGAAAAAGATACTGTTTTTGTAATATTTTATGCCTTGCGACCTTATAAAAGCTGCATTTCTAAACTTGAATGGTGAAATTGACTCGACACTTATGTAATTTAATTGTCTTCGGAATTAACACCACTGTCATGCATTTCCTTTAATTGGATGATATCATCAGTTTTATTTTCAGGTTCGATATGAATACACTCATCACTACCTATGACCACACAAGCACACAATTACAGCTTTGACATTAAGATGGGTCTGATATAATTGCTTAGAGATGAGTGAATAATTATCTTATAACAGAGATTAGGTTATGAAATGGAATGAGAACAGAATGAAGAGGTTATGTGCAACTAGTCAAAACCAAGCACGCAAGGGCAGATACCCGTACTCCTTACACAAATAAATACATATATACACGTGTATATGTGTATATCAGAACTTGTGGTTGTAGAGTATTACAGTTTTGTATTTACTTTGTATTTTCTTCCTAGTGGATGTTTACTTGAACTATGTTGGCTTTCAGTTTTTGTCGAGGCATTGGACAAGTGTTTCAGTAATGTTTGTGAACTCGACATAGTATTCAATTTCAATAAGGTAAGTGTCACTCTTTGTTCTCGATGAAATTTTCAGTATCATCTTCCAGTGTCATTATGCCTAACTAATGGTCTCAGTGTGGTTTATTGGAACGGGCAAATATGATGATGCTTATGAGCCAGTAGAGGGTAACAAACTACTAAGTTCGTTAAATTTCTGGAATTTGCATCAACATTTGAAATGTTGCATTATTCTTCGATAGTAGTATTTGTGTGTGTGTGTGGTGGGGTTTGTGTTGGTTGTGTTGTGGGCGGGAGGGGGTGGGGTGGTGGTGAAGTTCAACGTCTGCATAATATCTGGTATTCCTAAAAATAAAATAAATATTGCTAAATAATTCTGATATTAGCAACTATGTTCCAGATGCAAATGGAGTATACAATGGATGAACAGATGTCTTAAGTCTTTTGAGCATAGTTGTTGTGAGTTAATTGTGCCCCGTGCCCCAATCTATAAAATCTGTCTAAATCGAGCAGCCTTCTCTTGATAGCATTAGCAACTGACAACATAAGAAGTGTCTAGGATTGCTGAAACTAACCAAACCAGATTATGATAAGATGCCTTTCATATCCTAATAGATTATACCCCAGAAGGGTGCATGGTCCATGTGTCTTGGAGAAACATTACTCTACGGACCCCCACGAAACTGATAGTTGGTGCCTTTGATGGAGTTGTGCCTCATTACTCATGCAGACCCACATGAAACTGTCGTACTTTCACTTTAACATCAAGGATTGAGTTGGTGCCTTTGGATCTACTTGACTTGCTTGTGCCAATTTAAGTCAGTTTTTACGTAAATTAATGGCTTTTCCCAGGACAAGTCTCTAGCTTGATAACTTACTGTGATTACTAAGAGTTTCAGGTTCTTTTTAAGAATTCAAGGTCTTACTTGGTATGTGTGTGATACTTCATATGAATGTACTAATGGACGCAAGCATGACGATGTTTTGTTGATTTTGCAGGTTCATTCTATCTTAGATGAGATTATTTTGGGAGGTCAAGTTATTGAGACAAGCTCCTCAGAAGTTGTAAAGGCAGTTGAGGAAGCATATAGGTGCTCAAGCTCAAACTCATCATTTACCCCAGTGGTGAATTAGTTAATGCAACTACTAGTCCTGTGCAGGTTAGAGAGCGCCTCCAGTGCAATTATGCGCGCAACCAAATCCATTCCTGGCTGGCAGGGTCGATAGCACATTTTTTTTTTCTTGTAAGCGCTTTTCTACTTTAACAGGTTTTGCATGCATACTTCCAAGATTTCGCTCTTTCGCCCCAAACTCCATTTTGACAATGCATTGGACCCGAAAGTAGCTATATCATCATAATCACTTGGCTGCTCAGTGTAAGGTGATTTTGGAGCATATCATTCTCGTCCACTAGAATGTACGCTTCGCAGAAGGAAACATGCATCTTAGGCCTTACTCTAGAAGTAAAGCCGTGAGTGACATCTTCCTGCATTCAAAAGAGCATCACAAACACACACGAACGCAAACACATAGAAGACTATTTCCCTCTGACTTCTAAGAAACTCCTCAACTGTTGCACCCTTAGGCTTGATTGCAACTAGTGTGTTGTTAACTTGTAATTGGCTAGTTACTTTTGTGTAAGGTGGCTTCAAGCGATGAAGGATGGTCGGTGAACTCTATCGGATGGCCAAAAAGGAAGCCTGACCGGTCCTTCTGAAAGTGAACAAACTGGAGCAATAATACTGCTTTAAAAGCACTGTTTAAGTATTCTGTTCAGCTCTCAATTAGGACCCCATAGGTCCTTGCATATAACGTGGTTTTTTACGTGGAATCTAGAGAGAACTTGGGATGCTTCTAGTGTTCTAATTTGAAGCAAGCTGCCACGTTTTCTCGTTTGCTAGTATTAGTCAGGTCGGGTTGGACTCGTAAACCATTTTATGAGCGCAATTATTCCCCCCATGTATTGAAAACATTCAGGAAGTTTTCATTGCGATTTTTTTTCCCCTTTTTGTAGCTACCATATATGTATTTCAGTATTGGAGTGTTTTGATGTCTCTCCCATTCGCTGGTGTTTATGCCTTAAAACTGATATTATGTGATGTACTTGTCTTTTAGCGTTTTAAATGAAATTGGAAGGATAGTAGTGGCATGAGGGATCTCATTTATTTGATTTTGTAGCAAGATGTGCGTGGGTCTCTCATTAAGATATGATGAATAGGTGTCCCCATTTTAAGTGTCATAACATAAGGTGCAAGATTGAATGGGAGCTCATCAATAGCAATGGCTTCTGCTTGCAGATACTTTGGATGCATCTTTGGCCACGACTAAGCTTGGTTTCTCACTTTCTATGCTTGAAACCAGTGGGGAAATGTTAACATTGTGCACTGTAATGATGTTATCAGCCAAAGTTTTTGTCGGCCTGTAAGTCCGCCAAGTCTACGGTGGGACTTCATGAGTATGACCTCGAGTCTTTCACCGCTGTAGGATTCTTTGCGATGAAAAGCAAGTTTCCCTTTAAGTTTTTAGAGAACAAAGAGCAATAGATGCTCATTGGAGTGGGAAGCACAATGCTCGTATACCGCCGGGGAAACGATGGAGTAACTTCCAAAGGAGGAGGTCTATGACCCTAAAATGTCCGCTTCTTTAACCGTTAACTAGCAACTAAAATGGACGTGAGCACGTGGGTAGGCCTGTCCACGAGTTGGGTTGGGAGGGTTAGGACTGGGCTCAATGCATTTTGCTTCTTACAATCATGGCTGACTTGACTCTATCTCTGACCCCACTCAACCCAGCCCGACCCTGGCCTGACATTGACCTATTGTTGTTTTTTTTTTAGTAACTAAATTGAATTTTTTTTATAACTTTGTTTTTTATCATTTAATCAATCTAATATAATCCAAAACTAGATTTTTGTTTAGTCTTTTAATCAAAGGTAGAAAAGGAAAATTTTCAAGGCCACTACCATTGCTGCCACTATCACCAATCCACCATTGCGGCCACCACCGTTCTAATTTCTGCCACCATTTACATCCCAACTACCCACAACACTACAACGACAAGCAAGCTTTCTGCCACAATCGGATCCTTCGCTGCCACCATTCGTGCGACATTCTTACAATAGTTGGACTCTTTGTTGGTGGTTCCACTGGGGTTAATGGCAAATCTATAGCAGGTAAAGGGATCTACGATAAATCTGAAGATGGACGGTAGTGACTGGTGGCGATGACAGTGGTAGACAATGGTCGATGGTGGTGGCTGGTGGCAATGATAGGTGCACGGCTAAAGGCAGTGGGTGCTTAGTGGCGTACGGTGGTCAGATATGGTGGTGGTGGCAAATGGAAGGGGGATGTTTCCAGAGGTGGTGGTTGGAAGGGTTGTGGTTAGCGGCAACTGTGAGGGGTGATTTAAGGCAGTGTTGGCCGGTGACGGTGGTGGTGAACGACGACAATGACTAGTTTTTTGAAGGGTCGTGTTGGCCTACGACATGTACAGTGGTGGTAAACCGCGACAGTGAGTGGTGGTTCGAGGGGTAATTAATTAGAAGGTACTAGTGGTGGGCCATGGTGAATGATGAGAGTAGCGTGTGCACGAGCGCGCGGGGGCACAGGTTTGATCCAGTCTTAGCCCTGGGATATAATTTCTCAATATTTAGGTTTAGGCGGGGAGCCCATGGACAGCCCAAACCATGGTTGAAGTTGGAAAGTAGTGAGGAGAAAGATGGGGTAACTTCCTTTTCCATGTTATAATTTACCTCAAAATAGATAATTTGGATTTTTTTTATGGAGACACAAAAGGTAAAGACGGACGATGACACCAAGGCTTGTTTGTTCTCTTTAGATCATTATTAATATAGATTGATGCAGGGCAGACTTTGTTGTCACGATCTCTTCCTTTGGTCTTCAGTGCGTTTTGTTCAAGACAAATGACAATCTGGGGAAGGGAGTTACTTACTTCCTCCTCCACTTCCCCCTGTTTGTGTCCTACAGCACTTGTAATAATTAAGGGAGAACATACTTCAATGTCAAGTTCTCTCCCTTTAGTCACTAAATATACCAAAATTACTAAATAAGGATACGATCAACCAGGAGTTCACTCCAAAAGAGTTTGTAGCGACACTTTAGTCAAGGAACCAAATAGACTGGATTAAATTAGATTTAATTCAAAGACAAACGGCAATAACAACGAAGGTCCCATGGTCTAGCGGTTAGGACATCAGACTCTGAATCTGGTAACCCGAGTTCAATTCTCGGTGGGACCTCTTTTGTTTTCCACCATTCGCGCGCACGCTCTTTTGATTGACGTCATACTATATGGCTCCAACAACGAAACAGTTTAGACTAATTTTGAGCATAAAATGACCAGATGAGATTAGCGTTTCTAGAAATGAAAAGTAGGAAAAATATTTTGTGAAATGACAAAATCGTCATACGATTCAATCCAAAGTGCATCGCCGGTACCCGAGTTTCATATTCATTTGGCAAAAACACAAGATTTTTGCCACCAAAATCAAAAGACTTGGCTCCTCTTATGGTCAGGCATCCTTTTCCAAAGATGAGGCAAAACGGAACCAACTAAGTAAAATTGCTTCATATTCTACTTATGGTCCAGCCTATAGTCACAAGAGACTTGGCTCATCTTATGGTAGCATGCTAGCAAGACATATCGAACATGGCGCAACAAAAACGTGGCAAAGAGATCAGGATAAGAGCAAATCAATATAAGCACAACAGAATCAGAGGGAGAAGAAAAATAGTAAAATCTTCCTTGTGTCTCAGGGGAAAGGGAAATCAGAACCATGACAATTTACATTTCTTCAAGAGAGCTGGCTGCAAAGACTAATTACAGAAAAAGAATCTATACTTGTCCGAACCACTGACAACCCTCTCTGTGTCTCCCTCTCCCTCCCCCTCTCTCTATGAAGCGCGCCAAAAATCGAGACCGATTGCCATCAATCATCATCCTGGAAAACAATAGCCTCTCCCAGCTTTCGGCATCCATCTTCTTCAGGGGTCTGTGCACCTTCTGAACACCCCTAACTAGGAACAAAAATGACTTGCAACCTTGAAATCCAAACTTCACGTGTAGAGGGGTAACAACAGGCAAGGCACTCTAATAGGGAGCCTTATGTGTTATTAACAAAGAATCACGAAAAATCTTCCTATCTTCTAGCCCTCATTCGGTGTTTCTACTTCTTGCACATCCAACGGCTCAGGAAATACTTCGTTGGAATGCCGTCTAGTTGAGGACGAATGATCACCCCCACCATTTTGATTACTTCCCTGAGAACCTGTTGTTCCAGACTGCTTAAAGCTACTTCCACCTTCCCCTTTGTTAATGGGGGCGGCTGGAACTGCCGCTACGTCTGATGAGCTACGCCAGCTACCAAAGAGAGCAGCATTCCAAGACCCTCTAGATGAAGTAGTTCTAAGCCTTGCGGAGCTAGTGTGTTCTTCTCTTACAACCTTCAAGGGATTTTCCAAAGCTTTAAGGATGTATCTCATAAGTGGCCGCCTTGAAGGCTTAGGATTTAGGCAAGACCTAGCAACAACAGCCATGGCCCATACTTCCTCTAATAAATCCTCATCAATGATTAGTGATGGATCAACAATGTTTGTCACAAGTTCCTTGTCATATATACTGATGTAAGGCAGAGTCCCTTCCAAAAAGTCCTTCATGGTGGCATCACTGGACGCGCTGATTCCCAGTTTACCTGTTACCAGCTCGAGCAACACCTTCCCAAAGCAGTAAACATCATATGCACACGTTGCTGCGCTGGTACCTGTGGCCATTTCCAGGTAAGAACACAACTTAGAAACAAAATCAAGGCTTTTAACAAATGTGGTTTGCATTAGCCATTGAAACTTCCCAGCTAGCTGAGGCTGATTAAATGCATATAATTAAATGGCCAGTAAGACATGCAGTTAGTTGGCACAAACTATACAAATACTTAAGTTACTAGAACTAGCCACAGTGGAACAGCTAGAATGCGACGGAACTGCTAACTCCGATATCCATAGCCTCTCTCTAATCAAACATCTGATTATTTGTTTCACTTAAAGCGACAATGTCCTTGGCCAAGATATTCAGGGTGCTTTCCATGAGCTTTTACGAAGGCCGAAATCCTTTTATCTCTGGCATTACTCCATAAGCTATATTAGCTAAGAAAAGGCTGGTGGAAAATAGTAAACTTGGACTTAATGAGTAAAATAAAGCCCTAATGCTTATATGTTTCAGTTACTTAAGCTGCACATCTATAAGCCCAAGTAACTTGGTCTGGCTTACAGTCTATTATATCCTCAAATTGACGACCTTTCACCAACTTATTTAAATTGAATTTTTAGCACAAATCAGGAAAGGCAAATCTAATGTCCTTGCGAACAGCCTCCACGGGTTCAACTGAAAACTTTCAAACTCCAGGAACTCCAATTGGGACAAAGGTCCACATTCAAGTCATCCATTTGCTTCTACTCCAGCCTTATGCCAATAAAGTATGCTGTGACAAACCTCTTGGTAAGAACTTTCTAACATGGAAATGAGTAAAGGTTTGTTATGTTTCCAGTTCTCCAAAAGATTGAACTATTAAAAGAATTGGCCCTGAATCGCCTACGGAGAGACTCAACGAAGGTGCACACTGGGGCACAAACATAAAGGAGGATCAAATTCAAGCGGGAATACATGAATCAAAGACCTCGGCCAACCAAACCTATACCATATTAAAGTACTTCTTACTTTAAAAGCTTAAGATATTACAGTTAGATCCCAAAGCGTGCACGGTGCTTTTATCTTGACACCCTGAAATTCATTTGGAAATTTTTTTGTCAATAATTACTGAATGATTCAAACCAATAACAATCACAACTTGATTGACGGTAACCCACTTTCATCTGATGATAAGGACATCCAATATCTCTTTTTAACAAGCAGCAGACGCTTTTTCAGGGAAAAAACCAGCTGCATATTCTTCCACAAGAAACTTAGTCAGCACTAGTCCTTTGAAAAGTAAAATAAAGGCGAGTTTGTACCAAGTACCAACCAAGCGTATAGTCTGAATTTTTCAGCCCTTGCCGCCCAAAATTAAATGATCCAATCGGCCACCTTCAAAATACTTATATTCTAGACAAACCCATCTCACAATTAATTGCAACTTGATTATTTTCTTGTGTGAGAGCTTCTGTCGTGGGGTGGATAAGCAAGTTTTTTGTGCCAATGCTCTTGTACCATATGAAAGAATTACGGAGATCAACTATGCAGCAATGCCCACAAATAGAATTGTGGGCTACATAAGGTACCATGAGAAGTGAAGAACATTACTTCTACTCCTCTAATACTGAAATACGTCAAAATAAGGAGCTAGAACGGAAAAAATTATTGAGATTGCACTGACCGGAGGCACCCTGTTCAGAGGTCCTGCACATTACCAAGATAAGACTTCTGTTAGAAACTTACCTACGCATCACAAAAGCAATGGAGAAGTAAATAAAAAGACCTGATTCGCGTCAGAGTATTCTATATCAAGATCGTGGTCAAGGAATACATACTGTGGCAAACGCAGCAACCTGGTAATTCTATTTTGATGGGTATCCCCCTCTTGAGCACAGACCTCACTTAGGCTCCCTAATCGCACTTCAAATTTATCATCCAGAAGTATACTGCTGGCTTGGACATCTCTTCAGTAGTCAAAGAGAGAACATGTTAGAATGAGTAATCTTCCCAAAGTGAGCTAGCAAAGAACTTTCACATGCACAGACAGTAAAGGCTTCAATGTAGATGGTAATTGATGAGCAGAGCTGCTCTATCATGAATCATGTAGCCTATCCAAGCAGGTTACACTCGACTTAATGTAGTATGAGTGAAGCGTCGGACAAAGAAATTAACTGATCCTTTCTTCAACAATAGCACAACTCTCAATCTTTCTCTCTCTTCAAAGAACGAGATTTCAATGGTTACCACCATTTTGTCCAAATTACCACTTAGTTCTATGTTGGGAATTTGTATTCATGTCTAACTCGTAGTCACTTCAACGCAAAATTAAAAAATAGGTGCAGAGCAAGAGGAAAAAATTGAAATGTGTTAAAATATTTATAATACAACTGAAACAAGATTAAGTGCTCGAGTGTTACTAGAATCAAACAGAATATTAAGGAGAAAACTGTTACCTATTCCTTTGAAAAGTTTGGGGAAACTTATCACAGGTAAAGGATAAATGAAATGCTAGAAAAAGAAAGAAAAAATAGTGGCAAACGCAATGCAGATTTGAAGCAACTATTTATAAAGGCAAAGCCATGGTAGTTTCTCCAAGGTTCTGTACAAGTTTCCGAGACCACTGTGTAATTTTACCTAAGTTATCCCTAAAAAATTGGCATGAGTTTTGTAGACCTACTAAAACAAGTTCCTGGGAGTGGTCTCCAAGCTAGACTGGTTCTCGGCAACATGTGCAGTGGCTACGCCATGAAACGATGTAAGAAGCATGTGACATTAGTATGGGTAATGATAATGTGTCATGCATATCAACAAATAAGACACTTACCCAATAAAAGATCCTATCTACAATATGAATGGTGAGACTTTTTTGCTAGTATTTTGTGGATATCGGTCATACACTTACCAAATGGAATTACACGACAAACAATGGAGCATGTAGTTCCCGAAATTGTGCTTCTACAATTCATACGCAGTGTAAGCACCCATTGCCAGAGAGCACTTTCAGATGTACACCATCGTCCTAACTTTAGGATAAAGGTCGATATCAATTGGTAATTTCATTTAATCAGCTTTATTGGCCTGTTAAAATTTGGAAGACAACTTTACACTTTACAAAGTCAACCATAACATGTTAAATAATCACAAAAAACTACCTGGAAGTGCATAAACACCAAGAATTTCTAACGTAAGTTGGACCACACTTGGTTGGATTCACAAGATGGAACAGTCTTACCCAACTGGCAATACAGGACGTTATAAATATGTTTCCATTCAAGCAATGTAGTTGCTATTTCAAATCTCATCTTTATGTTAGCCAACAATTTTATTTCTCCAACATACGATCAACGTCACAGTCGAAGCTGTCACATAGTACATTCCACTTCAGCTGTCATTTTATTGATCAGTTTAAGGAAGGCATGACCTCAGAGCCACATAATAGCCAGACAAAGTTCTGCACCAACATCTATCAGGGAATCCTTGGTCAGATGATCCCACTATGGTGGATGTGCCTACTTATACATATTGAAACTTGCATAGCAAAAGAATATGACAATTTAATCAATTTTGTTTCATTCTTTACTGGTGGGGGGAGGGAGGACTTGCTTGGTGTGGCGGTAAATGATCTGATAGTTGAGAGCCACAGAAACGGGTTGAAACTGAAAGCGAACAATTTGTGCGAACCAACATGATGAATCTAATGTGATGGATATTCCCATGAGCAATATCTATTTGCATCAACTTAACTTCTGATTTTCCTAGTTTTAAAATGGTTGATAATGACGCTTAGCACAAAATGAATCCTGATATCTGTCCACTTAAGTTGGTCAAGTGTTGCCCCTCTTATTACGTTTCCGTGCTAAATTGCTAATCACAGACCAGACTTGAATGTTAATGAGGTGGATCTTGAAGACTTAACTTTTAAAAAAGAAGTCTAAGTAATACCTAAACAAGAAAAAGCATTCCCATAAAAGATGGCCCAGCAATACAGAGCAATAGGCTGCTCGCTATAAATGGAAGTAAACTATGATGGTGGTAATCAGAAGTAAGAGCAGTGCAGCATAATGAATTCCTAGAATACCTGTGGACAAGGGGTGGGTTACAATCGTGATGCAGATAAGAAAGACCCTCTGCAGCTCCTATTGCAATTTTCAATCTTGTTATCCAATCCAACGACTGTAAACTTTCATCTTCTGAATTGGGCTTCTTGAACAAAGAACTTGACAAGTCCCCATTAGGCATATATTTGTAAATTAAGACTTTCTCGCTCACATTGTCCAAGCAATGCCCCAGGAGGGGGACCAATCTGGGATGAGAAACCTTACTGAAAAAGTCTAGCTCTAGCATGTAACCATCCTTCTTGATAGAGTGCAGATCAATTCTTTTGATGACCACAGGGATCCCACCTTCCAGTATAGCTCGAAAAAGATCACCAGAATGGCCGTGTTTAATGAGGGTTAGATCGCTGAAGTTATCCGTAGCTTGAAGAATCTGGTGATATGGAAATGCGTCTCCTAAACTCGCAAGGTTCAAAACCACTGCAGGAGGAGGTGGACTTTCACCTGTAGGAACAGGCCCCACTCCAGTGCCTCTGTGATTTGTGGCTCCCCTCCTACGAGGGCATCCAAACATAAATAGCAGCATGATTACCACAAAGGCAATAAACCCAAGACCTCCCAGAACTACAACCAATATGATTAACCTCCTGTCGCTCTTTTTGTCAGGTTTACTAGGAGGTCTGGTGGCATTGGGCAATCCAAAATTATCAAATATCAGGCCCCTCTCAGCATAGAATGATGCACATTGCGCAACAGACCTCTGACTGGATACTTGTCTAAGACAATTTTCATCTAGAGATGCATTACGACGTGTGTCGTTCCGAACATTCCCCTGGAAATAATTGCCAGAGAGATCTATAAAACTGAACCTCCTCACTATGAGTGTGAGACCTCCATAAAACATATTTTGGGAAAGGTTAAAAACCACCCCATTTGTACTAGAATTCGAATTAATCCCTGGGGGAAGGGTGCCAGTAAAATTATTTGTAGAGGCGTCGAGAAACCGCAATCCAGGCATTGACCACAGTGTATCAGGAAACTCACCAGTGAAATCGTTGTCATTGAGAACTAAGAACTCCAACCGAGTTAGAGAAGAGAACAAGTTACCTGGCAAGGAACCAGAGAGCAAATTCTTCCCAATCATCATTCTCTGCATATTCCTCAAACCGCTCAAATCCAGTGGCAATGATCCAGATAGCGAATTGGAGCTTAGATCAAGGTCAATCAAATTAGACAGGTCACCAATTTGGGCAGGTATAGAAGAAGAAAGACTGTTATTAAACAGAATCAAGAACTGAAGCTTGGACAGAGTCCCAACGGCTGGAGGGATTGTCCCGGACAAGTAATTGGAAGACATATCAAGTAAAGTAAGGTTCCCAAGAGCGGCAAAAGACGAAGGAATTGATCCGCTAAGCAAGTTCTGCGAAAGATCGAGCAACAAAAGACGAGACAGTTGACCCAAACTAGAAGGAACTATACCAGTAAGACCATTATGAGACAAAAACAGAGCAGTCAAATTAGTTAAATTTCCAAGACTAGAAGGTATAGCGCCAGAAATACTGCAAGACATAAGATCGAGCACCTGGAGTGACACAAGCTGCTGGCCAAACCAGTCAGGAATTGAACCAGGAAGCTTAAACCTGGAAGCATTAAAAGACACCAACTGACTCAAATTTGCAAGCGCATCGACTGCAAATTGAGGGCTTTGACTGCCAATTCGTGTTCTCTTAAACCCAGAAACGTTAATCCCAATTACACGCCCATTCTTGCATTGAACACCAACCCAGATTGAACACGGGTCAGCCTTAATCGGCCAATCTTTGCCTCTTAACCCTAATGAAGATCTCAATTGAAGCAAAGCTGCACGTTCAGACCTCGGCAATGGAGCCACCAGTTGTTGGAATGTAGAGTGGAACAGCAGTAACAAGAAGAGTACACAGAGAGCAAGTACTCTACTAGTTCGGTGATCCACCATTTCTGTATACTACACTGCCTACTACTAACCCCTGAGCAATCTTGGAATCTTCTTCATCTTCTTGACACTTAAACCAAGTATGAATGCAATTTCTTGAGTGAAATTAGGGATTTTCTTGATGCATACATGCACATTTTCCAAATGTGGGTGTCTCTGATCGGATTCCGCAACTAATCTTTCCTCTCAATCTACACTTCTTGGGTTGACAACGAGAGGGGTAGGAGGGTACAATTAAAAACTGGTCAAAGCTACAATCTTTGGAGAGAGAGAGAGAGAGCAGTTCTACAAAAAGAA
Source organism: Escallonia herrerae (assembly GCA_033070095.1). Taxonomy (NCBI): domain Eukaryota; kingdom Viridiplantae; phylum Streptophyta; class Magnoliopsida; order Escalloniales; family Escalloniaceae; genus Escallonia; species Escallonia herrerae. Next base: position 122,482 of record JAVXUP010000477.1, on the reverse strand, counting down.
AGTGAAGGTGTTCTCGGTCAAGAATATCAAAGTATCGTTATCTAGTACAGCTGCGCCTTAAAAAGAGGAAGGGAGATTGAAAAAGCTTTGCTCTTTGGCGCCTGAGAAGGAAAAGGGTGTGGCTTTAAGGCCGGATGGGCTGGGAGCTGCTGCTGGTGGGGGGCTGGGGTCAAACGCTCAGGCTCTGACACTGGGAGAGGCAAGTCCGGTGGAGTTGACCGCCGTTAATCCCGCCCAATCCAGCTACTACGGCTATAGTATATTGTACCTTCTCTCACTAGAATCTCTCTCTAGAAGTAGATGTACGAGTATTTATATGTATCTCTCTCTCTCTACCCATATAACTTGGCTAAGGTCATGTCAGTGTATCAAATTGACGATTCAAAAGCAGATTTCAGGGGGCATTTATTAGTAGTATCACCATTTTTTAATTTTGTGCTTTTTTGTTATTTGGGGAAAAGTAAGGTGGGCGTAATTTACAATTTGTTAGCTGGAAAAAGCTATTGGAAATCACCTTCTTTCATTTATTACTTTCTTGAAGAGGGTTATGGAAGGCTTGGTGTTGTGCACCCTTTGTTGATTGCTATTTCCTATTTTGACTTTAAGTTCTTTAATTTGGGCTTCTTGTTTTTTTTAGAAAAGAGTTATTACGGTTTTTAATTAAGATCTAACAACTTATTCATTTAAAGTCATTTGAGTCGATGCTCTTGTAATTTGTAGTTTTCAATTTTAAAAAAAAATAAAGATTAAACTATCTTTTAACTTTTTCATACTTCACGTTCGTTTTATGAGCTTTTGTTTTTTTAGTTTCTTTTCTCCTTCAACCCTTTCATACTCACAATGTCACCAAAAAAACAAATTTTCCTTTCCAATATAGCACTTCTGACCACCATAATCAAACTCACAATGTTACCAAAATCAATTTCCCCTGCCCCTACTCCTGCTACCAGGCTATTGCTGATCTTCATCGACTCCTGATATCATGGCCCCGAAATTTTACGAAAAAATTTTAGTTTGTTAAATAGTGAAAAATTATATTTAAAATATTTACAAAAATATCACTATGTTGTAACATTAATGTATCAATGTTTCTTTTTATTATGTTTTTAACTTTTTTTGTGTATCATCGGCCGCCATAATCTTTGCCTTTATTTTCTTGCTCCATTTTTATTTTTTCATACTACAAAGAAACACAAATAAATCTAGGTTAATATTTTGTTAGTTTAAATTTGTACAGTACGTTAATTTGTATATGCACTCTTGTCCTCGTATAATTAATTATCACATCAGTACTACCTATTTACATGTAAGAGTTAAGTTTCTTTCATGCAAGATTAATAATTTGATGTTAACTAGCCTTACCAAATTAAATAAATCAATATGTATGGTAAAATTATACAATTAAGTTAATCATATTTTTATATGAACTCTTTCTGAAGTTTTTTATGCTAGGCGCCAATTTTTTATAACTTTTTGGTCTCCCGATTAGACTTCTTAGATTCGCCTCTGCCCCCCCCCCCCCCCCACCCAAGTTGGGGTAGATCTATGGGTGACGAATGGTGGTGGGTCTATGACGGCATGCAGAGGATCGACATACGGCACGGATCTATAGGTGGCAGGAGGTAATGGCATGGCAACGGCGGCATGCAAGGTATTTGATAGCATTGGCGCAGATCTGTGGGTGGCAAAAAAAAAAGTGGCGATATGGTGGCAACAGCGACGAATTTAGATCTTATATGGTGGTGATGGTGGATAGTGGTGTGGCAAGGTCTAACGGGGGAGAGGAGGGGGGGTGGACTAGGGGTTAATGGTCGTTGTGGAAATGATGAAATGAGGGACGAGTGGTGCTGATGACGTTTAAAAATTGTATATCATAAAAAAAACAAAAACTAAAAATCTAAAAATTCAAATTGGAGTTTTAAAAAAGAAGCTGACAAGGGAAAACTAGTTTAGAAACTAAAGGAGAAAAAAAACTTAAACTGTATACAAAACATTCATTTTTTTCATGTTCAGTTTATTGAAAAAAAAATTCAAAACAAAAACTCTGTTAATCTTACTTTTAGTTTTTTGCTTTCTTTTAACCAATTAATGATTTATATTACGGACATTTCAAACTCTACGAAATTTACCCCTTCGTCCTTCTCTTGTTTCTCAGATTCGGATATCATCAAACACCAAAAAAAAAATTTGCTACTGACTTAGGGTAGGTTTGACACTTTTTTTTTGCCTTTTTTTTCAGTTTTAAAAATTGAAAAAAAAAAGGAGCGTTTGGTAACCATTTTTTTTAAATTTAAAAAACCAGTTTAAAAACTAAAGAGTTAAAAAAAAACTCCAAAAACTGGTTTTTTTTTCACTTTTGGTTTTTTTTTTAGACCACCACCCTCCCCAGCCACCTCAAGCGACCACCGCCGGAGACTGCCGGCCGCCGGCGACCACCGCAGGAGACTGCAGGCAACCACCTCCGGCTGCCGGCGACCACCGGCAGCCACCTCTGGCCGCCGGCCACCACCGCCGGTGACTGCCAGCAGCCACCTTCGGCCGTCGGCCACCACCACCACCATCGTCGACCACCGCTACGCCCCACCACCGCCACTGCAAACCACAAAAAAAAAAGTCAAAATAAAAAGGGTTACCAAACACCAAAAAAAAAACCTCAAAAAAAAGGGGTTATCAAACATCCACTTATTTTTATAAAAAAAAAAATTAAGCTGCTTTTTAAAAACTGAAAACCAAAAAAATTAATTTGTCAAACGAACCCTTATAGTAACAAGCTTTTCCTTCCACCCCTTACGTGGCAGCATCCAATTGGTCCACCTGTTCAGCTGCATGCTGCTTAAAGCTGGCTTCACTAACGGTGTTTTGCCGTCATCCGTGTCCCTAAAATCTCGGCTGAGTTTAGGTAAGAGAGTTTTATTAGGCAGATTCTCTCTCTCTCTCCCCTTCCCATCTTCTTCCTCCCCAAACACTCTTTTCATCAATATCAATTTTCATGAAAATCAGCCATGGAAAATCTGAACCTTAATGTTTGAAAGAGTATCTTTGTGAGCCATGATGGGGTCCTTGCTAAACTTGATAAGGTTTTACATCTCACTTTCTTCCACAACTATGAACATGGGACATGCCATGAGTATCACTCATTCAGTTTTCCTTCCGGAGAAAATGTAATCATCAAATTAGCTAGGCTCCTTTTTCTGAGAGCTCCTGTTAAATCCAACGGAACATTCTCCAATGGTCCCCAAGTTTGTATTCAGTTATCGCAGAAAGGGAGCCTGCCCCAATTTTTTTCTTTTTGGAATCAAAATTGATCAATGGTTGGCAACATTCCACCAAATTCACCCTATCAACGATAGATTTTCTTGATTTTGTGAAACTTGATATTGATGAAATCAAAAGTGTTTCGGGACGAAGAAGATGGGAAGGGGGAGGTTAGAGAGAGAGAGAGAATATCTACGTGATAAAACTTTCTTACCTGAAATCTACAGAGATTTTAGGGACAAACATGACAGCAAAACAGCGTTAGTGAAGCCAACTTTGAGAAGCATGCAGCTGGACAAGTGGACCAATGGGACGTTGCCACATAAGGGGGTAGAAGGAAGAGCTAGCTACTAAGTTAGCAGCAAAGTTTTTTCCTTCAACACCTAGCCTAATTAAGATGTACAGTCTGGTTGCTCTTTTAATGTTTAGGTATTGCAGATGCAGGGGATGTTAGTAATCCTAAAGGCCGCAGCATACAAAGCTGGACAGTGACGAGGAAAAGAAGATTTAGGCCCGTTTGACACTCTTTTTTTTCAGTTTTAAAAATTAAAAAAAATAAACGCGTTTGGTTATTCTTTTTTTTTTCCCTTCAGTTTAAAAAATTAATTTTTAAATCAAGATTGTTTTTAAATTTTTCAAAAACTGGTTTTTTTTATTGTTTTTTTTTAGAGCACCACCACCCTCCCATCGTCGGCAACCCCGGTGGCTACTGCCGGCAGCCACCGTAGGCCGCCGCAGGCTGGCGACCACCGTCAGCAGCCATCAGCCACCGCCGGCCACCGCCACGCCCCACCAAAGCCACCGCAAACCACCACAAAAAAAATTGAGTTATCAAACACTCAAAAACAAAACTGATCAAACACCCACTTATTTTTGTAAAAAAAATAAAATAAACTACTCTTTAATTTTTAATTTTTTTAGTAACTGAAAACTAAAAAAAATTGGCAAACAGAGCCATTTGCTGGTTATTACTGCACATATTATACTACAAAAAAACACGAGTACATAACGAGATTTAGCAGAGACATTACTTATACCTTTGAAAATGGCACCGGTGGTGTGTGCAGACTGTAGCAGGTGGAGATGCCTGAAAAGGTAACGTGTGTCTGCCATGGAGATGACATAAATGAGAAAAAGCCGAAGATTAGGGTTGCAATAAGAGCATGATAGTAGAGGTCTAACATTTATTTAGGAGATAATTTGTAAGACAATGAAATCTATTTTTTAATTAGTGGAGATTTTATTTTACATCGGCTTTTTAAATAGGAGATTCGGAATATTAATTTTTCAAAGTTTTTGAGTTTGAGTTTGAGATGCAAATGTTCACGGAAAATGAGGGCAGAGATTTTTTAACTTTTGACTTAATTAATGAGAGATTTTAATTGGCTTTAAACTCGACTAAAATTGTCTTGGAGAAATATTCTCTATTTTGAATATGAAGTTCTTGCATTTTAAATAGCGTGTTCTTGTATGTTAATATATTTAGTTCACTCTAAACCACGTCGTTTATACTTTGAAAGTTATTGTATATGATAGAAATTCAAAGAAAATACAACCACCCTTTCATCTTCAAGTGCGCATTCTTTTCGAATAAGTCAAATATAATTAGATGTTCAAAAAGCAGTAATTAGCTTAGATCAGATAGAAACTTAACTCAACTCACAGAAGGTGTCTTCCTAGTATATGCTGTAGAAAATTTTAAATTGATTCCAAACATTTAGGACCTTTGAATTTACAATATAATAATCTAATTCATTTCTTAAATCTTTTTGTTTTTATTAGCATTAGTCTTCCCTCGTCGATTCTTTGAATAGTCAAGATGAATGGTTAGGATCGATACCCGTCAAATCTATTTGCTTTATGTCCGTTTGGCTGAAGTGATTGAGCCCTTCATTGGTTGCTTCAGGTTCAGGTGACAACAACATAAAACGAAAGAAGACGACACTTGATAATTGACATTCGATAGAAACTTGAAAGCACTTTTGCCAGGACATTTTGTTTCCTGTTAATTCCCGATACAGCCCATATATATAGAGCTAGCAACGAAAACCAGCTTCAAGAAAAGCAATTTGGTTCCCTCCCTCTGAGAAAAATAGAGTTGGAAACCGAATTGGCGTCAATTCCCAAATCCTAACGGGTCGAGTGGAGTTGCACCGGTACTCTGGTAGTGCAATTGGTGACGGTGAGCGTTTCATTCAAAGGTTAAAGGGAAGTTCATTCATTTTGAAAAAAGAAACTTCCTTTGTCTATCTTTTTTTTTTCTTATGTGAAGCTCTTTATGGTGTTTAAAATGCTCGAAAGTGAAAATGGTTTTAGAAAAATGATAAAAGACCTAAGAAAATTTCTACGAAATAATTTTAGAAACTGAAAATTGCAAGGTTCCGTAAGCCACCAAGATTCATCTTTAAAATATGGTAAGTAAAGTTTTTATTACTATTAAGAAGGTTTTTTGGCATCGAACAAACACAACTGAAATTATTTCCCGTCTATATTAGGATTAAAAGGAAGTGAGGGGGAATGTTTCGCACGAGAAGTTAAATTTGAGCTCCACTTCAAATCATGAGTTTTAAGTGTATTTTCACTAACATTTTAAGATGTTTCTCAATGACAAAACTTTAACGATGTAAAGACAAATATATACCTAAAGTGAAGCGACAATATATCAAGTTTAATAATTCTCCTAATTTATGTCTCTTTCTTTTTATTGAATGACAAAGCAGCACTATGGGTGGTGTGTCACCACGAGCTCGGACGCGTTTATAAGGCAAGGACCGGACGCGCAAACTGCTGACAATACTTCACGAGTCAACCACCACCGAGTCAACCACCATTTGGTGCTCCCGATCAAGATATACAATCACCTTGTTGCTTAGGTGTGCCACTTTGCTCCCTTCTGATCTTGTTTGCCTTCCAGTATTTTCAATCTTCTCATACAGTGTTGTGCAAATTAATAGCATTAATTCCCACCTTCAAAGTCCAAAGATTCCCTTCTCTCTCAAAATGTTTAGAACATGTTCAGATGCGGCTAACTCCCCGTAAGAAAACCAAAACAGGTGAATACTAGATACCATCTTACCATTTGGTATTTTCGTTTGGCAACTCACTTTGGTCTGTTCGAGCTTCATTTGTAACATAAGCGATCCTACGTAATGATAATTATGAGATATTAACGATATCAAAGAGTGCAGATGACTAGACATATATAACTCAAACATCACTTAACTTTCATTTGTACCCAAGGCCAAATAAAGGAGGCAAGTTTCAGTGGAAGTAATGCAAGTGTATAAGCCTTAAAGATCCTCACATCAAAATCGCACTCTCCCATACCCTGTTAGGAGATTTACGGATTTTAAAGTTTTTGAGATGTTCTTTGAGCTGTGGAGGGAGGCGCTTCAGCTGGCTAGAGCATGTGTCATAGCCTTGACAGTTGGTCAACTGAAAACCATCTCACCCTCAGATCAAAACCGCACTCACATGAATACTAGATACCATCTTACCATTTGGTATTTTCGTTTGGCAACTCACTTTGGTCTATTCGAGCTTCATTTGTAACATAAGTGGTATTACGTAATGACACCTATAAGATATTTAACGATATGAAAGAGTTTAGATGGCTAAACATAAAATTCAAATATCACTAAACTTTTATTTGTACCAAAGGCCAAATAAACGAGGCAAGTTTCGGTGGAAATAATGCAAGTGTATAGCTTTAAAGATCCTCAGATCAAAACCGCATTCTCCCATACCCTGTTAGGACATTTGCAGATTTTAAAGTTTTTTAGATGTTCTTTGAGCGGTGGAGGGAGGCGCTTCAGCTAGCTAGAGCATGTGTCATAGCCTTGACAGTTGGTCAATCGTGGCATGGTAATGGCGCCGAAACAGTTACTCGGAGTGTAAGTATGTCCCAATAGTGGTAGATTTTGACTATTTGGCGCCGATAAGCATCAAGAATTTGCCTTCCAAGTATGTAGGGGTTCCTTCCTCGCAAATAAAAATTAAAATGTAAGTGCAGTAGACATGCAAAACAAAAAATTGAGCAAACAAAGCCGAATTGAATAATGATAATTAATAATAAAAAAATGAGGAAATGAGCATCTTCAAATAATCCTTGAGGTCTCTCAAGTGACCTTTTCAAATTAGGAAGTTTGTCCATTTAAAAACCCTCATCTCTCTTTTTTCTAAAGCAAAAATGTACAATTACTTAATAGATCCTGTCATATAATACACAGATCTATTACTCGTAAAAGCGATGCAGTATTAGACAAGTTATGTAGCCCAATTTAAATCACCCACTACTGTGGCCCTTCGGCTTTGCAATCTCTCTGTATCTTCGTTAGAATATTCAATAGACCCTGAAGAACATGCAATCCAGAGATCCAAGACACGAGTGAAGACCAACAAAAAGGGGCAAAAGGGCAAGTATAGTCTAGTTAAGCAGTACCCTTATCATGAACGGCCAATGTCAGATCTATGATTGCCTACATGGGTCCTCTAAAAGTACTTGTTTAAGGGTAGTTGATGTAAACAAAGTGTAATTAGTGAATGGTCTTAAGCAATTAAATGATTAGTATATGATGTGTGTGACTGTGATCTGCCGCCACCATAAGTGACACACCTGACATATCATTTAGCTTTATAATCCCACCACTCGTGGCATTGCTTCTTCTTCTACTACTACTTTTGTCCCTCTTTTGGCTAACCTCATATTGGCTAATAGCTTAGGCCTTAGGCCTACCATTGTTACTAAATTTGGGGGATCTTAGTTAGATGATAAGACTGTAATCTACAAAACTCATGTTGATTAGTATATGGATTAATGTGATACAACTAGCTGCTGAACTGTTAGTATTAAATTGAATTATCAAAAGTACATGACCAGATGACCTGTATTCTACAAAGCTCATGTGATTTAGTGTATAAACTATTGAATCATGACGAGAACATGACCGTATTCTACAGAGCTCACGTTAATCAGTGTATGATCTGCTACAATGTGGTAGAATGCTACAATGTGACCATACGGTGATTATTACAAACTTCTTATTGTTGCACTTAAGGAAAAACCTCAGATAATTCTGTTTAAGGGTCACATTTTTTCTTTCTTTTAAAGAAAAAAATGCAGAGATATAATTGTTCAAGAGATTGGAGAAATGACAGAGACCTTGAATGATAACTAAAAGGTCTCCGGTCTACCAACGGACCATAATTGCAGTTATTTCCATATTGGAAAAAAAATACTTTGGTTGTTTTACATTTCCCGACGGTTAGTACTCCACACGAATTTGATATTGGGGGATGTTTAGATCCGTTTTTAAATAAGTCTACCTTTTCAATTTTTTATTGTTCCAAAATTGTCACATGTCCGCCAAGTGTAAATAGTTTAGTAACTCAGGACTTAAAGTCAAACCTCAGGAACGTTATCAAGTTATCGCGTGATGTGAATTTGAAGTAATTTTTTTATTATTTTTGGTTTTTACCACTTTTCCCCGAATACAATAAGATTATCAGGGCCCCTTACCTGAATAAAGTAAGGTTGCAAAAGTTCCTTGAAATTTAACTAAAAAAATGTTCCTAGAAATAAATTTACTAGGGCTGAGCCCGACGTATGTTATTTTAGTTTACTAAACTAGGGGTTAACAATTCTGCCTTTTAATAAGGATAAGAATGACGAAAGGGAATGAAAAATAAATAAATAAAGAAGCTAATAAGGACACTTTTAGATTAATACATTCAGATGTAAGGTGGGTTCCCTATCATGAGAAACCAAAACAAGTAAAGAAACTTTTGAACAATTCTCTTCTTCTTCTTCTTCTTTTCTTGGAGGTATTTATACGGAGTAGTTGGATGCATCTCTTACTATGCAAATTGCGCATGCACAGCATCACCAGCTATGAGAAATCTACTAATTGATTTTTGAACAATTGTTAGTTAATAAAACAAAAAGAAAGGCTAACGGAGCCAAGCATCCTGATAGCAAGAAGCCAAGATTATAATGGTCCTTTCTATCGGTAACAATCAAAACTCATACCCATTAATCAGTCCAAATCGACCCACTAAAAGTCGCCCAAAATCACCCTTAGCAAATTGAGTCATTGTGGGTCTATTATTTTTATAACCGAATAACTCGCTGCTTTAAATGGGTTGTAAATGGGTGTCACTTCTCCATATAAGTTGGTTTTGACTTTTTTCAGGTAACACAGTTTATGACAGGAATTAGTTGTACCCGAAGACAGACTCACCAGGGCCAGTCATGATTGCTCTGGCATTATTGTCACCATTGTTGCTACACAAAAGGAAACTCAACCAACAATCAAAATCAAAGCCATCTCTCAATTATTCGGGTGAGGAGTTGGATCTCTTAATCAGATCTAAGCCAAGAGCTAAGCCACCTTGACTTATAAGATCTTCAATGTGTGATGCTTTTGGATTTTAAATGGTGGTCGTGGCGTTCGGAGTGGTGGTGGTTGCAGGTGTGATGGCAGTAACAGTGGCGGGGCAGTGGTAGTGGATGAGAATATATTGACGGTAGACCGGTGGAGATTAAGGTTATGGTTGCACCCAATTTGTCATCCCTAGTCAACCTTCTAAACTTTACAACAACCGTAGAAAATAAGAAATCTTTGAACAGTTTTAAGTTAAGAGAACCGGGCCAACCCAATTTTATACAAGGAAGCCCAAGCTTACTGGTCCACTGAGTTGGACTTCCTAACTCTACATCAATCCAAACCATTGGAAAACTGTTTCCGGCCGTAATATTGAGTTGGGCTACATTTGATCACTTCCAGCCTATTATAAGCACCCCAAAAGAACCAGCTTATTATGTACTTATATTCATCAAAATTACTTAGGTGATGGTGCATATTCATTCTACTGCGGACTTTTTTATTTAGCTAGTTTTACCTCATCGTTGCGTACAAATTAGGATTCTTCATTGTACAACACATATACTACATAAAAAATGTCGCTAGATGCAGTTTTCTAATAAAAAAATTATCACTATAATTTTTAGCAGCAACAGTAAAAACGTTTACCGGCGATATTTTGTCACTGAAGAGGTTACCACAAAGATATTGTGCAGCAGATAATCAGACGCTTACTGCACATAGGGCTGTATACGAACCGAGTTCAAGCCGAACCTAGATGTGTGTTCGAACTTAGTTCGTTTAAATTTCGGTGTGTTCAAGCTCGGCTCGAGTTCGTTAAGAACTAAAACATTGATGTTTGAGCTCGGCTCGAGTTCGTGATTGTAAAGTTCGGGCTCGACTCGTTCGGCTCGTTTAACAATACGAGCCAAACTCAAGTTTAGAAACTCGGCTCATGTCCATGTTAAACTCCCAACCAAATCCCTAAATTTTGCATCAAAAAAAATTCAAATATTTCAATTCAAGTTATAATGAATCAAAATAAACAATATTACAGAAGATACAAGAAGGGATGCAATCTTGATCAATTGGCAATGAAGATATAGAAAAAAAAGATGATGCATGCACCGGTGACGGGGAGAGGACGGCGTCGAGGATAGGTGTTACGGCATCGTAGGTAGATGAAGCAGCGTCACTAATCGCAGATCTGGGCACCGGTGGCTGCCCATATAGGAAAACGGCTTGATTAGAGTAGCTCACTTGCACAGCGGTTGCCCTCTTCTTCGGGGATGGATAAAAAATAAGAACGATCGGTGCCATAGCGGTGATGTGCATCTGTGAAGAAAGAAAGAGAAGTTATCTTCGATCTGTGTGTGTGTGTGTGAGAGAGAGAGAGAGAGAGAGAGAGAGAGAGAGAGAGAGAGAGATAACAGATGGAGGGATAGGAGAGTAGAGTGCTGAGTGCGGCTGTGACTCCTGTGTGAGAGAGAGAGAGGCTGTGAGAAGAATAAAGATAAATGTGTGGCTGCCGGTTGGGAGCATAAGGGCGTTTTACGGTTTGGAGGGTTATCTTTTGGACTTGGGCTTGGCTTAGAATAGTTGGGTTTATAAGTAGGCTTGGTCTTTTAATTAATTGATTTTAGGTTAGCAATTTCTTAAATTATTTTACATGGAATATGTACAATTAACTATTTCAATTAGAAAAATATTAATTTATTATACGAACACTATGTTCACGAACACAATCATGAATATTTTTCAATGTTCATGCTCGGCTAGTTTATTAAACGAACACTAAAAAAATGTTCATGTTCGGTCCGTATAGTATACAAACCAACATGAACGAACTTTTTAGAAAACGAACATGAACAAACTTTTTAGGGAACGAACCACGAGCTGTTCGTGAACAACTCTATTCATTTACAGTCCTAACTGTACACTGTTGTTGTGGGTTTGATATGTATGGTCTGTATCCATGAATCACATAAAACGTACCACAATACGCTATTATAAATAGAATATAACCACATAAAGAAGAGAGTAAATTTGAAAGAAAACTAAAAATGGAATCCAGCTAGATACCCTTTGTCTAGCATGATTTTCGATTTAACTATATCATTTTTTTTCCGGTTCAAACTAAAAATATATACCATGATCAAAAACAACATACGAAGCAAACAAATTGGGATAAAAACTCCCAAGCGAGGGCAAAGCAAGAAAATTAAATATAACTGGATGACAACCATATCCGGTATGAGTTTAAGACTAACACAACAAAAAGTTACACACGCAACGAAACAATCAGCAAAGCACCAGACTAATTCAATTAAAAGGGCACAACAATTTCTACATAATTGAACCACTCCTGCTACATTATTTGTACACCTAGCTAACATATAAGCACAAAAAGCATAATACCAAGAAAAAATAACGAGTCCAAAAAGAATAATACCAAGAAAAAATAACGAGTCGATACTATCTTTCATTTTTTATTGTCTTTATTCGGTCAGTCGCGTTTTTCATTTTTTTTCATCAGTGAAACATTTGCCCGATCTGTAGATCGAGATTCATCTATTTGAATTGTAAAATTTCATGTTTATTTAAACTTGAAATATTGTAAAGCACAAAGTAAAAATTAGGGCTAATTACACCTATGTCCCTGAGGTTTGGGGGTAATTACACACGAGGACAATAGTTTGTAATAATTACACTTATATCCGTTGACCAAACGGAATACAAAAATACTTAACGGTTTTGACAAAAAGACCTATTTGCCCCTGGCTTTGAATCTAATTTACAAATGCTATTCATTAAAATTTCTGTAAATGCCATTCATTAAAATTTATGTGTTCTTTTATCTTCTCTCTCTCTCTATCTCTATCTCTCTTCTCGACACAAGCATGATTTGATACCAAATTAGGGACTGCCGAAGACGACCGTGAAACCACCCTGTCGGTTCCCCCATCGGCCTTCTGGCTGAGTCGAAAGCCGAAATCGCCGAAACCAAAGCCGCCAGCTCAAGCCCCTAAGCTCCGTCTCTGTCGCCTCCTCCACCTGCTAAGGCAGCTCCACCACCAACACCGGTAGCAGCAGCATCTGCTCCTTCAGGCACCCAAGAAGATTGTGACGACGTCGTTTGCTAAGAAGCTGGCAAAGCAGCACAAGGTGGATATAAATTCACTGGTGGGTATGGTGCCGTTTGGAAGGATTACGCCGACGGATGTCGAGGCGACGACCGGAATTAAGCCAGAGAATTCGAGAGCTTCATGTGCCGAGTTGATTGGATTCCGGTTTCAGATCGAAGACGATCGCGAAAGGGGCTGCCGGCGCATGGGTTTGGAAACCCTAATTTGCAGATTTGGAAACCCTAATTTGCCGGCGCGTGGGTTCTCAAAAAAATTAAAACTTTAATTTGCAGATTTAGAAAATTAGGGTTTGGAAACCCTAATTTGCAAATTCAGAATATTTTGAAGCCCTAATTTGCGGATTAAGATAGCTTAGGATTTTGAAACCTTAATTTGTAAATTGAGAACATTTTGAAACCTTGTTTTGCAGACTGAAATAAATTAGGGTTATGAAATAGATGGACAAAATTGATGAAAAAGACAGGGAACAAATCAAAACCTAAATTTAAATTAACGTTTAAAATTTTATTTAGTATATACAATACAAGGGTAGTATTGTCATTTTAAAAATACGTATTGATGGCATCATTAAAAAAGTACATTTTTTGGATGGAACCCTGACGGATGGACACGGTTGATACATTTTAAATATGTTTGGTCACGGAATGTTACATTTTGAAACTTTGTGTCCTTGACTGTAATTACCCCCTAACCTCAGGGACATAGGTGTAATTAATCCTAAAAATTAAATGGAGGGTTACATGTCGACAAAAGTTAAAAGGAGCGAATGTCTAATAGGTGCTTACTTAGTCACGTTCTCTCATCTCATACTATATGGTGTAATAATTAGATTTAGGCTCGCTCCGAATAAATTAGACGACGACACAAATGTTTTATACCATAAAAGTGGTGGTATGCAATATAACATGCGATGGTATATATTTCTTATGATATAATAACTATACACCTAGGGGCGTTAGTCTCAGATTGTCTTTTGATGGTATATATTTCTTATATTTTCAAAAGAAAAAAAAAAAGAAAAGGCATGTGATTGTGTACAACAATCACATAAAACAACCACATATCTCATTTACCGACATGCATTTTCGGCCCAGGCCTATTTGTAACGGGAAGCCCATGGACTCGGAAAGATAGCCCGTGGAGTAGGAAAGATTGGATTTGTGGAAGCCCAAGATGTTTGACAAATCATACGAGCGGAGCCCATGATAAAAGCTGGACCTATGCTTTGTTGAATTGGTTGGTGGCACCATTCTCCCTTTGTGCTAAAACAACTTGCAGTCTCTAATGTGACGGTGGTGATATTGCAACCGCTGATAAAACTAAAGTGTTGCAAACTCGTCCGATTTTTCAAATTAGATAGCCTTTGACATATAATAAAATTAGGGAGTTATTTTTTTTAGCGTTAACAACTTAAGCTGTGTTATCAGTACGATCTGATCGTCCATTCATTGCGGATGAACTGACCATATCACTTACTTTTTTTTAATGCGAATTTCATTCCCAGTACGGGGTCGACGTCTACACGGACAGTAAATCACCATCTGTCCTATAATAAGACAATCGACGAGGTTCACTCAAAAAACAAGGGAGATCTGGGTCATTCGTAGACGACCAAATCTACCGTTAACAACTTAGCTAAACTGTCATCAGTGCCATTTTATCATATCCCTTTAAATTATTATTCTATCCCAATTAGAAGTTTTATGTTGAATCTGTTCAAATCTTAACTGCTATTCGAGTTCTTTACATAAGATCGAAAAGAAGCACAATAAATCAATGCATAAGGACTGATATCGTTTCAAAATGCAAATTAGGATCACTTCCATGATTGATAAATAAAATGAAAACCCACACGATCATGAACTACTTATTTTATTAAATAAAAGCATTACAAAAAATCAAACTAATTGACCAAAGACAGCTAAGGGTCTGTTTGGTATAGCTTTCAGTTTTTAGTTTTTTTTTCTAAAAAAAAAAAGAGAAGAGCTTTGGTTTTTTTTTCACCAGTTTAAAAAACTGGTGGCTGTTTGACAGAGTTTATTTTTTCAAAAAACAGAAAAGAGCAAGCGTTTGACTGTGTCCAATTTGTTATCCCTGCCCTGTCTCTCTGTGTCCAATTTCCATCTCCTTTCTCTCCCACTACGCTACTCTCTCACTCTCACCCAAACGGCCTGACACCACTCATCGACGACGATGGGGACAGGCAACAACGGACGGCGACCCAAAAGCAGAGCTCTCTCTCTGGCCTCATCTCAATCTCTCTCTCATTTACTTCAATACAGCCAAGAGATTGAAGAGAAGACCGACGACCGACCTTCTCGTTCCAGATCTGACAAAAGACCGGCGATGGCAAGGCGGGCGAGTGACCGGCGACAACGACTCCACTGGCCAACATCCTCTGCTGGCGACGACGATGAGGACACTGGACTTCACCGGTGACCCATGACCGGTCAACAGTCAACTCCTTTCAGAATCCGATCTCGAGCGTCTCATATATTTTCAGTTCCCACTCCTGAGCAAGTCTGCGTGAATGCTATGTGTATTATCGGAAAGAATCCGCCATCGACGAGCTCGAGAAGCTCCGTCAGCCCCTCTCCGCTGCCGTCGCCGACGAAACCCAGCTCGCCCTCCAACGCCACACCAACACCAGAAACCTTAGAGAAACAAGCCGATGATGACGTGATTGGGGATCTGTTGAACCCAGCTCACCCTTGATCGCCGACCATGTTTGATGTCAAGCTGGTGGTAGGGCTTTCGGACGGAGGGGGAGATAGAGAGAAGAAAGAGAGATGAAAGAAGTCCATAAAAGTGGCCAGCTCTGCGTGAAAAGAGAAGAAGAAAAGAGCTTTGAGCTCTTTTTAAAATGGCCAGCTCTTTTTAATCTCTTGGACTTTTTTAAAAAGAAAAGTCAAACAAACATCCTACTTCTATGGACTTTTGCAAGAAAAAGAGAAGAGGGTCAAAAAAGAGCAAAAAAAAAAGCCTGTCAAACGGCCCCTGAATGTATGATATAACCTTTTCCTTTTTCTGGCCCGTCTCACGAGTCCCTTCGTGTCCTAAATCGTCGATATTTACTCCCTCCGTACGGCCGGCAGTGTGCAAATATTTTTATTTTTGTAAACAAGCCGTGTAATTATCAACTTTTCTGTCCGATTATCAAAGTTTCACGTGATGGTGGGCTCCGCCTAAAATATATTCAAACCTTAACTTTAACCAGGGTTAGTGTATTACCTTTGATATCATTAACTAAAATAAAATGTCAATTGTGAAATTAATATCCTTGGCGACCAAATTTTATTTTTAATTCTCCCAAATGATGTAATTTTCACCAGGGCTCTAACTTGTTAATAAGTCAAGTAGAAATGAGTCGATTTTAGAGTTATAAAAGTTTGGTTGAATAGAACTTTTTGACTTGAGTGTAAATTGTGTTTAAACTAGATAATTTTGTAAAGTATTTGTCTTTGTCATATTTAAAATTTACTCAAACTCGCTTTATTCCCTCACTGGTAGATTGATTAATCCTCTCATGACAAACGCAATAAAACTCAAGTTACCAAAACCTATCATCAAAAGAATTTACTTTTGCAAAAGTATGCACGCAAAATTCTCGTAAGAAAATAACACTAGAAATGAATGCAGCAACAACGATTTCTATATATTTGAAGGAAAAAAAAAAGAGTACAAATTTGTGAAGAGTCTGTGATTAGTATTCAAAGCATATTGACTCTCTAGGGTCTGGCAGCGTAGTCTCGATTCAACGGCACAACCTCCTCAAACAACGTTGTTGATTCAAAGGCCTAACGATAATTTCAAATCGTACAAAATATTTTCTGACTTCGTGAGAAGATGGTGAATTTGTGATGTCAGTTCAACGTGATCCCAAAACAAGCAATACAATATTCTCATAATGACATGAAAGATAACGATCTTGCTATGTCCATTCGAGGACCCGATAGCGTAAATCCAAACCAAACGACGCGATCTCCTAAAAATGATATAAAAAGAAAACAAGTTGTGATGCCAATTCGAGTGCATCGCGCCGTGAATTCCGAATAAGATGACAATTTTTCAAGAGATTTTCGATGATCAGTTACCTTGAAATTGAAGGTTTGAAGCTTTTTCCTTTGACGTTGGAAGCTTGAGGGAAAAAAAGTTGTGCCGAAATAACACCCCCCCCCCCCCCCATTGTTTCTATCTTATCTTAACATTTAAAAGATGTTGTTAAGAGACAATGTGAAAATATCTCTTAAGTTATTGATACTCGTCGACTTTTCACCCCGGAAAAACACATGTCAACACTTCAAACAACACATGTTTTATTGCTTATTAAACGAGGAAATTGTTTGTTGCCTAAATCAATATTATCATATAGTATTTCATAATTGGCATAAGATTTTCTATTTCAACAAATGCGCCTATTTCAAAGTTTATTGGCATACAATTTTGCTCACGTCCCTGCTTAATCATGAATTTACGTGATTATATCTGTTCATATATAATTTTTTATTAGAGCATTCTAAGGTCGCCACTTTTGTGACAATTTTACCGGTAGTCTAGACAATCCATTTTTGTAAGTTTCATCGTGTATCATGATTTTTATTTTTATTTGGTCTATGCTCTGTTTAATAGGCATTATTTTACTCCGAATAAGTTAAGTACAGTTTAGTTGGCCCAATTTTAGCTCATTTTACCAGTCCAGCTGGTTTGAGATTAACTCATGTTAGAGTCAATATGTGATAGACAATCTAGTACTTGATTTGATTAGGTTTGGACGTCTGACCCCATGCTCGTGATTATTACAAATGCTTTATCCTTCCTTCTAGAATTGATTTTAAAAGGAAATTGAGGAGGAAAATAGCACTTCAAATACCTGTCAATTCTCTTGTGAGTGTTGCTCGGTTCTTCAGAGTGTGTTTGGAATCATGAAATTGATATAATTTTATTTTAAAATCTTAAATTTTGTTGTTTGGAATATTAAAAAGAAAATTTAGAATTGAATTTCATGGGATTTGAGTGGATTTGTTTCTATAGTGTGAAATCCGATGAAAAATGGTCGGATTTCATGGATTTTGATTTATTTGAATTAAAAGTAATTATTACATATCTTACCCTTTTTCTGAATCTCTCCAACGATGATCCAACCATCACCATATTCATTGCCGCTACCCCACACCACCATCTTCATTGCCGCTATCATAACACCACTTTTACTACCACCATCACCACCGGCATCACTACTATCACCACTACTGCCGCTACCACCACCACCATTATTATCGCCACCATCACTGTCGTTGCCACCACCACTGTCATTACTGTCACTGCCCTGCCGCCACCATTATCACTGTCGTTGCTGCCACAACCACCGCTACCACTACTGCCACTACCACCACCACCACTATCGCCACCACCACTGTCGTTGCCACCACCACTACCAGCACTGCCACCACCATGCCGCCACCATTACCACTGTCGTTGCTGTCACAACCACCGCTAACACTACCGCCATCACCACCACCTCAGCCACCACTACAACCAGCACCACCGCCACCACTACAGTCACCGCCAACACCACCAGTAGTGCCACAACTACCACTATCGCTGCCACTATTGCCATCACTATTGTCACACGATTGCGACCGCCACTGCCACTGTATCCCCCACCACTTTCGCCACTGCCACTACCGCCACTGCCACCACCGCCAATACTGCCACAACTATCACCGTCACCACTATTACTACCACAACTACCACCATTGCCACTGCCACCGCCAGTACTGCCACAACTATCATCGTCGCCACCACCACCACTATTGTTACTTCCACAGCCACCAATAATGCCACCACCACCACCACTGTTGTCACCACTCCACCACTGCCGCCACCACCACTATCACCGCTGCCACCACAACCATCACTACTGCCGTCGCCACCACTATTGCCACCACCGCAGCCACTACTGTCACCGACATCACTATTGACATCAGTTGACGACCACCAGTTACACATTGTTACACCTCAATACCATCGCTATCATCATGACCATCATTTAACCACCTTACCACTTTCTACTGTCGATGTTGCTACCCCCAGGCAGTGCTGCTACCACCATCACCACTACCATGTGGTGGCACTATTACACATGAAATCACTTACCGTAATTTATTTTTCATTGTAAGTCAAGGATATAATTGTTTAAAAATTTATTACCTTTCCATTTCCTCTGTTCTCCGAACACAAAATTAAAATTTCATGATTTGAAATCCCTTTCGTTCCAAACAAAAAAAAAGTAAATTGAATTCCAAATCCAATTCTAAATCTAAAATCCAAATCCCAAAAGAATTGGCTCCAAACGGACCGTTATTTAATTGGCTGGTTTTTTAAGTGTATTAGCCGGTAAGACCGTTAAGGTCCTTTTTGATATTTTTACAGTCTTATTTCTTAGAAACAATATTATCTCTTTGAGACAATAAGGACAATTAAATAATTTTCTTTTATATTTCTTCTACTTGCATACCTATATAAAAAAGGGTCTATCCCGAAGACGAGGTCATTTTTAAAGATAGAAATTCTCATAGGTTCTTAAAGTAAGAAGTCATTTTTATTCTTTACACGTGTGTGTTTATCCTATCGAATCATAAAAAATTAAAAGTCGAATGTTCAAGAGTCCAAATTAAAAGTTTGTAATATCTTACCTTTCTAGTTCATTTTCGTATAATAATATAATAATATAGTCATTCTAGATCAATTGACACTTGACAACTTTTTACTTGATGGTTGAAAATCACGTGAAACATTTGAAATAACAGAATAATCATTCTAGATTATTTGATACTTGTGGATTTTTTACTTGATTGTTGAAAAACATTATGTGAAACATTTCGAACAACACATGCGTGTTGCTCAAATCGGCGAGAAAATTATATGTTGGATAAACCGATATTGTCACGTGGTAAATTATAATTGGCAAAAAGTTTCCAATTTTAACAAAATGGAAACATTACTTTCACAAAGTTCAAAAAGACAAAGTTGCCCTGTGATTATTGGGTGTTCAGTTTTCAGATAACCTTTATTTCTCGTTCTAAAAGTCAAATTTTCCTGTGGTGCTACCCACTCTACATCGGAAATTTACTGTCTAACGCCGCGTCAAACTCAGAATATGATTAAACTCGGATGGAGATAAACTTTAGGGCTAATTTCACCTATATATATCTTTGAAGTTATGGTATAATTACAGGTAAGGACAATAGTTTGGACAAATGACACTTATGTCCATTGACCAAACGAAAAATACAAATGCATAACGGTTTGAAATAAAAAGACCAAATTGCCCATGATTTAAGAACATAAATTTTCAAATGTCATTCATCTATTCAAATTAGCGTTCCATTCGGTTTCAAATTAGGGTTCAAAATTTTCAATTAGGGTTTCAAAACCTTAATTTGACAAATTAGGGGTTTCGAAGCCCTAATTTTTTGAATTAGAGTTTCATTTGTTCAAATCAGCGTTTCAAAATTTCTAAATTAGGGTTTCAAAACCTTAATTTGACAAATTAGGGATTTCAAAGCCCTAATTTTTTAAATTAGGGTTTCATTTGTTCAAATTAGGGTTTTAGGAAAAACACTGATGAATCATATTCCCCACGCCGACGCCGACACCTCCCTCCCCACCCCATCGCCTGCAACCTTAACAACTCACGGCAGCGCCGTTTACCCCGTTCACATGCGCCGCTGCAGCAACCCAAATTGCCGGCGTCTTCTTCCTCAATCGGCGCTGCTCGTGGTGTTCTTCCTGCCATTCTGTCCCCTTCTTCTTCCTGTTCAAATAAGGGATGTTGTCGGAGTCGTCGGGGCCCACCTGGTTTGAGAACTCCCACGGGAGGGACTTCGGGTTGCCGGCGCCAGTGAGGTCTGGCCAGGACGACGATGGGAGGGCATAGAGCATTTTGCTAGGGATTTTCTTCTTGACATGATCACTCTCCTTCATGTTCAGAAGCGATAGCCTTGGCCAGAGCACAGTGCGTCGCCCCACCACGAGAAAGACAAAGGGGAGTTGGAGAGAGAAAGGGAAAGAGTGAAAAAATTAGGGGTTTTTTAAGATAAAAAATAGTATTTAAATTTGTACTAAGGCTAGTATTGGTATTTTAGAAGTACGTAATGGATGACATCATCAAAATATATGATTTTTTAACAGACGAAAGACGGAAAGACACGGCTGATACCTTTTAAAAATTAGTGTACTTAACTGTAATTATACCCTAACCTCAAGGCCATAGCTGTAATTAGCCCTAAACTTTATTAGGGATGGCAAAAAAATCCGAACCCGCAGAATTTCGCCCCGCCCCGTTAGGAATGGGTTATTTTCACTTTGACAGGGGCGTGGGGCGGGTATGGTTTGTTAGTATTTTTTCAAAATATAGTGTCAAGGTTGATTCATTTTCTTTGTCAAAATGATGAAAGGAAGGTGAAGAGGCAAAGAGGGAGGAATCCCACATAAAAGGGAATTGGAAAAGTAAGTTGGTATATAATAAAGAACTCCACTTACTTTAATACTTATGTGATATGCTAAGGTGTATGCATGTGCACCGAGTATGGTGCGAAGCACCATGCGAGGAACGATCGCACGCACGCGCGCGCGCATGGCAGTGGGCTGTGAGGCGCAATATGGCGCTTTGATGGCGCACTTTGCACTTCGCACGTGCGCATCATCGCGAGACTCGATTAGACGCCTCCGTCGGTGCAACGGATCGGGTCGAATCTGACCGTTAGCAGCTGAGTGGTTACACTTGCACTGGTTCGGGTTATGCCAAAACGGTTGCACCTGTTAGGCAGCTGGGTGGTTCCAGTTTGGGCCAAACCTAACTGTTGGAAGCTGGTTAGTTACTAGTCCAGATCTAAACAGTTAATCTTAACGGTTTCTAATCCAACGGTCCAGATTACTTGGGTGCATGATGAAAGGGTGTGACCCTTAATTAGCAACCACTAGTGCTTTAAATAGAGCACAATGGTCCGAAAATCTGACCATATAGATAAGCCTCTACTCTCTTCTCTTTTCTGCAGATCTTTTACAATAAGAAATTTCTGCAGAATTTCTTAGTTGTAAACTCATTATCCAGTATGTCATACACTTTTTTGTGGGGTGAATATCGTGTGTGCAAACGATATTCACTAATGCGCTTCGTTGTATCTTAGAGGGTATTTGCCTGTAACCCGATGCACACCATTTTTAGGTGGGGGCAAATATAAACTTAAGGAGAGCGTTTTACAACGTGCCTCGAAACCGATCATTTTCAGTCACAAAGCCATCTCGTATCCAAATGATTTTTTTTTAAAAAATTCGCAACGGATTAGGGGCGAGTATGGTATTTAGTCCAGAGGCCCCGCCCCGCTATATTAACCTTATTCATCCTTTAATCATAGTCGTCCATCCCACACATATATAAGATGCCCTTTAGCCCTTATCAGCCCCCATTCCCCAAAACCCTATTTTCCAATCAATCTCACTCTCTGCCGACAACAATGGTGCCGCACCGCCGTCGCGCCTCATCTTTTCTCCCTCTCCTTCGCACCGTCGGTGAGACGGCGACTGACCTGCGAGGATGCGACTGTCGACTGACCTAACGGCACCGTGGTGACTGACATGCGCTGTCGCGATTGACGTTACTGCATCGTGGAGATTGACGTGCGCTGTTGCGATTGACCTACACCGTCGCGACTGACATAACGACACCGTCGGCGACTGACCTACGAGGCTGCGACGGACCTAACGGCACCGTCGGCGACTGACTCAACAGCCAGCCACCAGCAAGCCGTGATCTAGAAGAAGTGATCTGCTGCCAATTTCACTGCCGTGATCTACTGCCAATTTCGCATCGCTGTGGGGCGGGGCGGGGATGATTTTTTAAAGCATTTTAGGATCGGATATGAATTTGAGATTGTATAACCTAGTGCGGGGCGGAGTGAAATTTCAAGGGTAGCGGGGCGGATGCGGATCTTATAAGATCTACATCCGATCCGCCCATTGTCATCCCAAAACTTTATCCACGACCAAACAGAGCCAAACTCAAGATGACGCCTCGAAGCACGAGCTTAACCATAGTCATCAAAGACCTAAACCCTAAACCCCGTGCTTCCGCGGCTATATTAGTCAAGAGATATAGACAGTTCCTTCCATTTTTTAGCCGCCTCTCTTACACCTAGGGTTTCTTTTCCTCTCAGTAATAATCAATGGCGGAAGCTGAGTACAGGTGCTTCGTCGGTGGGCTCGCATGGGCTACCACTGACCGGTCCCTAGAGGACGCCTTTTCTCAGTACGGCGAAGTTATTGATTCGAAGGTCCGTTGGTTTGTCGCAGAGATCGGATCGGCGATTCGGCTTTGTTGACCGCCAGATCTGTTCCTTTCTGTTCCTACTACTACTACTACTGCTATGGTTTTGTTGATTGAACTGTTCTGTGCTTACCCCTATATGTTACTAATATTCCTCTGAACCGGTACGTTCATCTTCTTCTTTCTTTAAAGTCGAAGATCGATCGATTTATGGTTTCAGCTGCATATTTGTATCGTATGTTGTCGCCGTGTGCTTGTTTGTTTCAGATCTGATGGTTTTCTGATTGTTTGGTGTGTAGATCATCAACGATCGGGAGACTGGGAGATCAAGGGGGTTTGGATTCGTGACTTTCAAAGACGAGCAGTCGATGAAGGACGCTATCGAGGGGATGAACGGGCAGGATCTTGACGGACGCAACATCACCGTCAATGAGGCCCAGTCACGTGGCGGCGGCGGTGGAGGGGGAGGTGGTTTCCGCAGCGGTGGAGGTGGCGGTGGCCGTCGTGAAGGAGGTGGCGGTGGGTATGGTCGTCGCGATGGCGGCGGCGGCGGCGGATATGGAGGGGGAGGGTACGGAGGAAGCCGTGACCGTGGTGATGGTGGATACGGCGGCGGTGGCCGTTACTCGAGAGATTAGGTTAGCCGGAAGCTTTGGGGGTTTGTTGCGCGTTGTACTGTGAGGCCCTTGGTTTGTGGCTTTTAAGATCTACATTTACTATATTGTGTTTAATTTCGTGTCCGTCCTTTCTTGACCTATGCTTCGATTGGCTTCCTCGTGTAATGAAAAATGAATCATAAACTTGTTTGTGAATCATCCTTGAACTATCTTCCTTAAATTTGAAGTGACCGGTGAGGCTTGAAAGTGATTCTTAATTAGTTCTGCCATTGCAGTCTAGTAATTATACGGACAACTTTAAGATATAACTGAGAAGCCAGGAAAACGTCTAAACATGTGTACATAGAATAGGGGTGGCATATTGGATTTGGATGAAGATTAAACGGGTCGGTTTAAGTGGGTAGTTGATCCATTTAGACCTATATTGTTGTGGTTTCATTAGGTATCTCTTAACTCACTAATGATTCGTATCTTAATTTATTTGACCTTTGTCTCTTAATTGCTAACCAGCACACGCTACGGTGGTCACATTAAAAACCGCTGTCATGCCAAAGCCACCATACTAACGACGGCATTCACCAAACACAATTGCAACCACGACAGCTCCACTGTCATCGTGCTTGCAACCACCATTATGCAGCAGACATTAAACAACCACCATCAAATCATTTACACCTATTTGCCCCAACCAAATTTGAGGGGCCTAGATCTCGCTCGGTTACGCAAAGCCTTTCTTCTACTTATACAAGCCCAACACCCTGTCCTTGCATAGCCCCTATTCATTTCAAGATGGTCTTTCAAACACATTTTGACCGACAAGGATTGCGGGTTGGGATTGGTTTATCTTGCTACCTTAACAACACATGATGTGGATCTACATCTTTTTTAACTGCATCGTCAGACAGATCTTTTACGGATCAATCACTCCCCGAAAGAATCCTATCCTTCCTTCGTATTATTTCCATTTTTTGATTTATTAGATTCAAAAATAATAACAATAAATACTAATATAATAGATAATATAGATTTCGATATACAATGGCGAATCTAATGAATGAGTCGTGAATATGAATGGCGAATCCAAAAATTCTATGAAATAATAAAAAATGGAAAGATCCCTCGGATATAATCATACCATTCTATTATATTGACAATTGTTTTATCACATGGACTATTACTTGTATCTACTTGGGCTTTAAAAAAGAAATTTTTTTTTCACATGTGTATTGACGACATCTAATTTTCTCTTGAATCAGATGTCGGGATCTGAAGATATCCTAGATACGGTGGCTCATATTATTTTTTACTTTTGACGTATCGTGACTAAATTTCATCATTACAGTATTGACAGAGCGGACTCGCAACTCTTGAAAGAAGCACGATCTTTAGCTCTTTTTGCTTGTCAAGCACGCATGACTGTTTATCAGGACTGAGTACTTGACAATTTATGTAGCTAATTTGTGTTGCATAGAGGATGAAATTTGTAGTGGGTAGTTTTTACCGACCTTTTGTTCACTTTGTCGGTTGTTTTTATTTGTAAGACCATAAGGTCAAAACTCTCTTTATTATCTGTAAGACCATAAGGTCAAACTCTCTTGTATCTGTTTATCTTTTCAATGCAATTCTCTTACTACCAAAACTCTCGCCACCATCACTGCACCATTGTCACGCCACCATCTCAGTGCAAGTCCCTCCACCAATTCAGCCAACAGTTAAAAGGTTTGAAGATCACCTAGATAAATAGTAAATCTATAAAGAAAAACAGTATATCTAAGCCAGCGGGATGGTGATGACAGCGATTGGAGATGGCGGTGATAGGGGCAGCAACTGGAGACTAAGGCATGACGGGCAGATCTGAGCACGTGACAGGACGACGGTTACTGCTGGCTGTGGCGGCAAGTAAAGACGGTGACGATAGCGATGGCAGGAGGTAAAATCTGCGACTTGGCAGCTTGGCCTTGTGTCTGGCTGTTGCTAAGTAAAAGGTTTAGGTTTTGAATTTTAAATGTCCTGGGCACCCATAAAAACCATTTATATCCATGAATTATTGGACACACTAATTGATAACCCACTTAAACCCAGTTATTTAATGGGTAGATTAAGGTAAATTTGAAGTGGGCAGATTTAAATGGGTAAGTGGATTTGGTTTTGTCATTGCCGCCTCTAACATAGAATAACTAGCTTTTTAGGCTGACTATTAGCTGGTTGCTGGTATGTTATTTATTGGTCAAAATTCAAATACCGGCAGAGATTTAAAACCCAATACCGCATTGTTAGAAAAAGCAAAATAGATGTTAAAACTCATCAATATCTACGTTGGGAATGCTCTCATCATAAAAAAATATTTGGAAATCATCCCTGCACAGATCAAAGTTTCCTATTGAATTGGATTTGACAGTTCCTCGAGGGATTGAATATTGCTTATCACGGCCAATATTTTTTTTCGGTATAATAAGAGAATTGCATTGATAATATTAAAGGGTTACACAGTCGCTCTATTGTAGAGCTTACAAACTTTGAAAGATCACGACATTCCCGTGACTCGGTATATATGACCACAAAGGTCTACAGTAACAAAAACCTAATAAACTAACACACATTACAATTGAATTAGAGCAGAGCATATCCTACACTTTAACTCAACTCAAAGTAACATACAGAGTTTACAGGTTGAGGAATCTTAAAGAATCAGTACATAAAAAATTACAAACTATAAAACACAATGTGATAACAATAGAGCAGACAATCGGGAACCAAACGGCTCAAAGGCAAGCAAACCGTTGAAGAAGGCGCATCACATATCCCGGATTTTCAACATCGCGAAATTTGTCCTTCAACTAACACGTATCAAATCTAGAACTACCTACCCACAACAAACCAAAGTAGACCCACAGGATGCTCAAAACCAGAACCAAACCTAAACCCCATCCCCACCCCCGAACAGAATGCCCAGAAAACCCCACGAAATAGATATCTCTCCCCCTACTTCTTCCCAATAAAAATGCACCCCCCAACCCCCTCCCCACGGAGACCCTATCCCTCCCCCACCCCTCTCCCAAGACCCCACGGAGTCCCAAGAACAATCCATAACCTAACAAGACCCCAACCCCTCTAGTTACTACTACTAAAAACACAACCAACCACCAACCCATATCTCCACCACTGAAATTTGGAAAACAATAAGGATACAATTTAAATAGTTGAAGGAATATTAAGAAAAGACAGATAAAAAACGCTGGTGAAAATCCGGTCTCCCCTGGCAAGAATCCGGTAACCGCCGGTGAGATTCCGGTCACGTCCGGCGAAAGGTGAAAAATCAAAGGATCGAGTAGATCTATTCGGATCTACCAAGATCGTCCAAGATTGGAGACTTACCTTAACATCACTGTCTCTGATCAAATCTGGAAGACACGCCTTGCAACCGTCATTCCGCAGCTTGTGCCATCGGCCACTAACAGAGCACGCCATAAAGTAAACCACCACACAGGACGAGAAATAGAACCTACAGACTAATTGCCGGCGTGGCGGCCACCCCACACACGCGGAAGCACGGTGGGGCCGCCATGGTGAGTTTTTGTGGAGGTGGCTTTTAGAGAGAATGCAGGGAGTTTAATTTTAGAGAGATAGAGTTTTTTTTTTCATCCAAATCAGGTGATAGTTTTCAGCAGACATGTATAGAGAGTATATAACTGGTTCTTATGATGATTGTCTCTGTTTGCTTGGCTGGTGCCTCGTTTCCTCCGTAGTATCCTTGCTTTAGCAACTAGCTTGACAGTTTGCTATTCTCAGATGGGCGTGTCATCTTTTGTTTTTTATGAGTCTGGTTCTTGTACTTATGTCACATGCTGGACAACATGATGTACTTGATTTTTATCATGTTATATATTTCTAGCTTCAACAGTTCAACCCAAAAAAAAAATTAACAACTTTTTGTCTCCGCACAAACCGAGTTAACATATTTGAGGTGTTAACATGTTGGACATAACAAATGAAATAGTTCATAGGTTTAGAGAAAAAAGAAGCAGGTGTTCTTGTATTTATTGCGGAATCTAAGAGAGATTAGATTTTTTGACGTAATACCTCTAGAGGTGTCAAAGGGCCGGCCCAGCAGGCCAGAAAAAGGGCTGGCCATTTAGGGTTTCGGGCCTTGTAAACAGGGCCGGGCCCAAATCTTGGAAATGGAGGCCCTGTCCAGGCCCAAGCTCTAGGCCCTAACTTTAGGGCCAGGCCCAGGCCCTTTTTTTTCTTTTTTTTTTGTGTTAAAAATACTAATTTACAAAATAAATACAATTGATAGGCCCTAAACCATTCAATATCTATCTCGTGACTAATGAAGTGCCTTAGAGCTTTATATTTACTCTATTTGAGAATATTAATTAGCAATAAAGAGTAATTTTGTTCGCAAAAAGACAATCTTTTCACATGAGTAAATATAAAGAATTGTGCATGTCCAAAAAGTTAAAATAAAAGAGTAAAATATGAGGTGTAGAGATAATGATGTGCGAGAAAGAAGGGGAAAGGAAAAAAATGACTCAAAATAGTTTAGGGCCAGATTTAGGTCCAAAGGGCTGGGCCGAAAAGAGGGCCAGAAACGGGCCAAGGGTCGGGCCTGAACCGGGCCTTTTTAGGGTCGGGCCAGGCCAATTTTAGAAAATATTAGGCCTGGCTCTACCCCAGGCCCAAGGCCCTGCAAGTTAGGACCAGCACTATTCACGTTTAGGGCCGGGCCGGCCTGCAGGCGGCCCTGCCCTTTTGACGTCTCTAAATACCTCATTTCGTGATAAGTAGTATTTTAATAAAAAAATAAAATAACACAAAAAAATAAATTTTAAATAGTAAATAAGAACATGTGAAAATACACTTAATCTTTATAATTAAAATTTATTTAGAAATTATAGTTAAAATAAATTCTATAGCCCAAGCTTGATATTAGAAAAATATCACATTGCTAACACTCCTTTTGGGGTAACACCCCATTTAGTGTTACATAATTACTTATATAAAATAATGACCCGCGACACTGTAAAAAAATCTTAAAAAATGACACAAAATAAAAAAAATACCTTAAAGACATGTTTGATGTTCATATTTTAAAACATGTGTTTTTTTAACAAATTTTAATTTAAAAACTTTATTTTTCACAAGGGGTAATTTAATTTTTATTAAAAATTTAGTCAAAATATTAAAAGGCCATATTATAAAAGTATCATATTACTAACTTTATTTGTACACACGCATACTCGTGTGCCACGATATTTAGTGTTCTCTGCTTTTGAAAAGGATGATTAAGATATTAGGGGACGAGGTTTAGCTCGTACATTGCTTGAATGTATGCTTTCCCTCAAAAAGGCTTTATCAATTAGATTTAAGAGTGAAAAACTAATGAAATGTTTTCCCTTCCATAGATTAGGTGAATGATCAATCTATGAAAAATCCTTGTTTCCACTTTTACATATCAACATATCATACGATTTCTAAATATGTGATACAATATAAGTCAGGATCATTTGTATATAAACCCTATACTGCGGGGGTGGATTTCACTCCAGTGTTTCAATTTTGGCTCAATTCACCTCATTGTTTTTCAATATGTGTGTAATTCACCAATTGACGGCCTGAAGTCCAATTTTCTGGATTCCCGTCAACCTCTTAGGGGTAAATTTGTCAATTCACACCATTTACCACCATGGCAGCCAAGTCATAGGCATAAGACAATAAGGGGTTTACACGTGCCAATATCTTGCTCACCTTCATCTGTCCATACATGATCAGTTGATTCACCACAACACCCCTAACCCACTTACGTGGTAACCACCACCGAACACCCCTATACCACCACCGAACACCCCTATACCACTTTTGCCACAACCACCCCAACCGCCGCACCCACTTTTGCCACAACCATCACTAACACCTTATACCAACTTATACGGCAACCACCACCCAACACCCTTATACCCACTTATGCGGCAACCAACACGGACACCCTTATACCCATTTCTTTCACAACCACCATTGAACACCTTTATACCCACTTTCGCTGCCACCCTTGCAAATCCAGGGACAAAATGCATAGATTTTCAACATCATTAAAGCCCACCTTACAATATCGAAAGTCTCCCAAACGAAATCAGAAAACCTTAAAATACCATAAATATCTCAAACGATCAATCAGAGTATGCGCTAGTAGCTCCCAAGAGTATATCAATAACTCTCATAGGGCCCAAAGCTTTTATACAATCCAAAAATTCCCTCCAACACGGAGTTTCAAAATAAAATCTAAGCAATACCAACTTGTCTTAATTAAATACACTTAAATGTCAATACTAACTCTGATATAAGACAGCTAACTTTTAGTCACACAGTTAGCCTTTCGAATCAGAAATCCCACCTACTAATCACCTGAAAGGAAAAACCATAAGGGAATGAGCCAAATGCTTAGTAAGGTCGCTCAAGGGACCAATCAAACAAAACAAAAATATGAGAAACGAAATTTCGGAAGCACAAAATGTTTCAACGAAACGGATAATCAAACTAGATTTTCAATGTCAAACTATATCTGAATACAAAGACAGACACAAAAGTTTTTACCGGAACTGATAATCAAATCATATTTTGAATGTCAAAACATATCTGAATACGGAGACAGACACTCATCATACCAAAATATATCTGAGCACGGAAATAGACACCAGAGAGCCATTCAGAAAGTGATCACATACGTCATTCCTGACATATGAGGCCGGTTCAGAAAGTAAGATCACGATCTCTAGCTCAACTCCTCTGAGCTAGCCCACATTTTAATCCACATGAATAAGTCAGAAATAAGTCACATATACCGTGACATGGCTCATAAAGTCACCAAAACAAAATCTCAAAATAACCGTTATCAAATATCGGACAAATCATACCATATTCAAAGGTTTCAGAATCACATTATCAAATAACGAACTCATCAAACAATAAGTGGAGTTCATGAAATAATGACGATCATAAATCACTGAAACAACGATACCAATATGTCAATATTTTGAGGTCAAACAAATCCGACGGAATTTGATTTTTCACAAATCATAGAATTGATAACAAGTAATTTTTAACAAAGTTCAAAACAAAAAGGAGAGGAATAATCACTTATCTTCATTTGAAGAAGTTCGGATTTCAAAAGAATCTAAAGACTTACATGAGCGATTGGTCCATTGCTGATTTAAATTTTCGAAAGTAAACCTTTACCTTAATCAAGCCTTTAAGAATGCAAGTCATTAAGCACCACTTTAGAACTCAAGAGCCTCCCAAGCCTTCTCTTTCTCTCTTTCCACTGCAAGGGTAAAGGGAAGAAACTTCCCAAGCCTTTTGAGAGCCACAAATCCTTAAGCTCCTCCTTAGAGCTTCCAAACTTTCCAAGCCTTCTTCTCTATCTCTCTCACTTCCTCTCTCTCTTTCTCTCTTTCTCACACAAAGGAGAGGTAAAGAAACAGAGGACCCCAAAAAGGCTAGGAATGACATAAAATACTATATATATGGGACAAAAATTTTAAGTTTCTATTCGACCGAAATTAGTTTTCAGTCGACCAAATCCAACAAAGGTGAAAATGATTTACTTTTCATTAGACCGAAACACCTTTAATTTTACCAAAAACACTTTTAAGTCGATCGAAAATACCTTTAATTTGACTGAAAATACTTTTAATGAAAACACTTTTAATTCAACCAAAAATAATTTTGAGTTGACCGAAAATAGTTTTTGAGTCAACTGAAGTACCATTCATCGAATAAAAGTTACTGTTCATCAGCTAAAAATTTTAGAAAACATTTTTAGTCTACTAAAAACCTTTTTAGTAGACTAAAAACCACTTTTAGTCGACTGAAAACTTCAGAAATTCGAAAACACCATTTTCCTTCATTTTGACTCGAACAAAACCACTTTCATTCGACCGAAAATGAGTTTTTAGTCGACCGAAAACTTCAGTAACTCGTTTACACACAAAATCTTTTCATTCGAAGCAAAAATCAATTTTCATTCGAAGTCAAACTATTTTCATTCGACCGAATAATTCAAAACTCAAAAACTTTATCATCAATAAGTTTTGATTCAAATGAAACCACTTTCATTCGACCGAAAACTTCAGAAGCAGTCCCAATTCATTTTCTTAATTTTCACAAAAGATCACAAACTTATTTATTCAAAAATATTAATTTCGCACAAGAAAAAGAAAATTTTCGAGGTATTACAATTGTTGGGTGGGTCTTTCGTACGTGGTTGCGGTCTGTAGGTGACGGTGATGGGGTTTCATGCTTGGTTGTTGTCGGCGGTAGGGTGGTGGTGAGCTTTCACGCTTTGCTGTGGTCAATAGTTGAGAAATATAGATAACTCGACTACCACGTGGAGAGAGGGAAGAATTTATGATTTTACTCCCTACGAGATTGACAAGCATAAAAAATGGACTTATGACCTTTAATTAGTGAATTGCAGACAGTGAGATGAATTGGGACAAAACTAAAACAAAAAGGTAAAATGCACACTTGTGGCTGCTATAGTACAGTGTTTTATATGCAAATAATACTACCGTTTAAAACTGACTTGACGTGATAAATGGCCACAATTACGTTGACATAATGACCAAAAAAATCTTCTAGGTTTTTACAAGGGAAGATTAGAAATATCTTCTATGTGAAACTTTGAAAAGATTCATCGGACAGAGACGGCACGTCATGATTGTGACGTGGTATCACCGTTCGTTAAACAAAAATAAAAAACGAGCAGGCAAAAATCCTCGTCGGTTTAATCTAACTAACCCTGGTTAAGATTCCCAACCTCCGGTTATAAATTCAGCGCGTCTCATGATGAGACGCGCCTCACATCTCGCGAACTCTGGTCTTGGGGTTCGTGCTGACCCCTCGTTTATCTCTATTTCAACTTTCCGTGCCATTTTCGTTCTTTTCTCAGTCATCCATGGCGTCTGCGGAGGTGGAGTACAGATGCTTCGTCGGTGGGCTCGCCTGGGCCACCACTGACCAAAGCCTCGGTGACGCCTTCTCTCAGTACGGCGAAATCCTCGAATCCAAGGTCCGTTTGTCGCAGAGATCGGATCCGAGATACCCCAGATCCGGAGTGATCCGACCCTGATCTGTTCTGTTCTGTTCTCTTTGTGTTACTCTGGTTTTGTGTGATTGATCTTTGGTCTTGTCTCTATATGTTACTTATGCTCACCTAAGAACGGTACGTTTCGTCTTTCCTACAGACGAGATCGGTCGATTTAGTGTCTACAAGTTTGATTATATGCTTGTATGGTAATTACTGCTGTGGATCTGCTCACATCTGACTGGATATCTGTTGGTTTGTGTTTCACAGATCATCAATGATCGGGAGACTGGCAGATCGAGGGGCTTTGGGTTCGTGACGTTCAGGGATGAGCAGTCGATGAGGGACGCCATCGAGGCGATGAACGGGCAGGACCTTGATGGACGCAACATCACCGTTAACGAGGCCCAGTCCCGAGGTAGCGGCGGCGGCGGCGGCGGCCGTCGTGATGGTGGAAGTTATGGCGGTGGTTATGGTGGAGGATACGGTGGCGGAAGTGGTGGTGGTTATGGCGGAGGCCGTCGTGATGGCGGCGGCTACGGCGGCGGCGGTGGTGGTTATGGCGGCGGCCGCGACCGTGGGTATGGTGATGGTGGCTCCCGGTATTCCAGGGGAGGCGGTGCTTCCGACGGCAGCTGGAGGAATTAGGATTATGTATCGTTTGGTTCGATCTTGTCTTAAGGGTGTGTGAGAGTTTTGAATCCGTTGTTTGTTGATGTAGTCCCGCAGTAGTGTCGAGTATTTGGGTTTACTTGTCTCGTTTTTGACCGTCGCTTTCATGAACTTAATTTCCTTTATGTTTTGAAAAATGAATCGTTGGTTCTTGTGGTTTACATGTGCTCTCTTTTTAGCTTAAATTCCTCCCTCCCGGATAACGCATTTAATCTACTCAATGCAACATCAACCTTCTTCTGCCTTCTGCTCGTCATCACGAGTCATGACCCATTTCACCACGTGGAAACCCGGCAGTTTTCTGAAAGTTGCTTCCGGGACTTCGTATGGTGATAATTAAAAGTCGTTATATGTTATTTAATGATTTTTATTTAGTAACGTTAAAAAAATATTATCAAGATTTGTTGTTGAAAATGTTAAAAAAAGAGTCATTAGAAATATTTAATTATTATTAATTATCACTGTAGGGTTTAAGGAATATTTTTACGATCTGAATAAATCTGAATAGCAGTTAAATTTTTTTCGTACAAATTAATGACAAAGTATTTCAAAAGAAGCAAAAGAGCTTAAAAGTATTTCAAAAGAAGCGAAAGAGCTTAAAAAGGCTAGCCCATCTCATTCGAATGCCGATGTAGCTTTCCAGAGTCTCTTTAAAAGGGAGGAACAATCCATTTGACAAATCTTTATATAGAGACCGAGAATTGTGTGGGGGGTATTGTAAGCGAAAACGTGATAGAAAAGCTGATTAATGTGACAATACCCTGTTGCCATTGCGCCATTATTACTTCGTTTGACTTGTTGGGGTTTATCACTTATATGTATCTTTAACTCTTATGGTATAAAAATCGTAAATCACATGTGTTATATTTTCTTTCATTCTCCAAGCTAGAAGTGCACCAAATATTTTCTTGGGTATTTGCATACAGATTCCTCATGATTTTGGCGAGTTGCAAAAGACATTTTCGTATGTGTTATTTGTAAATGGCCCATATCCGATGTTTATTGTGTTGCATCTGTTATAAAATGTTATAGAGTAGAAAGAATGTCTAAGTTGCCCTTTACAAATGGGTCCGCCACGATCTTTATGCCATCATCATCTGTTATTCCAAAGTCTAAAGAATTTTGAACCCCACAACCGCATATTGGCCACAACAACAAGAAATTAGAGATCTGTAACTTTTGAACTGGGCATTGTAAAAATTGAACTTAGATTTAGCTTTGATGCACGTGAATGGTTGTGGTGATTGTTAATACTTAACAATGCTTGTGGACGTGATTAGTAATGGTGTTGGAGGGGGCTGAATTGGTGGTTAGTGGATGGGGCTGGGCTGGTGAAAACAAGTGGCAGTGGCAACAATTATGGGTTGAAGAGTGTTGGGCTAATAGAAGAAAGTGGTGGTGGCCATTGTGGGTCGACGGGGCTGGGTTATGGGCGTTGAATAGGGCTTGGGCTTGACTATTGGTGTTAAACATGGATGTGAGTTGGGGCTAAGGCTGGTGGTGCCAGTTGACGGAGTTGGGATTGGTGGTGGCAGATTGGCAGTGGACGGGTCTAGGGTGGTGGCAGACAGGTGGCAATGGAATATCGGGTTAAGTTCGGTGGCAGCTAGGGACGGATTTTGTTGGGGTGGAGAAAAGATTGACACATGAATGGGAGATAAAAAAACATGAAGGTTAATAATGTCATTTACCTGTATTACATTGTCCAAAACACACTTCTTAAGAGCATAAGTATTACGTCCCTTGTGTTTGGATGATTTTTCAGATGGTTACAACAGAATCAGCATCACATGGGTTCATTTGCAAAAAAGAAAAATAGAAGTGTCTTTTTGCAACTCTCAGAAACCACGAGGGGTCTGTATGAGAATTACCCCATTTTCTTTGAAGTCCCCACGCTCACAGCTCACTCTGGTTTGCGGGGAGCCTCTCTATCCGGCTCTCCATTGAAGATGATGCCATGTCAAACTAAATCCCACCACCTCTCCGCCATCCTCCATCTTCACGACCGCCGTCACTCCGCTTCGCCCACCACTCTCCACTTCTCGTTCACCACGTCAAAACCCTCCCTCCTTATCACCGCCACCTCCTCCTCCTCCTCCACCCATCAACACCCAGACCCCACCACCCTCCGCACACACAATGCCAAATCCACCACCCTGCTCCACCACCCCAGCCACCAACCCGACCCAATAGCCAAAAAACCCGAAGTAAAGCTTCTGGAACTTTCACTAGCAAGAAAGAGAACCCCGCAATTTCCGGGTTCTATCTACGTACAGTCCCCAAGCGACATCGACGTGAGCACTTCCCTGCCGCCACTTCAAAATCTGTTTGACGGTGATGGCAGTAACGATGATGACGAGGAGATGTTAATGAGGGCGCTTGAGATTAGGAGGAAAGTGACGATGGAGATTTTTAAGGAAGCAATGAGAAGGGGTAAGTTTGGGATTACGTACTACACAAATTTGGCCTCCAGGTTGTTGGACTTTCTTGATTATGTCATGATTCAGGCTGCTTCCATGAAGCAATTGCCTGAATTTTCGGGTTCGTCTTTCAATCTTCGTGCCAAGACATTCATAGATGATTCGAACGTTGTCCCTCTTATCAGGTACTATTTTTTAATTTTGGATATAGTTGATTGGGCATGTTCTGTGGCTTAACAACCAGATTGCCAAAGTCCTGAATAATCAAGAACCTTCCAATAGCCGAAAAAAAGATCCAAATTTAGTAGCCTTACCTTTTAGTTCATAGGATGTAATTCCAACTCATAGATACTAATTTATGCTCAAATCAAATCAGAGTAAGAACAAGTATGGTCAATGTTTATGTGTTTGGAACCTCAAATTGTAAGCTAAGAGTAAACCAAAAAGTTCAGGGGGAGTTGAATTTTGGAACAGGTTAGGACCAGGAAATCTTTTAATTTGTTGTGGTCATGAAATTTACTTTTTAGGTGGTTGAAACACAATGAGCTGTCATATCCCCAAATTGCGAAGATTATATGCAGTGCAAGAGGAAATCTTGATTCAGTAAGACGTATTGCGGAATGGCTGAAGACTATTCATGTGAAGGGGAGGTCTATTGGGGTTGTGTTTTTGAGATCAGGAGGAAATATATTTGACCGTTCTATAGAAGAATTGGAAGAGATTGTTGGGTATTTGGAAAGTAATGGAGTCAGGATGGACTGGATGGGTTATGTCATGAGCCGTTGTCCTGAATTGCTGTCGTTTAGCATGGAAGAAGTGAAGACTCGTACAAATTTCTACTTGGACATGGGCATGAACGAGAAAGATTTTGGAACTATGGTTTATGACTACCCCAAGGTGCTTGGCTACTTATCTCTCGAAGTGATGAACCAAAAGGTATGTCGTTTGCTCTCAAGATTTTGCTTTACAGTGTTTGTCTTCCATGCCAATCATTGCCACAACAGAATGTCATTTATGTAATCCCTAGCCAAGTATGTAATTTGAAGGCGTTATGCAACTTTTGGTCATCCAGGTTGCTTATTTGAAGGAGTTTGGCCTCGGCAATGAAGATGTTGGGCGATTACTAGCATTTAAGCCGCAATTGATGGGTTGTAGCATTGAAGAAAGATGGAAGCCTCTTATTAAATACCTATACTACCATAGGGTTTCACGAGATGGTATGAGGAGGATTCTTATCGTCAAACCCATGGTTTTCTGTGTTGATTTGGAGAGCAACATTGTTCCGAAGGTATGTTTTTGATTTGGAGCAATTTGCTGTCTTGTTATCTATTGCTCTCCTCTTTGTATTGAGACATGCCATTTAGTTTGAGAGTCGAATCAAAAAGCACTTCGCTACTGAGGCTGGTGGTAATTCTTGTCTGTTATTGATCCTTACACATATATTATACTCGACAGTGTTTCTATCGCGCTTCTCAATTGCTAATATTGATAAAAAGAAGTTAATCTCTTCTATTTGAAGGTACAATTTTTACGGGACATCGGTGTGCAGGAAGAGGCGATTGGCAATGTGCTTGTCAAGTTTCCTCCATTACTGACATACAGCCTCTACAAGAAAATACGTCCAGTGGTTTGTTCTTTGCCTTGGTGTTCTTTACATTCACTCCTCTATCATGTTTCATTTGACACGATGAACCATCAAATAGGAACTTGGATTTTAAAAATAATTAGTCAAATGTCACACCACATGACTTCAGCGAAATTGATGTATATATGTTCCATGTTCTGCCAGCTCTTAGATGCACAATTTGTGCAGACTCTACTGCAAACTTGTAATTGAAGAGCAGCCTCCTCAACCTCCACGCACGATTAAGGGGTTTCTAAACTACTAGATAGAGTTTGCCCAGTTTGTCCCAAGACTAATTTAATTATAGGTTATGCTCTCTTTTTTATAGCTATGTTTAGCTTTCAGCACGATTGCATTGGATCAATTTTTGCAATGCCAAATAACCAACATAGCCTTTTGGAAAGGTGGTTAATTGACCACCTAATATTGGGGAGGAGATTTTTTACTAGTATTTGTATTCAAGAAGTATTCAAAAAATGGGGCTTAAGTTGTTTTAGGATAAGAGTGGTACGACATTCACTGGATTAATTTTTTCCAAAGTTTTACACAAGCGTAGTTCTGCCACTCCAAATAACCAAATGATGGAACGTCCGACACTGTATGCTATTGTCCAAGTTTACATCATTTTGGTTCTGAAGAGTGTTTCTGGTATTATTGGATGTTGGCATGATTTTGCAATTGCTCTGCGCATTGCAGAAGTAATGTCTATAGTTGATCAACTCAAATTGGAATCTTACAGGTCATCTTCCTGTTGACGAAAGCTGGAGTCTCACAGAAGGACATCGGGAAAGTGATAGCTTTAGGACCAGAGCTATTGGGTTGCAGCATAGCTAAGAAATTGGATCTTAATGTGAAGTACTTTCTGTCACTTGGCATACCTCTTCGACTCTTGGGAAAGATGATTGCTGATTTTCCGATGTTACTCCGGTACAATATAGATGTCCTACGTCCCAAGTACCGCTATCTACGGAGAACAATGGTCCGCCCTTTGCAGGATCTCACTGAGTTTCCAAGGTATACAGCCATCGCAGAAAGCTTTTGCCCTTCTTCACTTGTACTTTTTGATGTTTTAATCTCTTTGCCTAGTAGTTCTTCAATACTCGAGCCAAGTCGTCATTGAGATGCTTCAGTAAGTTAAATGAGAACAATGTACGGTGGAATGGACTAAAAGGCTGTTATATTTAGGAGACAGAAACTGTTCTTTTTGGCTGAAAATACCCTAAATCATTTGCAGGTTCTTCAGCTATTCTCTTGATGGCCGAATAATTCCCAGACACAAGATTCTGGTGGAGAACCGGATCAATTTTAAGCTTCGGTACATGCTGTCAAGCACAGATGGAGAGTTTAACCAAAGGGTTCAGGATGCAGTGGAAAGGCGCAGGAAATTTGAATCTGGGATCGTTGATGAACAGTCATCGAATTCTCAATCTGGCGACGACTCCATAAGTAGTGAACCAGTTGACTTTTACGAAAATGATAGTTCTTCCTCCGACTCTGAAACTATGGAGGACAGTTTGGTTTCTTTTGAGAAAGAGGTGTCTCATAGCTTGTTGGATTTAGGGTGATGAACCTTTGGTTTGGTTTCAGATCCTTCATTAATGTACATAAACTTTACTTGCACATTCCTTACCTTAGCCCCAAATTTTATACATTCTGCTTTCTGTGCAGCATATATTGCACTAAACTTTACTTGTAGCCGACACAAAGGCAGTAGTGATTTTCTTTGACCATATAAATACTTTCACTTGACACAATTTTATTTGTAGAGTACGAGATATCAAGAGATACACATGCCGCTAGGAAAACTTATGACTGAATCTTTAACTTTACGGTCTTGCTAATATTTAACAACAAATAAAGTTTGGTTAATGGAAACGTATACCTGGTTTGCTGTGTATGAATTCTTGTGCTATATTCTTCAAATGTTATCTATGTTCTTCTCTATTTTGGAAAATACTAGTATATCATTTATGTATACAACACAGTAGTCTTCATGTTATCCATTCTTTTCTTTTCTTTTCTTTTTTTAAATACTGAAACATTTCAATTTGAATGGTAACACAGTCCATTCATCATGTTCCGGTGGAGCAAGTGAAAAATCGATCATTTATTCAAGACGAGTCGCATATGAACGGTAACCTTTCTAATGCTTCAAGATTACGTTGCTAGGATCTGTTTCTCCAATTCATAAGTACATATTAGAAAATATATTATATAACTCAAACATGCCTTTCTTTTCTTCCAACTGATACTATTGTTCTTTCAAAATAACTAGATCTATTTTGATACACATTGACTTTCTATTACACTTTCTTTCTTTCTCTACTCTATTTAATTAGTCATTATTTAATCTTTTTACATCCTCTTTGCAATGAGTCTGGTATGTCTTTTAACTACTTAAAAGAGGATTTTTTGTCATCTTTACTACGACTAGTATAATTTTTTCAAATACCCCTATAAAATTACAGTTTTACAGCGATTTATAACTTTTAAAGGCGCCGCAAAAAGGTTAGATAAAAGGCGCCGACCTTGATCCGTATAAAAACCCCACAGAATCTCTACAGGCTGACATTCTATCGATCAGATGGATTACCGTAAAACCCAACAATCGACACTGCCCTAGATTTCCAATAATTATCACGAGCCCCCGCATCGGTGGAGCGTCGCAATAACTAGATGAAAAATCTGCTTTGAAATTGGATAGGCAATTCATTACTCAAATCTTTTTACGGAAATCTTTCGTCCAACATTTGCCCAAACGGGATCTCTTTTCGGAAAGATTTTCCTTCTCTTTGTTTGGCTGCCAAGAAACTTGAGGAAATTTCCCAATCACAAAAAGAAACACAAAATTACTTACTTGCTTTTCAATTAATTCTTTCCTTCTACTAAACGAAACTCCTTTCACTGATCTTGGAGAAGATTGCTGAAGTTGGTTTATTCTGATGATCAGGTACAATGGTGAAGACAGAAGAAGTACCTTCTTTAATTGCGTTCAGACTGCTACAGATAGCATTATGTATCTTCTTGGACGGATTTTGCCGCATTGTACCCTTGAGCAGTTGAGGCACGTTGAAAATTCATCACAAGTGAGAACCAAGTACTTTTGGGACTAATCCTCAACAACATTGTGTATTGGTTGGATTGATAGCAATCTTGAATTGTACTCTTGGTTTGGGTTTTTGCAGGGGGAGGATCTTAGCCCATTGACTTTGGTCCTGCGAGAACCGAACGTTTGTACGAGGGAATGGTGGAAAAGAAAGTTCAGTCAAATAGAGACAACACTCAACAGTGTGAGCCAATCTTCAGCTCTCTCTCTCTCGCGTTAAGCTGCAGTTTTTATGATAACCATTTCCTTCTCACTTTATCGACCGCTTGTTGATTTTACTAGGAGGACCGATTTGTTGAGTCGGCCCTAAAAATATTGGATCTCTTGGGAATGTTGGGGACGTTCCTCTACATATTCTTGAGCGCATTTTACGAGTCTGTACAGTTGAACAGTTGAGGCATATTTTTTGGCATTTTACAAGGCATGTAGAGAATTCAACAAAAGTATGAGAGATGATTTCAGGCATGAGTAGTTTTTGGCATATTCTTGGTTGGTTCTTTAAAATCTTAAGACGTCTTTTTGTTCCTTGCAGGGAAGGGATCTCAGCCCAGTGACTGATGGACTAGGGAGGAAATTCTTTACGCTGCAATTTGGTTATTGGAGAACCAATGTTTTTTCTTCTTTTGGCTGAGAGGATGAAAGAAAAGGGTGTTTCATTCTAGTGGAGATTATTACATAAGGTGATTTGATTTTCTTTTGGCTCTAAATAATGTTAATTGCCTCTGTGTGACATTATGCACTTCTTGATTTGTAGGCGGAACTGTATACTCAGCGAGCAATAGATAACGTTCAATATCTTGGGGATGTTGGGGACACATCCGTACATCTTCTTGAGTGCATTCTACCTCACTGTACGGCTGAACGGTTGAGGGACATTGAGAATTCAACAAAAGTGAGAACATAGTTTCGAGCATTAGTATCATAGGTTAGTTTCCTGCTTGGTTCTATAGAAAGCTTAAGTTACAATTAGTTTCCTTGTAGGGAAGAGATCTTAACCCATTTACAAACAAGTTCTGGAGTAAGCATTTCATACTAAATTCGGTGCTAGGAGAACCAACACTGTGGCCAAGAGAATGAAAAAGACAACATCAATATGAAACTCTTGTACGAGGTAGTCCATTCTCTCTCCCTTTCATGGAATGGAAATTTCATTAATAAGTTTTTTCACACATGAAATACTTGTTCATTGCATTTGAGAAGCTGTATGTTTAGTTGTGTTAAGTATCTTGGGGATGTTGGGAAGGTCAGCCTTTATCTTCTAGAGCGCATTTTACCCCACCGTACAGCTGAATGATTGTTGCAAATAGAGAAATCAACACAGGTAAGTAGGACCAGTAGATGATTTCAATATCCGTAAGCCATGAAAATTCTTGGTTGGATTGAACAAACCTAAGTTGCATTTAGTTTTTGTTTTTTGCAGGGAAGAGATCCTAGTTCTGTGACTAATGAACTGTGGAAGAAGTTTTATGAGCTAACATTTGGTTCTCAGAACACTAATCTTGTGGTTAAGAGGATGAGAGAGAAGAAAGCTTCACGTAAATGGAGAAAGATGTACGAGGTTCTCTGTATTTCTTATTTGTCTACCATCTTTTTCTGGTTTAATCTTCAATTATGTATTTGCCACTTCTCTTCTCATTTACCTATCTCTTGATTGCTTCTCCAGTGGAAAGAGAGAAGAAGAAGAAGAAATATCAGTACTGAAATTGTTGGCTGACAGTTGTTTTTAATGTGTGGTGTGTAGGCAAAGTTGAAGGACATTGAATAAGCTGAAGAGAAGTCAATTGATCGAATTAAGCAACTACATCAAAAAGAAAGTGCTTGTAGTTACCTTGAGTCACCCTTGTCATAACTTCTCGTGCATCTTTAAGTTCTGCTTAAATAACGTTTCTTGTGTTTGTAGTGAAGCTCACCTTGTCTTTCTTTTATTTTCTGAATAGCGAGTCAAATTAATATTTTAGAGCGAGATTGTTTGGGATGCATGTGATGAAGCTAAAGTACAGTGCAGTACCTACTCTCTTATAAGATGTTTGTTATGTAGACCATAAAATGCATAATTAGAAGCTTCAGTTTTCGCTTATTTGATGGTAATTACTCAGCTTTTGCTTGATTTGAAGATTTGATCCCAGTCAGATTCAGGTTGAACAATTTATTTAGTTTCCAAATAATCTCCTTATCAAAAGTCCTGCATTTGATGCTACTAGTTTTGAAGGTATCGCATGCTTTCTGGAAGAAGTTGGCGATTGCAGAGATTAGCATTAGACTTGAGCATCATACGTTCCCATTAGATCCAGTAGAGCTTGTCTTATGCCCTTCCGGAGATGGAACCGGTGAAGAACAGGTGAAAGTCAGAAGGATGACTACCAGAAAGATTGAAAAAGTGACTTCCTATGGCTCAGAGTGCCCTCTTCAAAGATGACGTGGGACTTCCGATTCTGTTTAGTTGACTTTGTCTTTTCGTAAAAGCACTAATCAATCTTTCTTTAGCTAAGTTTTAAAAAAGCACTAGTAGTTCATAAGTGACGAGGTAGAAGATGGAGTTCTTTGTATTCAGTCTCCTATCATCATCATCGGATAAGGAAATGAACTTGTAGCTACTCTATTTCATCATGGGGCAGATTGAATAACAAGATAGGGCCAAAGATAACGACTCTATTACATTTTACTAAAAACAACTGGAAGTTGTATGGTGTTTAGTGTGTGGAGTTTATGTTTATCTATATCATGCACCTGTGCATATTGATTACTTCACTACGTGAATAATAAGCTGTTGAGATCTTGGAAACTTGCACCAATATTCCTATTTAACTAGCTACTATGGAACTGACGTTGTTCATGTTTTCCCACTCCCTGTCTCCTCATTTGATAGTTGATATGGCATTTGCAAGTTTTTCATGATTTGCGATTTGAATGTACTTGCCATATGGTTAACTCTTGCAGGGAAACAAAGTCATCAAGTACGATTCTGCACGGAAGTTCCACCGTTCAGAAGTGAAAGAAGCTTTTTATGGAGGTACCTTTCACAGTTTCCTCTACCTCCATTGTAGTTTCTTGTGGACAATAGATAGAACCTGGCATAGGCTAGCATGTTGAAGTAGATGTAGTGGTACCTCTTTTATCCAAAGCACAAGAGGACGTATATCTTGAGCTGGCGTTGTGACAATTTAACATGT
The DNA here is from genome assembly GCA_033070095.1 of Escallonia herrerae. Taxonomy (NCBI): domain Eukaryota; kingdom Viridiplantae; phylum Streptophyta; class Magnoliopsida; order Escalloniales; family Escalloniaceae; genus Escallonia; species Escallonia herrerae. The sequence goes on along the minus strand of JAVXUP010000477.1, from coordinate 78,701 downwards.
CAACATTTCGTACTTGTATGACATATTCAGGAAGTTAAAACTTACATTTTCATTTTATACAGTGTCAGGTAAAAAAATTTACAGCTTTGAGAAATAATGCAGTGCATAGGAATTTTTGGTATTACTCTATGATCAAATTTATCTTGTTGCATATATAGAGGGATCTACACTATGATATAAGTTATCAACCCTCATTTAATTCTTGCTCGTCTTACAGCACCTCTCCCACGAGAAGACCAGCTGTTTATCGAGGACAGGTATTTCTTCAACTTTCAAGCTTACCACGCCCTCATGGAGGAGATATTTGAAGGCCATGTCAATATTTTAGGCATTTTTGGAAAGTAATACTGCGCATGCTTGTCTATTCAAGAAATACTGAAGATATGTGCCTATGGTGAAAAGGAACCAATTTCTGCACGGTCTATATAAATTGAGGATAGAGACTCTTTGGTTGCAATGTGCATGAATGGCTGATGGCTATCCAGATTTCTTTTTTGCAGTATTGCACATCATTTTTTATGTAGCAATTCTTGTATCACAGCACACAATTACTAGTTCATCATAACTGTTTTTGCATGGAGAGCTCGTCCCTGGCGGTTTTTTTTCGATTGGTTATCTTTTGGTGTTTAGTTGTTTCTTAAAAGGGCAAACATACGACTCCGACCACAATTGTACAGTGCTGTCATTTTCTGAGAGCGTGACTCTGGAAGTACTCTTTACGTTGAGAAAAAAACATCCTGCGTCATATGATCAGAAGTTGTTTTGAAGCGCTTATTATTCAAGAAACACTTCTATGTACCAAAAGAAAAACACTGCTGGTGGAGTACCACATAATCCCTAGCATTGAGACACATGATTGGTCACGGTGGTTCAATAGCCCCTAGTACATTTTCTGGTGGAGCACCACATTATTTTTAAAGCTTTGTAGGGTCGGAGAATTTGATTAGTGCTCAGACTGCAGAGGATATGCGACGCAGATTTGCATCTGGTGAACTGAAGGAAAGAGACAAACAATTGAAGCAAATCTAGCTCTCCGGAGAGCTGGACACGGGTAGAGGCTATCAATGCGATTTAAATCTGGTTGTCACTCCTCAGGTGAAACTAGTTGATGTCTAATGGACGGATGCAGTGTGATTTGAACTAATAGGGAGATTTCTCTAGGTACAAGTAAATGATTTCTTTGCGTTTTGAGAGTTGTTTACAAATGTGTGTTCTGCTTTTCTTGCAGGCAAGAGATCTTAGCCCAGTGAATAACAAATTATGGAGGAAGTACTTTATGCTACAGCTTGGTGCTAGAAGAACCAATGATGCAGCAACAGGATGAGAAAAAAACAAGTTTCATTGACATGGAAACACTTCTATGAGGTTGTCAGTTTCGATCAAGTTTATCTTCTACGATTTTAATTGCCTTCTCTTCTAGCATTATGTACTAGTTGTTGATTTTTTAGGAGGAGCTATATGCTCAGTCTGCCATAGACAAGATGATCTTCTTGGCATCAAAATCTTATATGTAATGAAACCTTGACTTGCACATTTTTTTGGCTCTTAAAGGGTAAAGAGAGTCATGACTAATCAATTGTGTAGGAAGTTTTGTGAGCTGCAATTTGAGGCTAAGAATTCCAATCTCGTGGCGGAGAGGATGAAACAGAAGAAAGTTTCACTTAAATAAATACAATTCTACAAGGACATTGATTTTCTTCTTCTGAATTTTTGGATTTTTCCATTTTCTAGTTATCCACGTCTTGATTGATCGAGGCAGCAAAAGGAAAGAAAAGAAAAGGAAGAAGAATCATATGAGATGATCAGTGTTTTAGGCAGAGTTAAAAGATGTGGAGGTGGCACAACAGAAGTCAAATGATCGAACCATGCAGCTTGATGAGAAAGGGAATGCTTGTGAGTATTTGGAATCCTTACAAATTGCAAATTTGTGTGTTTTATAAGTTTCTTTAGTGCAAACTAAAATTATTGCCTTGTGGATCTTTCAATCAGGTTTCTTCATTCTTGTGCTTGTGGTTAAGCTCATGTTGTCCTTGCTTTTCTTTGAATTTAAGCTCCAACTGAAATCATCTTTTTCATTGGTCAAATGTGGTGGATTTGATCAAGTTAGTCACTTTAGGTCATCATTTGTATTTCTTGAATATAAGTTCATGAATCTCTTTCCCCCTCTGTCTGTCACCAGAACATGTTTCACCGATCAAAGAAGTATGTATCTTATTTGTACCGGACACCATTTGATCTGCATATTTGCAATGCCGTCTTTGTTTGCTTAATATCAAGATTTTCACCAAGTGCATAAGCTTTGTAGGGAAACCAATTTGTGCCGAGTTCCAGCTTGCGGAGAAAAGGAACTTTGATGGAGGTAGTCTTTACATTTCCTTGTTACCCTGTTTTAGACTGGCTTCAACAAATCATCTTTTAGATGTTGGACCAGCTGGTAGCAATACTTGCAATTCCAAGAGAAACTTGATCAACCTGCGTGGTGCTTTGGCCTGAAGCATAGGACTTTTTCAGCATTATTAGTTGTTTTTCCGTTGAAAGATCAGGCAGCACTAATGTTACCCTGGGGAATTCTTGCTGCATAAAACATTCCATGGTTCTACTCTATGTGTTTCTAGCAGTGAATTTTGATCCAGTGGAATATGGTAATCGGTTGGTCACGAAACTTTTGTGGATGTCTATACAATGAGATATGTGAAAATTGTTCTTTTCTTTTTCTGGACAGGCTTGAGGTGAGAAGTCTTGCAGTGCAAAACCATGGGTATTAGTTTGAACAATCTACTGCACTTATTGTCTTAGTTCAGAGCAGAGCATGCAGATTTCCCAGGACTGGTTCCAACTTTACCAGAGGGGAATTATCTGAAGGCCCAGCAAATATAGGGCTTCTATGAGTGTGTAAGTTTTACCTTTTACAATTTGACAGTATGACGAATCTTGGTTGCAATTTTTTGGCAAACCATCTTATCTTCCGGGCCTTGATATTATGTCTAATCAACCGTTGCCTCTTCCGGTGATGGATTACTTGCTATTTGTTCTTATTATGGTTAAAATTTTCAAGTCCTCTACGAAATAGATTCAGATATAAGATAAGGTACTCCTAGTACTTGTAAATCTTATAGTTAAAATTTTCAAGTCCTCTACGAAATAGATTCAGAGGTAAGATAAGGTACTTCTAGTATTTGTAATTTTGCTTTGTTCGAGTCTCACCTTGCATATTCATCTTCATTAACACGAGAAAAAAAGATGATCTTTTTGGCATCAAAATTACGTTTAAATGAATCCTCAACTTGCACATCTTTTTTGGCTCTTAAAGGGAAGAGATCTTAGACCAGTGGCTGATCGATTGTGTATGAAGTTTTGTGAGCTACAAGTTGAGGCTAAGAATTCCAATCTTGTGGCTGAGAGGATAAACAGTAAAAAGTTTCATTTAAATGGATACAACTCTACGAGGACATCGATTTTCTTCTTCTGAATTTCGAGTATATAATGTTGGCCTTTCCATTTTTTAGTAATCCACTTCTTGATTGATTGAGGCAGCAAAAGGAAAGAAAACAACAAGAACAAGAAGAAGAAGAATCATATGAGGTGATCAGTGTTTTAGGCATAGTTAAAAGAGTTGAAGGCGGCACAGCTGAAGTCAAATGATCAAACTATGCAATTTGATGAAAATGAGGACGTTTGTGAGTATTTGGAATCCTTACAAACTGTAATTGTGTGTTTTATTAGGTTCTTTATTATTGCCTGCTGCATCTTGAAGTTATGCTCAATCAGGTTTCTTTATTCTTGTGCTTATGGTTAAGCTCATTTTGTCCTCTTTCTTCTTTAAATTTAAGCTCAAACTAAACTCAACTTTTTCATTCGTCAAATTTGGTGGATTTGATCAAGTCTCTTGGTTTAGCTCATCATTTGTATTTCTTGACTATAAATTCATTAAACCCACACTGTTTGTCACAATTTCATGTTTCACCGATCAAAGAAGTCTGCACCTTACTTGTAACGGACACCATTTGATCTGCATATTTGCAATGCTGTCTTTATTAGCTTAATATCAAGAATTTCACCAAGTGCATAAGCTTTGTAGGGAAACCAATTTGTGACGAGTTCCAGCTTACGGAGTAAAAGGAAATTTCATGGAGGTAGTCTTTACATTTCCTTGTCGCCCTGTTTTAGACTGGATTTAACAATTCATCTTTTAGGCGATGGACCAGGTGGTAGCAATACTTGCAATTCGAAAGAGAAACTTGATCAACCTGTGTGGTGCTCCGACCTGAAGCATAGGACTTTTCAGCATTATTACTGGCTTACCAGTGAAGATCAGGTACCACCAATGTTACCCTGATGAATTCTCAGCTCATAAAACATTCCGTAGTTTGAAAATTCTAGTGTACTTCTTGTCTTAATCGTACTATACCAGAGGGGAATTGTGAGGAGGCCTAGCAAATATAGGGCTTTCATTTGCTTTTTACAATTTTACAGCATGACAAAACATGGCTGCAATTTTTCGGCGAACCATCTCATCATCCGGGCCTTTAAATTTTGTCTAATCAACCGTTGCCTCTTAAAAATATTTCAAGTCCTCTACGAAATAGATTCAGATAATCAGATATACGATGTGGTACACCTACTACTAGTAAATTTGCTTTCTTCGTGCATATGCCATGGGTCATCAATGGAGTCATTTGGGGCGACAAATAGAAGGCCCTTTGACTGTAGCTTACAAAAAGCAGCAAGGCCATGCTGCATCACGGGTGAGCCTGTGAATTCCGAACTCTTTGGTGCAGCCTTCCAGGGGCAGAAAACAATCAAGTCCATTAAATCACAAAGGAGACGTGATTTATGACGGCCGTGCTCTCAATTCTATTTACCTCAAAAAAGGATCTTAAAACGGAGCCCAAGCTGAGGTGAACAAAGTTGACATCAGATGGGTATGAACTCCAGTAAATCATTCCCAACGTAGTTGTTTGTCCAAATAGAATGTACAAATGATTGCCAAATTCTTGAAATGTAACAGAAAAATTGGATAACAAATGTCAAATTAGACCAATTTGGTATGATACCTACTTGGGGATGCAGTCATGAAGAGAGTTTTTGTTGTATGTTGCTTACTTCCTATAGAATGTCAGTGGCTCGCTTAGAATTAAGGTTAAGCAACGTATGCCCGTACCATGAATTACTAGCTTTTGCACCGGCAATTGTTGTGTCAAATCATAGTGTATGCTCCGTGAAATTGTACTTGAGAAAACCCAGAATCTCACATGAGTATTTTACTATTTTTTTCCGTGCACAAGGGGGAGATTGACTTGCAAGAGATTACAAAAGAAAGGATTTTCTCATTATTTACCACAATCTATCAACATTTGTTGAAGTTTCTTCTCTTCGGAAGGCAAATCTATGGTGCATTCCAACTAATTCTTTGCCTACTGGCCAAACACCCTGTCTCCTTGTTACCCTTTACCTCCATCCTGTCCAAATTTAATTTTGCAAACAATAAGAGGTCGTCAAGTCCCTATCCAAGCATGCGCTGTTATTTGCCAAGGCAACTTGATCAGCCTTTTAGCCAAAACAATGGGGATTTGGGAATATTGTTATCCAAAAGAGTTTGTTAAGACGCTGCATCAAATGGTCGCCACCAAAACAAAATAGACACGGGAAAGGTACAAGGGTTCCTCATGATCGACAGTCCAAAAGAGATGTTAAGCTCGAGTTAAGCTGGGTAATAGTGAGCTCCACCAGAAAATTTGCAGAAACCTCTTGCAATCGAGTTCGTAAGTGGACAAAATTCAACACACTCAACGCATTGACTTGCCAATCGAGACAGAGTTGAGCTACCCGATTGCGACGCTCATGGAAGGTTGCGCAAACTTTTCATGTTAAACTTTAGGGTAAATTACACAAAACTCTCATGAGGTTTGTCATAATTATACTCCACCCCCTATCTTTAAAAATTACACTCCGTTCTCCTGAGGTTTATACTCGCATTACATTCAACTACACACTTTTAACGGCAGGCCCAACTCCGTTTCAAGATTCCTGACACACTACTTTATGCAATTTTCATACCTAAAATACATCACTTTGTAACATTTTATAACAAAAAATACATATACTGTTCTCCCAAAAAAAATAAAAAATACAAGTACTCTACAAAGGGTCCATTCCTAAACAAACCCTAAACGCCGTATAACATGGCGTTGCTGGGAAGCGGTGCCAATACGAGGTGCTGGGCTTGGCCGCGACTGCACCGCCGACGAGATCCGCTCCGCCTACTGTCTGCTTGCCCTCCAGCGCCACCCGGGACAAGCTTGCCCAATTCGGCGTCTCCTCCGCCGAGGCCATCGCCGTCTTCCAGGAGCTTGCCGCTGCCTACGAGGTCCTCTCCGACCCCAGCGCTACTGTGAGTTTTGTGTAATTTACCCGTTCTTGCGGTTTAGATGCGAGGTCCACTTAGATGCCCATATCTTACCGTTCAGATGCCCTTTGGGTTGACGGGTTGAACATGGCAATGGTGCTTTTGCGAATTGACTGTAAAATTAAGCCATTGCACGAACCATATACATCAGTGATGTTGGAGTTTTCAAACCGGGTGTCAAGTTCAGTGGCATTTTGCAGTGAATCGTGTTTTATAGAGCAAAGGGTGCCTCTACCTTTGAATATTAGGGCCAGAATGGAGCTGGTTTTGATGGACCGATTGAGACGCATCTTGATGAACTTCGGGCCGTCGATCGAAGCGCACCACGGCTTTGAAACGCATCTGGACCGTAGAAGAGACTTGACTGGCAATTGAATGAGTATGTCGGTGATTACATTAGATGGAAGGTCTGGCATTTTGGGTCTAATGGAGGTTTAGGATTTTTGTAAATTTCAACCAAATTCCAATAAAACATTGCCTGAAGGACGTTCATGTCTTTTTGTATTGTACTCTTAACACCGTAAGAGAAAAAATTACTTTTTGAGCGGAGTGTAATTTTTAAAGATATGGGGCCGGAACCCCAAGGAGTGGTGAAGATGGCAAGGAGCCTTGAGGAGTGACCTCGAGGTCCCGAATTCGATTCCCCATACCAACGGGTTATATATGAATTGCAGTTCTAACTATATCCCAAAAAAAAAGATATGGAGCCGGAGTGTAATTATAGCAAACCTCAGGGGAGTTTTGTATAATTTACCCTAATCTTTAAATCCATATGCAGCTCAGCTAATGGAGATAAATGCACAAAGCTGAAAGATTAGCCTCAACGCCGAAGGATATATGGCCTTTGCCAAAGGAGTGTAGAGCGTTTCAGAAGCAGGAGCCAAAGAAAACATTGCTTTGGCAACGGTGTTAGCCACAAACTAAAAATATTACAAGAATGCAGCAGCGTACCCAAAATGAGAGAGAAAGCATGGTCATGGATTTATCCAGGCTAGTAATAAAAAATACACAGACGCAGTAATGCATGGAGTTATCAATGCTGGTAACAAAGATCGTGTAATGAACAGTCTCTCAAACGAGGGGTGGAGGGCAAAGTTTTACACGGAATTACCCGGTTCAAATCCCACAAGAAAATTGCTGAATCAGCAAACGAATTCTAAATACAAATTTTCACGTCCCTAAAAGCACCTCTTTATTTATCACATTAGAAGACAAGAGACTCGGCAAGCAGGAACTGGTGAAGTGAGACCTGAGAGTAATCAACGATAGAGGCTTTCGGATCTAAGGTTCTCTGCAATCTCAGTTTCCCATCTGTCTCCGTTCTCAAGCAGCTTCTCCTTGTCATATAGAAGTTCCTAGGATACAATGAGATAAGAGTATAAGTTGAATTTATCTTTCCAACAGCAATCCCAGCAGGGGACAACTAAAATAAGAGCTAAACCTCATGGGTCTCTGTCGCAAATTCAAAATTGGGCCCTTCAACTATGGCATCAACAGGGCATGCTTCTTGGCAAAATCCACAGTAGATGCACTTCGTCATGTCAATGTCATACCTGGGAAAAGCTGACATGAGAGAGAGAGAGAGAGAGAGAGAGAGACTAAACTGCGAACACGATGTTTACCTTGTAGTTCTACGACTCCCGTCTTCTCTCTCCTCGGCTTCAATTGTTATTGCTTGGGCTGGACATATCTATTCCAGGACCAACAATTTAAGAGAGAATTTGTAAGTAGAAAAGCCATGTCAACGAAACAGGAGTGAATAGTGTCAAAGAGAAAAACACGCCCAAGAAGAGGACCGCTATAACGAAATATAATAGATAACCATTAGGGAAAATATTAGGGGAAAAATAGCGAAGGTGACATTCAAAATCTCCTTCTGGCTGTTGACACGTAATTCAAGATATATAGAACTCAAACCACAGTGGTGTAGCCAACACTCAAAAAAGTCTATCTCGAACACGATCAAGTATGTTGGAAGTTTTAACATAATCATATTAGCATACATCTGGTGGACCCAGGTTAAGGGAAAATAAAATGGACAGATATGAAATAATACCCAGCGTCTTCCTTATTTGATATACCTAGATTAAAACGTGTAGAAGCCCAAAATTCACTTTTACAAGCTTTGAGTTCATAAGTGACCAGAGCCTTACAGCTTCACACAATTTACAGGCAATGCAACGTTCCTCTCCAGTTGGATAACGTCGGAGGGCATGTTCTCCACGAAAACGAGGGCTCAAAGGGCCCTTCTCAAACGGATAATTGATCTGTGTGACAAAAGATTTTCATCAGATTCTACTCAACAATAATCAAAGCTGCCCTAATACTCACAAAGAGACACTCACCGTAACTTTCTTCTCAAAAAAATACTTGAGGGTCAGCATCAAACCCCGAACCATTTCAGTGAGGAATAATGTATTTATGCTCCGCTCAAAAACTGCATGTAACAAAAAAGAATCAGGAACTCCCAATTGCAGTCAGTATGCCACAACAGTGTGGCAACAATACTCCTTCATAAGACCTCACCAGCACTCCAATCTTTCGACATCTCCTTTGCAAGCTTTTCTCTTTCTTCATCATCTGTGGTTAGTGGAAATAAAAGTAGAGAAGGGGTCTTAAAATATCAGCCAAGACACGTAGTAACCTGCTGAAAGCTGTGCCTAACTGCATTAAACCACCCTACAAACTATATGCAATAGAGATATGTCCACACTGTTAGAAGCTTGGATAGAGAGCTCAATTTAAAGATCCATAAACAAATGAACCTTTCTGTCTGGTGCAGAGCTTTTAACATGTTAAATACAGTAGGAACATTCTAAAACAAGAGAGCAAACTGTCAACTACGAACATGAGTTAAATAAAGAAGGGAGGAAATAAAGACACTATAAAAATTATAAAACGAAAAGAAAGTGCGGGAAGGAACAAGGGTTGCAGAATCAAAGCTATCCAAAGGGAAAAGAAAGGTTAGGAACCACGAGAAAGTAACAATCCAAACTTCAATCTATATCGCAGTGTTTTCACTTTGCAGCATGAAATTACAAAAAATGGTCAGCGCCTGAATCATGTATCTCCTCCAAGAGCATTCAAAAGTTTACTAAAATGAGTTTGAAAACTTCACAGACCCCTTCACCCTCACGGACTCACCCCCAACAGAAAAACCTCTCAAGAAGGAGAGCATACAGACAATGAAAGGAGTTGATGTTTTCTCAATATGGTCATTTACATACTATGGCATAAAGATAATCATGTTCCTTTCCCTAAACGAGCATATGGAGGGGAGGTGCACCAGCCTGACTAGCTCTTCTTTATTTCTTCCACCCCCCCCCCCCCCCCCGGGCTCCCCTCCTCCCCCTCAGTTTCTGCGTAGATGGCAACCCAAAAACTATTCTGAGTTGTGAGACACCTAAGAGGAAAAAGATTTTGACTAGCAGGTGCCCATGCATGAGGATGGGGAGACGTTTAGTCACGTGCTATCCAATTATCAGATATCGCCGCTTTTTTGGGTATTCAGTGGGGGAGTAGCCTTTGGTCATGCAAATAAAGCACACCAGGAATTCAAAGATAATTTTCAGGCTTTAAATATAAGACAACAGACTGCCTAACTCTTTCATTCCAACTTTTGTTTTGGTGTGTAACGGGGGAAAACGGATCAGGCCGAATATGTGGGGCACCTTAAACTTGTCGAGAACTATCTGACAAATAAGGTGAATAACAAATCCAATATCTAGAGCAATGGGAAGCCAATATTTTTAACAATGACATGGTCCCTACTCATGGGATTTCAACCAATTAATACAAACAGGCAGTAGGTAGTTTACTGGTCAAAACAACAATAATTATAAGGTGATTCCAATCATCTTTGAGTCAAAGCAAAAAAAAAGCTGAATAATCCGTAAATTGTGCTCAGTAATACAACTCACATGTTTATGCATACGATAATTGTAACACATGTGCATACACCCAGGTAACAGATGAGATGAGAGCATATCAGACCTCTATCAGTGGAAAATGATTGCTTGGTAGCAAATGAACGCGCAACAAAGTAGGTCCCATAGCTGTTGGGGCCCTGAAATGGTTGTCCCGCAGCAGCCTAACAGAAAGAATATATTGTATATTACTCGGAATTTTACGCAACACCTCGAGTGGATACAGACAATTAGATATTTGTAAACAACAATGTGTCAGTTACAAGACTTCCAAAACATGACAGTGCTTCTGGTCCATGAAGACAATGACATGATAGCTCTAAGTACCGCCAACATATCAATGAGAGAGTAGGAGAATGAAAAAATAGAATCCAAGCATGCATAGTTTAGTTCCCTCAACACATCCTTGTGAGAGCGCACCTTATCGGCCATTTATATAACACTAAACAGCAATAAATAAAACTTACAAAAAAGTTGTGGTATCCGGCCAACAGAATTTGGCCATACAGGTTTCAAACAAGGCTTTGCTGTTTAAGATCAGTAAAGGTCTGTATTGCAGACACTTGGATAGTACGCTCATATCCGTCCCCTTTTACTCTTTTAGAACTTCTAGGACAGGACTGAACATGTAAACATGGAGTTTACTCATTTTTTGCCCTAGTTTTGCGACCAAAACTGATTTCATCGGTAGTTATTTTTCAAGATCAATTCAAATGTTTTACATGTTCAAGTGCTATCCTACAAATAATCAGAGAGTCATGAAACGTAGGGAGAATTATCAGTTGAAATAGTTAATTCATTAAAGTCCTAGTCACCTAGTTACGGATAAAAGATATCCATACAGACAGAGTTGACAACTTATCCAAGAATAAACCAGACAAACAGAGGCAAAAACTAAAAACTAACTGAACGATTATCTAATCTGCGATGCCAGGCACCGTTAAATAGGGGTAAAAGCATAAACAGGTTTAGCGTGGGCTTCAATGTGATTCGGTAACCCTAAAAAATCGACATGAGAGCATATAAACAATGTTCAGATACACGGAGAGAGATAATTAGGGCAGAGGGGAGTTACGAGCTGACGAGAGCGGAGGACAGCGAGAGACTTGCGAGCCAAGATGGCGGCCATCGGAGATTCGTGCTTCGCGAGATTCGATTGATGAGGAAACACGGCCTGAATGAAGCCTGCAAAGATGAAATGGCAATCCCCACTTTCACAATAAGATCGATCAGTCCTTGTGATGCCCAAGAGGGTGCGTTTCGGAAAACTTTTACCAAACGATGTCGGTTTGACGGTTAGAGCACTCGTGGCTTCGGCTAGACCAAAGGCGAGGTTTGGCTTCTGGTCTTTTATCTAATCTGTAGTTAAGCAATAACTCTGGAGCACTAATTTTATCATTTGAGTGTGTCATTAAATGTTTTAATTAAGACATTTTTAGTGAGAAAAACAGAATTTTATTTATTTATTTAGATAATAAAAGTGAAGCTCAACATATTGGCCTGAATGTTGCATATTTTTGTTTACTTTTTTACTACATTACTAGCATAACATAAACTAAGCCCGATATGAAAGAAGTTTTTATCTTAAACACCTTCGTATCTCCCATAAATTGTTCATATCAACAAGAACAATTAAAATTGACTTCGCTTCACAATATCTATAATGCATTTTCCTCTTATTTTTATTTTTATTTATTTATTTTGTAAAATCTAGTAACTTCATCGATATATAAAAAATGGTAAGTTACACAAAAAAAGACAAGGCCTAGCGCAGCGCCTACCAAAATAATGCAAAAAACTAACTCTACAAAAGATTTTGCATACAGATAGCAGTAACTCTTTTTCAACGGGATCAACATCAAACAAAACGAAAATTGAAAAGTAAAGTTACATGTTCCATCAAGTGGAACTACGACTCAACTCAGATGAGTATTGTACATTGTGACTTTTTGTGTCTCTTCGAAGTTCTTTTCGACTAATTCGTCTCTATATTTCGTGGCTTTCTTGGTCTTGTAACACCAATAAGATGAGCACTGGTAGGAAGAGTGGCATAAACCAAGCAAGAGTATCGAGAATTTAGTTTTGAAAGTAAAGATGAAGTGCATTCTATTAAATGGCATAACTAGCAAATGACAAAACCCCTATTTTCAACTTGATGCGGAAGCGGCACTGCAACAAGCATTGTAAATATACATGTATTAAAATCAATTGCGATTCTTAGTTCCCTGTAATCGGTTGAAGAAACAGGGTTTTCATTTTTAGAAGGCATGCTGAGAACTATAGGGTTGATAGAGGAATTATTGTTAATGATGGGTTGATAAACTTACCCACCACCACCCCCTCCCAAAAAAAAAAAATAAAAAAAAATACACCCCAATGTAATTCTTGCAATGTGTATCGGTTAGAGTTGATGAGTTTGCTACAAGATTAGTGTTATTCATCCTGTTTTATGTTATAACAACGGGTAGAACCATTATTGTGTCTACTAATATAGATAGCCTAATGGAAATTTTAGAAACAAAACCCCAAAAAGGGAGTAAATAAAAACTCTTGAAATTAATTGGGCTTCTATCTTTAAAAAAAAAAAAACTACCCCCCTAAAACTACCCCCCTCTCTCTGTGTACACAACCACCTACTTCCTCCGACCTTCGTCACGACAGTCGGGTTCCTCAAACATGTGATGGCATGGTAGCCTTGGTTTTCTTTGATTTGTTTTTCTTTCTTGTGATTTCAATTATTTTTTATGGGATGTGGTTGTGCCTTCGATCGCCAGTTATGGGTAGCTCTTCATTCAATTGTCGTTCCAGTGCTAATCGTTTGTACGAGGATAGGTGTGGTTTTGAAGGGTAAGGCTGTCAGGTGTTGGTGTAGCTGTCAGCCAGTAGTGGTAAGTGGTTGTGGGTAAGTTTGCGGATTTGGTGATGGCTTGTTGGTTGGTTTCAAGGCTGTGGTGGGAGTGGTGGTCCCGGTGGTTCGGGATAGGTTGGTAAGTCTTTATAAGGGCATATTTGTTTTAGGGTTATTTCTCATTTACCCCCTTGTTGATCCCCTTTCCCCCTTTTTGACATAAAGGTTTCTGTTTGCTTGGTGGTGAAGGGTATTGTTGCACCGGTATTGGCTTTGTTGAGTTTCGGTTGGTTGGGTTGCTCTACGGATATGTAGTGCTATGGATTCGGCATATTGGTGGTGGCACAGTGCCGCTGCTTGTGGTGATGGTTATTGTGCTGTTTGTATTGTCAATGGCAATTAAATCCGAAGATGGTCAACGACGGGGTTATGGACGACTAGTGATGGGAAGTTCCGACTTGATAATAGGTGGTGGAGTGATGAGAAGTTTCAACTTGATAATAGGTGGTGGATACTGAATAACAGGTTATGCTCGCTGGAGCTGTTATGTAGTGTGGTGGCCTATAGACATGTGTCCTTGTGTTGTCTGGTGTTGAACACGTGTCTATGTGTCAACCGTGGACAATGAGTGGTTATCGGCTGTTGGCCAACCTCAGTTGCATAGGTGCGGCAAGTGGTAGCTTTCTTGTTAGTTTTTTTTTTTTTCCAATTTCAAAAAAAGGAGGAAGGAAATCTATTTTGTTATTATTGCTTATCTTATGTTGTTGGTGGTTTTTCTAGTATGTTATTTACTTTTTGTTTAGTTATTACCGGATGAGGTTGTCGTTGGCCTATGCGGTGGACCGTCTATGCCTCCACGGGCATCATTGCTTTGTATACTTTTATTAATTAAAAAAAAACTTTTTGAAATGCATTCTCCAAAAGCTCTGTTAGCAATAGAAAAACGAGAGAGAGACTTTTGCTGTTTAGGGTTTAAAGGCAAGGCGATACTTCCCCTTGCTTTCCTACATTTTCTGTATCTCCAAAAATCTCTATATCGATCAGAAACAATAATGGCGTCGGCGTGCAGATCAGCTTTAACGGCCGGTGCGAGGACCTTCGCAGCTCGATCAAGTTTAATTACCAGAACCCGAACTCCCAAGCCAATTCCGGCCTCTCCATTCTCCTCATCTACTCGAGCCACCCCCTCCGCCGCTTTAAGGTAACAATACACACATGCACACAAGTACGGTAGTTCGGTAAGGGTGTGTTTGTTTACATTCTCATCTTCATTTCGATTTTCAGGGTTGCGGCGGTTTTGGGAAGCGTCGAGTCAATGATGCCACTTCACAGCGCCATTGCCGCCGCTCGTCTAAAGTCTAGCATCGCCGTTGATTCCGCCTGCTGGAGTTTTCTTTCTCAAGGTATTTAACTTATTTCCGTTCACTTCTTACGGCCTGTAATTTTTTTTTGGAATATGTGTTATCCGGATTTTACAGACACTGTCGAATCTCCAAGGTTGCGACTGACACAGTAACTGTTAAAGAGTATTGGCTTATTCGGCATCCGTTCCCCTCTAGCTTCTTTCAAAATCCTAGGATAGATTTGAAGTATATGTGGAAATTGAATTGAACTAAAATAGCAGTCACGGAGTAAAAAGTGCCGTTCGACAAGCCAAGCTAGGTAAGAACTCTGCGTAAAGTCAATGTCTACATTTACTAAATATATCCCTAGAACCCGCAAAAAGTCTAAGGGAGGAAATCTAACGAAATAGATGAAATTTATGAACACTGTTAGTTATAGTATTGATTTTCAGACTGCATAAAATTGGGATAGAGATTCTTTTTTCTCTTTTCAAATGTTACGTAGAATCTACGGTGTGGGGTAGTATTCATAATTTATTCTGGATAACAGATTTCGGCATGTCATGTGAATTCTGACTAGTTGTTCCCCTTGATGCTATAGGACTTGGTACACCATTGTGACAAAGATTCGCAGGAGTAGTACAGTGCAATAAGTGCATAGGTCTTGTCCTGCATGATCTTTGAGAAGGAAAAAGTCTTTGAAGCTTCGAATTTTATGGTTTTGAAATCATTAGCCTGTGCTAGATTTGTTAGACTGAATCAGTTACTGATGTTATTTATTAATAACGGTCTGTTGACATTCTGATTGCTTTTCTTCAAGAGACTTATTTCTTTGACTTTTTTGATCAAGTCTGGTTACCATCATGTATGACATAGTGGTTTGTTTTGGCTGGTCCTCTTTATTGATCATTTCATCTAAGTTTGGGGTAGTTGCAACATCATATCTTAGTGGACAAAAGCTTGAAGGTTTTGTTCTTCTGGAATCAGGTTCATGTCTATAATAATCTAGTGAAGAAATTAACTGCGACTTCTGTACACAGGACTAACTTTGTTGGTCTTACTTGGCATTCAAAATCTGTTGCCAATGGCATACATTTGTTATAATTTAAAGGGAAGTAGCAATTTTGTTTCTTTTCTTTTCCCATGACGAGGATGCTAAAGTATTTGACCTTTAGGTCTCAATAGTTAAATCGCCATTGAATATTGAATTAGGCAAAGGCAATTTTGTTCATATGGTCTAACCAAAGCTTGATTTGTTCTGCTTCTTGCTGTTCCATCTGTCGTGCTGAAGCTCCAAGAGGTCAACACAAAGTGCAAAAATGAGTCTGCTGCAAATATCTTCAAGAGAGAAAATGTCCCAAAGTATCTCCGACTCATATCTTTAGCTTTTTATCAATTAGTTGAACTGGGTGTGAGCCCGCTTCATATAGAGAGAGGAGGAGGAGGCAAAGAGATTAGCTGGTGTGGGTTGGCACATAGTAGAGTATCCAAGTAAAAGGGTTGTAATTTGGTGCGCAACGTGTTCCTAGATGTCTCTCGGGAGAAAGAGATTAAGGGCGGAAGAAAAATTCCAAGTGCAGGAAAATGGAATGAACAGTGTAGAGATAAGTAGAGCCTCTCAGGATTGTTTGCCATAAAAGGGTTCGTGAAGAGAGAGGAGGAGGCAGAGAGATTAGCTGGTGTAGGTAGTTAGCACCTAGTAGGGTATTCAAGTAAAAGGGTTGTAATTTGTGGCGCAATGTGTTCCTAGATGTCTCTTGGGAGAAAGAGATTAAGGGCGGAAGAAAAATTTCAAGTGCAGGAAAATGGAAGGATTAATTACACCCATGTCCCCGAGGTTTAGGTGAAATTACACGCGTGTCTATAAGTTTGAAAAATAGGCACTTATGTCCTTTGACCTAACGGAAATACTAAAATACATAACAATTTGGATGCAATGACCAAAATGCCCTTGTTATGTATATTTTCAATTAGGGTTTGGAATCCTAATGTCCTTGAAAGTTAGGTTTTCCAAATTCTAATTTAGGGTTTCCAAAGCCTAATTTAAGATTTGGGTTTTTAAATTAGGGTTTCAAACAGCCACACACTACCCTGACGCCGTCCTTCCCCCACCCGTTTACCCCGCTGCCGTCCCTCCCCCACCTGTTTGCCGTGCTGCCGCTTCTACTTTAACCACTCAGAGCTGAGTCCATATGGGAAAAATTAGAGTCCCGTTCTTGGCCGCTTTAACCGCTCAGAGCTGAGTCCATGTGGTAGAAATTAGAGTCCCGTACTTGACCAGTTTGCAATTTTCTATATACTGAAATCACCGACACTAGCAATTTTCCACCAGAAAAGGAAGCCTATACTGAATTCGATTCACCCGAAAAGGAAGCCTTGCACGGAATTCAGTTCACAAATTTGATTCATGGCAGCCCCGTTCATGCCGCGGCGCCGCAACTATCCCGTTTACAATACCAGCCCCACGCTCACCCACTCACCCCCACCGCGAGCCAGTGTCGCGACCCCCAAAGTCATCTCTGTACCAAACGACCCACCACTGTGTCCAATCAAGTGGCTAAAGTTACAGATCCATGATTTGGTGGCTTTGATATATTCATGTTTGATTGCTCGTGTACAAGGCTGTTGGCAATGGCAGCAGTGGGGTGGATGGAGGGTGGGGGACGGCAGTGGCTTGAGGGGGGAGGGTGGGGGCGGTGACAGGTGAGAAAAAAGTGGGGGCGGCGATGGGGTGAGAGGAGGGTGGGAAAACCCTAATTTGGAATGAGGATTTTTAAATTGTTATGTAGTATATACTTTGCATATACAAAATAAGGGCGGTATTGTCATTTAAAAAATACGGACCGATGATATAAGTAAATACGTATGTTTTTTTTATGGATCAATGATGGAAGGACACGGCTGTTACCTTTTGAAACATTGTATTTGTACCCTTGACTATAATTTCACCCAAACGGACACGAGTGTAATTAACCCAAAATGGAAAGAACTGCTCAAGAGATAAACACTCTCTCAGGATTGTTTGCCATAAAAGGGTTTCTTGAATTTTAATATTCTTCACCATTGAGTCTTCAAACATGCCAGTCTAACATTTTCTCCCACCATGAGAACCCACATTTGCTTCCTTAATCTACTATCAAAGGTATACAGCCTTTCTCAAATTGAATTGTGGTTCGATTTGGAGGTCAAAAATCAATAAATATGGTCTCGGTTGATTAGGATCATTTTATTCTTGTATAAAGAAACTGGCGGGTAGCAGTTTGGGTGTTTGGTTTTGATTGTAGTTCTGGTGCGAGGGTGATGGTCCAGTGGTGATTGGTTCTGAACTCCAAGTGGTTCCTAACTGTTGAATGGTGCTTGGTGGGGTTTGATGGCTGAACGTGACACTGGTGCTGGTTGTGCATAAGGGGTGGGGAACCCGTGATCATGGCAGGGGTTAGGGTCGTCTATTGGACAGTTATATAGGTGTTAGAAATTCAGGCAAAAAGGTATGTGTCTATGGTTTTAAAAAAAAGATAGAAGCAAAATTTTAGCCTAAAGCGATTCGTAAGAGTGCAACTCACGCCCAAAATTGCTAGTGGGTGCTTAACTTTTCACACTGGTCCCTTGTAGATACAATGCAGGAAATGGTTAAACTTCATTTGTTGCATTAGTATCATCAATCACACAATCGATTGTTGATTCAGTCGTTCTATAATGTTGTCATAGAACAGTAAGAAGCAATCTAAGCAACACAATGGTAACAGTAAGAAGCAATCTAAGCAACACAATGGTATCAGTCACCCCTCAAAACATCACTCGTTTGTAAGCTCAATTTATATCGACCTTGTGTTTGAGTGACATCTCTGTCCTTTTTATGGTGTACCCTTTCCTCTCAAGATAGAATGTGCTTCACTACTCGATCGTTCTTCCGTTTTGGTGAAAGTTTCACCCACTGATTGATCTTTAAATTTTTCTTTGTGAACATTCCATAGACTTCGCAGTTCCTCGGTGAAAAGGACTTGCTGCTGCAGTCACTTCAAAACAACCTGGCTTGCATTTGTACGGCTTCCCTTCTATTTATTCCACCGGGCCACCACCTCCAATTAGTTACTTCCAATCTAGGATACTCGCATGATACAGAAACTTATTGCTGCTACGTCTCAAGATTCCATGAGGTAGGAGTCCTTTGTGTATTTTCACTTCATATGGGACTTGTTCTGACTTGTGTTGGACTCTTATTGTCAGGTTGAAACACCTCCCTTCTCCGGTTTTTCTATGTCAGCTCTTTGGAGCTTTGATTTTGTGTCACGGTTTTGAGTTAAATGAGCTCAGATTCCCACATTGTTAAATGCTAACTGAAAGTTTCACAGTTGATGCAGCCATTATTTTTGTAGCCTTTGGATATCGATCGCTTGATATGTTCTTGCTAGATTGTTCTAAATAGAGATTTCATGCTATATGTTAGGCTGTTCTATAGCTTTCGGACTTAGATGTTCTATATACACCGTATGGCTCATGGGACTGACTATTACTGGCGTCTTAGGTAAGCATCGCCATCCCGCGGCTCCCCATTCGTAGAGGAGGAGTTCACTCATAGTAGTAAAGCATGGCGCTAATAACTTTCTTTCCCCGCTTGCCTTTGTAATAATGTTGTAAATCGTTAAGGTTGTTTCTAGAGACTGCTTACCTATCATCAGACTAGGCAAGGAAGTCAACTTAACTGGAAGGTTCAAAAAGTAATGTGGAAGACCAACTCGCTCTTTACCTCACCTGAAGTTGCTTTCTCCATGATAGTGGTTCCAAAATTTCGTAGGTCCTTAGTCAGATATCCAAACTACGTTCTAGCCTTAGCCATTGCTGCATTTGTACTTTCTTCTCTGCCAAAATGAGAATTTTTTTAGCTTTATTTTTACTGGTACAGACACAGAGACACACACTTTCCTCGATTTAATTGGTCACAAAGGATTGGTGGGTCTCTATGAGAGTCAGTTTGTGCTGCAAGTCTATTGGTGATGAGCTTGCAGTCAAGATGCAATAACCCCCGGGGAGTTAGGTTAGAGATGAGTTGGGAGTCTTCGGACTTCTCTTGGATCTAGCTCCCCTGCTGTAACAAGGGGTGTCGGAGAAAAGGTACTAAACATTTGTAGCGACAAATATTCCACTGGTTGTTTCTAAACCAACAAAACCCCCGCTGCAATGGAATCTCACTTGTGGAGATTTGTTGACTAAGTAATTCACTTGTTTCAAAATGGAATTTCAATTCTTCGGCATGTTACTTGAATTTCAAAAATCAGATCAGCTAAAAGTGAGTTGATGCAGTTAAGTCTTCTTATGTAAACACTTTGGTGTTTACCTCTCTTTTTTTCATGATTTACGTTCTCTTTCGGTTAAGATTTTATGTGATTACGCACTTTGTGCTACTTATCTTACGGAGTCAACCTACGGTTGAAGTGGGCTAGTGTCCTATGCCTAGGGGCGCAAGACGCAGGTGCATGCTTTTTTAATGGACTATGCCTAAGGCTACGCGAGGTGCAAACCTTGTGCTGCTCGGGTGCGCCCTGCTAGCAGAAGGAGCGCGCATAGGCGTGCCTTTTTATAACCATGAGCTCAACCAAGTCTTTGGCATTAATCATTCTGTTAATTTTGCCTAACCAGTAATCAAAACGTACTTAACTGTTCTATGCATGTAATTTTTGGTCTAAGAACGACTCCGAGATATGATGGACAGCTAGTGAATCCTATACAATTGACAGCTGTTAAATGAAGGGAACATCAGTAGGCAGTTTTGACCAACAGCGGTTTCATATTTCAACAGACGGTACTTCCAATCCGTTAAGCATTTATAAGGGTGAAAGCATGTATCTAAAGTAAGTCACTTAGGGCCGATGATTGAGGAGAGGCAACTGCCAAGATGGCGTCGGAAACGGGCGTGAAACAAACCAAGCTTTATTTATTTATTTATTCTTTTTTGATACAAACGAAGCTTTGGTTTGCTCAAAAGCTGCATGCTATATATGGTGTAAAATACACTGCCCAATGCTTTCATGGGTGATATGCACGTGCTTATCACACGATAATGATGATGTATGCGTTTGACTTCACGTGTTCCTGTAGCTCGCTTTTTAACTCCTTACGTAAGTAATAGAACGACTACTGAAAGCTCATTATGATCTTATTTCTTTTTTACCTTTATTTTTATTTATTTTACTAGAGCTTATTTGATATTAATTTTTGAATGTTCAAAATCAGCTTAAAAGTTAAAAAATAATAATTAATTCATAATTCAAGAAAAGTGAGTATTTCGGACTATTTATTAAAATTAAAATTAAGATTGACCAAGTAAAATACTACTATTAATGTCAACTAAATAACACACAGTTGGGGGGGCTTGGTGGCTTATTTGTGGTGTGGTGAATGTGCTTGGTTGTGGTAATCGCGTGCAGTGGAGGGTTTGGTGGCTGATTAAATTTTTTTGGTTATGGTGGTTATTTTGTGGTTGTGGGTACGGTGGTGTTGGTTTGGTGCTTGGTGACGGCGGCAGTAGGTATGGTGATGGTTTGGAGGTTGGATCTGGTGGTAGGTTTAATTGTTGGTGGTGCACTGATGGCTATTGTGGCGGCAATTCAAGTATGGTGATAGTGTTGGTGTATATGGTTGTAAATGTCATAGATATGATGGCATTTGGTGGCTTTAGTGGAGGTTGTGGGAGATTGGGGGTGGTCGTAGGTGGGGCGATTGTGGTGCTTGAGTTGATAAAGAACTAGGGAAGAGAAAGATAAAGAATGATAGGATGTAGGAGTGTGTATCTTATTATAGTCCAATTCACCATGTAATTTTAAAAAGCGGCCAATTGTTCTTAATTTTATGAATTTGATAATTTAGGAGGGTTAATCGTTAAAATTAATACCCTAATCATAACTAGACAAGGGTGGTCTTGTGAATTCTCCTTTGATAATCAATCTTAAATAGGCTTCTACGAGCCAAGAGGCAAGAGTGAGATGTGAATATGTCGGTATATTGTCAACTCATATTATAGTTTTTTTTTAAATTTATGTAATAAAATAATCAGAATTGCAATTTATATATCACATCGGTATAGAGATTTGAACTCAGGACCTTGAGATTAATTCTCAAGGATTTTTGCCACTTTTCTCACCCCTTAATTACTTATTACAATTTTTGAATGTCCATTAATTGCAAAAAGAATTACATTTTGTTTTTACTAAAAATAAAGCAATCCAACCTTTATCATTTTTTTGGGTACAACCTGTTGCGATCTTACATAGACGCATCTCTCTTTTATAATAGATACGTTATGACGAATTTCCTGTGGTGCGTTATGATCATTTGGCACATCTGGCTTGGTTGAAATGCTTTAGTCTTTGAGGGCGAACAATTCTTGCCTCACTGCGTCTTGATCATGGTCCGATCCTTTTATCGAACTAAATCCTCTACCTCGGTCACTGGTTCCGGTCACCCAGTTTTCGCATTTCTTCCCTCCTATTTATCCCCTCTGTTTTTCTCCCACATGCTAGTGCCCCCTTCCAGCTACCCCTACATTTTGTTCCTTCTCCGTCAAGATCTCTAATACTGCGGGCAGTTCGGCATTGGCCTCTTAGTATATAATCCTGTGTGGGAACATGTGGGTGCTAGTTCTATGGTATGTACAGCAGTAGACTTGTTGCATGCTTATGTGTTTGCTCTTATCTATGCTATTCATTGGCTATCTTAGACTCGATTTTCTCATCTCATTTTCTTATTTCCTCCCTTCATTTATGATTACCAGATCCAGCTTAGCGAGGTCCGGGCAGTAGCAGAAAATCAATTACTCTCCCAGTTGGTGCTAAGTTACCGGAATATGCACTCGATACGCGTTGCCCTAGGTACAGTAGGGGTAACGTCCCTGTCGTGAGCTTTGGCGTCTTTTGCATGCCGTTCAGCTTTTGGTGGCCCACAGGGTTGGTTAACCACTCTATAGTCTGTAATTCCTCCTCCTTCTGACTGGTGCCAAGTTGATCTCATGTGCTTTTGAGTTCAAGCAGCTGTTTTTGTGTATTACTTTACCCACTGATGTAATTGACTTCTAGTTTAGTGTTTGGTTCTCACTTAGTGGAAGGGGTTGTCATTTTTTTTAGAAAAAATTGCGTAAAATACCCATGTGGTTTGGGGTCGTTACAAAATACCCTCGTTGTTACAAAAATTACAAAAAGACACCTGTGGTGTTCATTTTGATGGGACCGTTAGAAAAATCGTCCAAATTAACGGAGCGTCATATTCACTTTCCTAAAAACGCGTTTGATATATTTTAATATATTAAAAAGACAAAATTACCCTCCTTTTTTTTTCTCTCTCCCACCCAAGTCTCATCTTCTTCTCCAATCCAAGTAAGCCCTAAACCTAGCCCCGAACCAAAACCTTAGCCGCCACCCTCACCCAGCCCCATCCACAACCACCACCGCCCATTTCGTGCGACGCCAACACCGGCCCCTTTTACCCACTGCGAACTCCGCTGAGGTGCTCGTAGAGTTCTGGTCGAGGCAATGATTTGACATGGTCTGGTAAAGAGCCTTGGTTGGACCGGAGCCAAGCTTCAACGTCGGCGGGGGTTACTGGCTGACCATTGGGCAGCGTATAGAGCCAAGCTCGAGCCATTGATTCCCATTTTTCTTCGCCACTGTGAATGTGATCGTCGGGGCTTTGATGAAAGGGCTGGATTTCTAGGGCTTGGTCTGGCGGATTGGTTGAATTAGACATGATCAAGCTGTTGTGATTGTTTTGGGTTTTAATCAAGGCCCCGCCAGCCATTGTCGCCGCCAACGCCATCATCGCCCAACGCCGCAATGTGCGATTGAAACCCCCTGATGTCACCATTGGTGGTGTCGGCCCTCTACTCGAGAATTCTGGCGTACAAAGACAATCTTAAGGTTTAAATAGAAGGGTATTTTGGACAAATTTTTTGTTTCGTTACAGAAATCGTCTGTTGGACACTTTTGCAATCACAAGCATCTTTTTACAATTTTTGTAACAACGAGGGTATTTTTACAACGACCATAAACCACAAGAGTATTTTGCACAATTTTTCCTTCTTTTTATGGGTTGTATCTTCTTTCTATCATGATATATATTTTCACTTCTCTTTAAAAAAAAAACCATAGACGCATCTCTCACGGTCAAGGAATATTAGATATTTTGTGGCCCCACCTTCAACCAGAACTCGGGACGTGTACACTGGCTCTAACCCTTCGTTTGAAACGAAGTTTAGGCAAAACCCAGCAAGAATATTATCAAAAAAATCAACATTTTCCTGTTGGAAATTTGAAAACTAAGAACGACCCATTTTGTTCGCGATATCTTCATGACTTGGGTTTTTCTCGGTTTCCAATGAAGCTTGTCACGGAGGCTATAAATCAACGCTCTGTTTCTTTTGTTTGCTTTGTGTGTTGAAAGCGATTCCAGACATCACCAGAGGCTCTAATTCCGATTATTCGGATTTGGAAGGTACTTGCAAATTTGGCTTGGCGCTATTTGTGGTGAGCTTTTGAATGCTAATAAATGGCTGTAGATTTTGTGTCATTTGAGGGTTCCTCTCTCCGCACTCATCGTCTGCACTAGGGAGGATTTTGTAGTTTAGTTTGTATTTATTGTTGGAATTGGGTTTTAAACTCACTGTGGAGAAGTAACTTTGACTCAATTTTCTAATTGTTTCTAAATCATATTTTGGTTAGGAACAAATTGATTCATGATCCTCTATTGGAATAGATGATCATGGTATATTCACATGTTTAAAACAAATGGAAGGTGAATGAGAAAATTGACGTTGAAGTTGGTGGTTCAACTTGAAGGGAAGAGAGAATCCCACATAGAAGAATAAAGTCAATGTTGTCTCCTTATAAGGCTTAGCCTTGAGCTAAGGGTTGGGCCCCTTGGGGGTACCCATGTTTTGTAAGGAGGGAGGACCTAGGTTAGGTCCACCACACGCGCGCGCCGCCCGCCCTGTCCCGGTCCGTGGCTTGGGCCCATCAGACTTTATTTTTTTTGGGACAAAAACATTTTAAATAAATAAATTTTATTTATTTATTTTCTTTTCCGAAAGTTGTGACCTTTCCAGCCAGCAGTTTTTTCTGTGAAGAGTTACACCCCCCCCCCACTTTGTGTATAAAAACGAGTCAGTTTTTCAGAAAGAATTAATTTTTTTCCGAATTATTTTCTGTATTATTCTGTCTCCGAGTTTCCTGTGTCCGGAAAGAGTTCTGTGCCATTGTTTTGGTTCTCCGGGTCTGAAGATTTGGAGTGCTCCTATTTTCAAAAGTGCTACCGTTGTATCCTGGGAGGCTTTTCGTCAAGAGACCGTCAGCGCCGTTGCGAGACGAATAAAGTCTTAAGAACAGTGAATCAAATTCACGCCTCGGTTCTCCATTGCTGTTTGTCTGATTTTGCTGTGAGTTAATTTTAATTGTTCTTGCTAATACTGTTTGTTCTGTGTAGTAAACTACATTTCAGTATTTTCGTACTTAGTTGATTTCTATACAGGTATACACAAAGCCATCTTTTTTTCCAACATTTATGAGTCTTAGAGTCTATGACACACATGGTATGTCGTTTAGTGCCTGACAATTCCGTCTGTATTTTGTGTTTCCCTTCCTTGTAATTGTGATTAATCTCTGATTCCAGTATTCTGATTTAATGTCATTTCATCCAATATTAAACATATGTAAAATGCACAACAAAAGTGAATTCACATTTTGCCTGTGACTTTGTAATGCTGCTGCATGGTTTCTGCTGTTAATTTTGCTCGAGTTGTTAATGATCTTCATGTATCGGTTCTGACTTAGTTCCTCTGGTGAGTGGTCCACTGTAAGTAAAAAAATGAGCTGTTAAACTTAATATCTATCATGTAATCATTTTAATAATATAAGAGCTATACATCTCGTGTCTTTCCGATCATTTTCGATATTTATTACGAATGACAAAATAAACATATTATCTTGAGATAATTGACAAAGTAAGACCTACGTATAAGTATGATCGCCACAGTTAAACTGGAACTGCCCCGAGTAAAATGCTACGAAAAAGATACATGCCACGGTGTGCAGCCCTTTATCTAACAAGTTTTGTCAGCAACTTAGCTAGCTTGTTTTGTTGTGTTTCCCATCTCTGATTTTGGAATTACCTCGTGTGCACTATTTCTCCATCCTTTTCTTATCCCTAGTTTTATCTTGTCTGTTCATTTTCTTCCTCTTTACTAAGGTGGTTATTGCCTTCTTGGTTATTCACCGGTTTCTCTGTTCTCAGTTCTTATTGACCTTCATCTATCTCTTCGCCAACTTTCTTTCTCAAGGTCTTTTAGGGTTTATTTGGGATCTTACATGAACTTTTCATTGAGATTCTTCTGCTTGCACTAATAATATTTGGACTCTCTGTGTTCCCCAGTCCTTCCAACGGGATTTTTCTCCTGTTTTTGGGCGTGTTCAATGTTTAAATTTCACTTTGTAAATTGCTTTCTTGACATGTTTACAGGTTCCATAAACTCATATGGGTTTTGCTTGTTTGGTGTTTCTGTACTCATCTCAGTCAAAGTTGATATACTTCAGTAAAAGGGGGGGTTGAGTACATTGCGGGCCATGGAAAATTCTCAAGAGAGAGTGAATGGTAATGGAGTGGCTGAGAATGGCCATCACATCATGAGGAACACTCCTTACCAACCTGCCATTAAGGTATCTCTACCTTGGCTTGATTTAAGAGTTTTTTATGTTAGAGTTAGCAAATGTGAGGTTGATGATTCAACTCCCGAATACCTCACACTTAACCATATTCCTTTGAACCATGACACCCTTCTTGAAGTAAATGGCGTAAGAACTAGCATGTATTCAGACGGTTCATCAACCTTTCTTAGAAGGAATAGGTTAGATAAGAAATCCGAGGAAGTTACCTTTGTTAGTACTGATAGTACAAGGATGACAGGAAGTGTGAAGTTTGACGTTTTTGATAAGGATGCTCTCATGTTATCTGGCGTGATAGAACTGTGTACTAGTAATGGATTTGCCGGGGAATCAGAAAATCATGGCAATCATGGCCAGAGGTGGAGCATGAATTGTGAGTCAGATATACTTGCTGGAACTAGTTTTTTGAACGGAAAACAGTACAGGGGTATGGAATCAGCTTCACCAGAGATTGAGGTTTATGTGGCTGGTTCCTTCTCGGGTTATCCGATTGTCTTAACCAAGACTCTGCAGCTTAATTACCGGAAGAAGCAAATTAGGAATGGGATGCTGGAATCAATACCAGAATGCGAGGCAACTGAAAGTCCAAAAGAGATTCCTCCGCGGCTTAATTTGCTGGTACAGACTCCACACCAAAATTTAAAGCTTATTATGGATTTTAATTCCTTTTTGCTTGGGGTGTTTAATTAGTGTGCAATAATGAATCCACATTCAATGTTTACTTCACCAGAGAAAAAGACATTCCCAATGTTTGATCCCCTTACTGTAGTTGCTGCAGGAATGCTTAACTGTCTTATGGCAATCTTCTTGGTGAAGACAGTACTTGATGCCATGAGGCATATTTAAAATCTTATCCTTCATGGGCCAGGACTCAGGAGACATGGGCAGGCACATGTTTCTAAATTGGAGAGTAATACAATATGGCTCTTTTTGTTCTTTGTGAAACTTTGAACAGGATCAGAGCATATCTTAGAATCTTTTTATACCAGTTTAGAACATCGTTAGATATCTTTCACTTTGTCCACGTAACCAGATAGAGCTCTGTTGTTTGTGATTTGCTAACTGGCATTACTTCGATTAACTGCTATAGGATTTAAGAATATACTCTCTTTGAATGTTGCTAATGGTAAAGGGATACAATTACAATGTGGATTTACCAAATTTTTCGTAATTACTGGTAACTTTCTAATTTGCATATTCTCATAAGACAGTATGACTAGTACAAATGTCTGTACATACACCCTTCATAGCGTGGTGGCATACTATGGTACTAGGATGCAACTCATTTACAGCACTCACAAATGGATATCTAGTAAATCTAGAGTTATTACGTTGCACTTTCGCGTTTCCACTCTTTACTTCTATCTGAATTGGAGTGTTGCTGGATTCTTTGCTGTGTCTAAAGGCTAGATCCTGTTTGATCTAAAATTAGTGTTCTAGTTGTGTCTACAGGTCATTGTCACGATTTGTATCTTGCTGCCACCCCCAACCCCAAAAAAGAAAAAATAGAATTAAAAAGATGAGGGGAGGAAACAAAAGGAAGGAGAAGGAAAAAGAAAAAAAAAATTATTAGGAGGTAGCAGTAGTCAGACCGTGCCTGAACATAGTTAATTTTGTAGTGTGGATTCGTCAGTGATCACGGACTTTTTATATATTTAATCCACAGTTTTCAATTGTATATCATGATTACCATTTGGTTTTGACTATGCAGGCAGCAGATTACCCAGGTTACAAACCAGAACACGAAGGTTATAACAATCCTTACTCAGGGATGGAATATTTAGAAGGTGAAGACGGAGAACTATCGTGGTTCAATGCTGGTGTAAGAGTAGGTGTTGGTATTGGCCTCAGCATATGTCTCGGAATTGGGATAGGCGCAGGATTGCTGGTCCGAACCTACCAAGGAACTACCAGAAACTTTAGACGTCGGCTATTGTGATCTCTCATCTCCTTATTCTCTCTCTAACCCAACATCTTCTTTTATGCTCTCTTGTAATCCAAAGGACTACTGACCTAGTAGAGTCTCTAATACCCTCACTCTGTGTACATGGAGCTTATACATTCCATGACAATGCATGCAGGTGGTGTCCTGAAGGCTGCCCTTTCTTGGTTAGCCGAGCCTGTGTGAAATAAAACTGCTTTCTCTTTCCAAGGTACCTCTGTGAATGCAGGAAATTTTTTCCAGCATTTCCTGCACTAGATCTTGTAGAGAATTAGTCTAGTAAGACCCAGTTTAAGTAGTAGTGCAGTCTGCTGTGGTTTCTAATTTCCTGTGTTTCTACTTCTACATTTGTAGCCCAGCGGGGGTGTCGATAGAAATAATGAAGTTTTGGCAGTGGGTGTCAATAGAAATAATGCCCTTTCTTGTGTTTCTGCTTCTACGTTTGTATCCCTCGCTCTGCGCTGTGTTTTTGTGTGTTGCTTAGAAAAAGCATTGATGTAGATTTTAGGATATTCAAACTTGATTTAATCCAGAGTAAATCCGATATGTGGGTGTTTGGCAAAAAAATTAAAAGATTTGATCTTTAAAAAACTAAAAATTGATTAATTTCATAATCCTGCAAAATGAGGATTATGAAATAATTATTTGTCTTAAGTTTAACCTTCTAATTTATCATACTACCCTCAATTTTAACAAAAAAACATCCTTTATCTTTTAATTAATTCGAAAACGTTATTGTACTATAAGCACTAATGAGAGTGTGTTGCTATTTTTAATGTCAAATGAGAAAATAAATAATTGTTGTAGATGGGTGAAAATATCTTTTCGATAATTTATTTTTTATTATAATTAATTACAAATGAATATGTTAATATTACCTTTCTAAATGTGAATATTCAAAAAATTATTTATTAAGTGTCTTCTATGGTCATTTTGTCATAATAAAACTGATTTAAATAATTTTATCCAAATACTTTTTGTAACTTTAAATTAATTTACGATTACATTTGTCAAAAAGCAAAGGGCAGTGAAAATGCGGTAATAAAAACTAACAAAGGGCAGAGAAAGGTAAATCTATTATCTAGAGTGACCACGACAGAACATCGTCGCACAGAGTCTGAGAACATGGGATGGGACTGCGTGAACTGCACCATTTACCGGTGCAAGGCCTATAAATTTTGGTCAGTTGGAATAAAGGAAATACTTTATAAGAAAAGAAAATTAGGCTCCAAAGAGGTCCAACATTGATATAAGCAAAAGTTGTTCCTGGAAGGCTTCAGTCTGGGGAAAGTTTCTTTTCTTCCCCGAGATAATTTACAAAGCCCTCTCACACCACCCAAGAAATCCTTTGGGGGTCCATATAAAGACGAGCAATCTCCAGATCCTGCAATCCAATTTAATGATACAGAAGGTAGAGAGGCAGAACAAATAGTAGTAATATTCAGGCTGCTTTTCTATTATAAACACAGACTCGAAACCAACAAGAAGCATCCGAAGTTCATTTGCCTGGTGCGGGAAAACAGCCCTATGTACACTGACACAGTTTTCCTCTCGACATCATGATGACATACATACGACTTGGTTGACATGCACAATACTCGCCAGCAAACGTAAAGGTCGGTAGAACAACAAAGCCAACTTAACCTCAAAACCTGGAGGCCACCACGTTTAAAGATTGTCTGCTTGCGAGAGTCGATTCGCCACGACGGAACCATGTGTTGAAAGCCGAGACCAAGTGAGGGCAATCCTCAACATTTCGAGTTGAAAAGCTGAGACACTGCTGCAGCAACCCCTGTGCATCTGACATGGGCAGAGTAGAGATAATTCTCAAGAATGTGTCTTCCAGCTCTAGGTACAGCAATTTATGGTTGGACAGCATGGGTGAGACATTGTCTTTGCATGCAATCAGCACTGGAAGCCAATCTTTCACAAGCTTCATCCTAACCTGCCGTGAGAAATATCAAACATCGTAAACCTTCAATACAATCCCGCTTGCAATATTGTGGGAAAAAAATGTTCATTTCCCAAAACAAGATAAGCAAATTCCTGTTTTCTTTCTTAAATAGCGCCTTTTAACCAAGAGACATCGTGTCTTTCCTTGTTTGAATTTCCACAGTCGCTATCTAGAGGAAAGAAATCCCAAAAAAAGCTCTACTCTCTGCCTTCCATTTTGTTTGTATAAACAGGGAATGAGAAGCACAACCTTTGTTAAAACTATGAAAGACCAATACATATCAAGAAAAAAGACATATGGTACTCAGACCCACTCCTTTTAATAAAACCGCAGAGAGGCTGCTTTGAAGTATTTTTTAAACTCAAGCACGATGGACACAAGTCGCATTCAGGAAATAAAAGAAAATAAATCCTAGCTTAGGAACTTGAATTTATTGAATGCCAACTTTTTAGGGAAAAAAAGATTCTAGCTATGAGAAGTTACTTATCCATCAGTGCTAAAAAAATGGAACCCAGAACATAAACCAACAAGGAGAGAATATCTTTACGGTGTGTGGCATGAAGCCAAGCAAGGCTGAAGTACAACGACCTTATTATGTATTACGTTTCTACTTAATCATTACAGAATATAGCTTCAGACATACTTAATAATTGCTCCATCTAGTCACTTCTTATTTTAGATTAATAATGTCATCCATTGCCTGAGCCTCGTTTATCAACTTAAAAGTTGCACTTTACGATATGGCTCCCTGTACCACACTAATAAATCAAAATACACACTGATCATTTTTCCGCCTTCTAAATGATTTTTTGGGTGAAGCAGCGGTCAGCAGTCGAGTTACTGAACAAATTTTTTCATAGGGGAAGGTGAGGACTATTGCTCTTGCCTGTTTCATGTATGAAGAAAGAAGAAAGAGTAGAGCTCAGACTTTAGTTCCTTACCCATTCCTAGGTCCGAATCACTAAAACATGTCAAACTGAAGCACATTACTCCATTTCCCACATGATATAGGAATATAGCTTGTGCTTGAGGAGTGCTAATATATTTCTAGCATTACAATCATAAAATCTTTATTCTTCTAACTCTTTTAATAAGGATCATTGATAATCACAGCCAAATTTCCTTGGGCAAAGACCAAGCTTGCACTCTAAGAGCCTAAACCTCCACTCACTTAAGTTTATACCAGCTTTCTTTTACTCATAACTCAAGCACCATCAACAACAAAGAAACTGCTGAGGCTCCATAATAAAGTTCAAACTCAACTTTGAGTTTAGATATTAGCAATATTAATCCACAACCATGAGTCCATGACACCTAGTCTTTTCTTTTTATGTCTCGTCCTCAATACAATTACAGAAATCCAATCTCCCAGTCTTTGCAAGCACCAAATTTCATCCTTCTACAGCACCTACAGAACTCATAGGCATCCCATATACATGAATTTGCATGCTAGAAACTAGAAAGAAGAATTCATCGCTGTCTGTCCTCTACTCTTATGCACGCTGGGACTTCCAATGCTCTTCGAGTCTAATCTGATTGGGCGCACCATGAGATTGACTTATAATCATCTAATCAGTTAAACCGACACCAGGGCTTGAATACAGAAATAATCACACGGATTCACAGTACTATAATGGATTAACGCCTGACTACCTCGGGCAGCATGCAACGCACATGGTCAAAGTCAAACATGGAGCTTGACAACCATAGAGACTCTGCTGGGGAAGCTTAAGAACCCCGACTCTATGACCAAAGAGTTAAAAATACTTAATTTTTCTAACGAATTTAAGTCGCTTTTCATTTGTATAGTTAAATCATCTGTAAGATACTGCAAGATAACAATAAGGAGTACATAGATCATCTACTACTTATCCTCAGAAGACTCAAAATTGACTAACAAATTAAGTCGAACAGCAGACCTGTCGAGCAGCCAATGTAGAACCAGCAGCAACGGCATTGGCAAGCTTGCAAGTGCACCTCAGCACAACAGCAGGAAGTCCCGGCACAATATTCCTCCAAGCGTCATCCCGAAATGCCCTCAGCAGATCAGACGTGAACGAAGCCTGCTCACTCCACTCCTTGACAGCCTTATCGGCCACCCTCAACTCAATCATCCTCTCAACAAGCCACAACAAATGCCTCCCGTTCGTCATCGCTGTATGCAAATTCAACCTCTGAATCGCTTCGGTCTCATTGTGATCGCCCCTAAAATCCGGACTCGAGTACTCCTCCAACGACCCCTTCACCACACTCAAGCTCGACTCGAATGCACGTTCCAACACTCTTCTTGCCTTCTCCCGTGACGGGAAGTCCCTCAGTATCTTCGCCACAAACGCCTTAGCAAACGCCATGTTCCCGTGGTTGTGCGTCGCGGCGGCAAGGATCAGCCCGTGCAACATTTCCTCCGACGACTCATCCTTTGCCGGTGAAACCCTGGCCAAAAGCTCTCGGGACTCCTCTTCGCTCAAAAACGGAATCACACCCAGAACCGCCTTCTCCTCCTCCTCTGTCCAAGGCACCGCCTCAAGGAACCTCACGCAGGCCGTGACGCAATCCTCGAACAGTAATTCGAGCGCTACCGGGAGTAATTCGAGCGCGATTGACGCACTGTCTATCACGCTCGTGAAATCGCAGGAGTAGAGGAGCTGAAGCACGATAATGTGGTTACTAATCGACCCGGTTGCCGCCGGTACGCATAAATTAAACCAGTAGGTTTTGGCAGGGGTGTCTGAGTCTTTCTGCCACCGATCGGACAAGAGCGTGGCGAAGTATTTCGACCGGCGGATGACGTCAGAGTGGAGGTGCAGCTTGACGTCGGTTTGGTCGAAGGAATCAACGGTGGAGATGGAATCGGAGCCGTCGAGGTCAAGGTAGAGGTGGAGGACGACGTCGGCGGTGGAGGAGTCGTTGAAGCCGCCAGGGACGGAGGAAATGCCGCGGAGGGGCTTGTGAGAGTCTTCGGTTGTTGCCAGGGTTTCGTTGGGGTGGTGCGAGGAGTCGACGACGAAGGAGAGGCGACCGCTGCTTCCCACGCGATGCCTCTTTTTAGGTACGCCGGTACCGCCACCGCCGCCGCCGGTCATCATTTAAGGTGGTGTTGGGAGTTGAATCGGGGACTGATATGTTTGAAATCGGAGAGCCAGGCTAATAATTTATGTTCGAGTTTATCCGGAAATGTCTCGAAGTATTGACAGGAGGTCACTTGAAAACGGATTGGCTACTCTTTCCTAATTTCTTACACTTTGTCGTTTCAGCATAAATTAGAAAAAATAAATAAACTATCTTATTTGTTAGTTTACATCTTTATTTGAATCAACATAATTACTGTTAGATCTCATTCATTGCGGTTGACGCGCACGATTATTTAATTGAATTGAACACGATATGGTTAGATAGATACGATAATACATTCTCGCGAATAAGGTATATATTTTTATCTTACTTTTACATTAAACTTATATTAGAGGTCATGTATTATTGTCTCATCGCTTTCACCACCGCCATCAGCATCGTAGTAAAACCCCATTAGCAAACACCACATGCAACAACACTCCAGCACATGAGCACGCCCACCACCTACCACTGCAACCATCTTGTGAATCTACTAGC
This sequence comes from Escallonia herrerae, assembly GCA_033070095.1. NCBI lineage: Eukaryota > Viridiplantae > Streptophyta > Magnoliopsida > Escalloniales > Escalloniaceae > Escallonia > Escallonia herrerae. The sequence continues at coordinate 44,971 of JAVXUP010000477.1, read as the reverse complement.
AATCACGGTTAGTCTCCATCACAGATGTATGCATCTATCACCAATTACTACAAACCTCAATCACCTACCGACTGGCCACTGGTCGCCACCTACCTCTATCAGCCACAAGTCGCACCCACCACCAATTGCCTCAACCAACACCTCACACCTCATTATCTTCGCAACTGGGTGCTCGATCACCACCACCAACAACCACCAATCCCTTCGTCCCCCACCGTTACCTACCCCATAAACATACACCACCATCAATTGATGTGCTGGGAATGGACTCTGTGACGTGGGTTTTGTGCCAACGGTGGTGCTATGCAAGCTGTGGTTGTTGTCAGGAGCGGATCTAGAAAGTCTAATTGGAGTGTGCCAAAAAATTATAAAAAAAATTGATGGCTAACATAAAAGAATTCAGAAAGTTCAAGTTCACATAAAATATGAATAATAAAAAATACATTATAATTAGCGTCACTATATATTGAATCCGTTAAATACAAATAGATATATTGCTCAATTTGACTGCTAACAATATATTTTCACTATGCATAGTGATTGATTTAACTTGTTAAGGTAAGTCAATAATAAATTTTTAATTTTGTATGAAAAAAAGCTTAACTCTTACTGTATAAATATATTATTAATGTGATTATTAATTATACGAGTACATTAGTCACGTATAATTTAACCAATTATAAGAATTTAAACTAAAAAAAATGACCCTTAATCTATTCTAATTTTTTGTAATGTAGCGATTTAGAATTTGGGATTTAGAAAAATGAAGATAGAGCAAGAAAATGACAAAAATAAAGACTATGATAGCGCACAAATAATAAAAGACACAATGAAATAAAATCCTAATAAATTAATATTACAATACAATGAATTTTTGTAAATATTTTAAATGTGTTTGTCCATTTTCTAAGAAACTAAAAAAAAAAAATTAAAAATGAGGGTGCCATGCGCCCCCCCCCCCCCGATCCCGCCCCTAGTTGTTGTGCTGCTGGCATAACACCAACATGTGCCTTTGTCAAAATTTTTAACTTATGGTTCAAAGGAATTAAATCTTAAAATAGGATTTTTTTTATTTTTTATAACAACTTCAGTTTTAAGTTATTGTCGTGTCGATTATAATGAAATTCATGAGAAGAGAAGTACCACCTTTAAGATGGGGGTGAGCCAAGTCAATAGCGTGGTTGTTTCTCGTGTCAATGAGGTGTTCGATCGCGATAAATAACTAAGAGTTACACGACCTAGTCGGCAATTTATGAGTAATTTTTTTTTTTCCTTTTTGGGTGCCAAGTTCTGGGTAAATTGTGGAGCCATTCGAAAGAAAGAACTCAGGGCTTCCTGCATTGGGTTGGGGAGAGGGGACTCCTCCCTGTGCCGAAACGTGTCTTTGCCCATTGAGTCTAATCAAAGGCTTCTCTTCCCCTTACCTCAGGCTGCATCTTCCACATGAGCCATTCTAGCATAAACTCAAGATATTCGCAACTGGCCTTAGAGTACCGAAAATCGAATTGCCGAATACAACTTCAACAGCCGCATACCAGGTTGCAATTTTCGATGGGTGCTCTTTGGCCAGTCTACCCCCTTCCTTCCACATGAGCCATACTACCATAAACTCAAGATACTCGCAACTGGCCTTAGAGTAGCGAAAATCGAATTGCCGAATACAACTTTAACAGCCGCATACCAGGTTGCAATTTTCAATGGGTGCCCCCCCCCCCCCCCCCCCTCCCCTCCCCTCCCCACCAAACCACCACAACACACGCAATTACCAGACAAAACCTATCCGTTGAATATCTTGTCCACTTCTTAAATGCGTGTCCAAATACCAGATATGATTATATTTATCTTATTTGAAAGCTCTTATTACACGTGTCAAACACAAAATTTAGAATAAAAAAATACAATTTATTTGGCATCTCTTATAAGAATGTCATATGAATCAGGTAAAATATGCATGCGTGCTTGGATAGAGAAAGGAAATAAAAACTTTGTAATATTGGACATCTGTAACTATTTTCTATAAAATCTGGATAGCCTAAATTGGCGGCACAGTGGTCCATGAGTTACCATAGATTAGAAAATTAGCTCGATATGACCAGCTATCCAAATTCCATCGGTGCCATTCTTAAAATTGTGCAACTCAAAGAAACCCAAATATGTTCGTTATTCTAATGACAGAGTAGAAGGTGAGACTAGATGTGCATTTTTGCTAAATCTATGCCATTTTGTGGCCAAGGTGTTGAGATTTGTTACCATAACAACTATTAGAAAGAACAGATTCACTTAAAAAGGGTGTAGACTTTGTTGCACCTAAAAACAAAAAAATTTATAGCAAAGACAAAATAGATGTATGTATCTACTCATAAAGTCTCTTTAAAGTCGTGCGAAGAGATTTGAAAAGGAAAAATTCGCCCATAACCTTTGAAAAGCCAAAGAATAACAAACGGAACAAAGGCATGCGCTATATGCCAAGAGTGAAAGGTATTTCTATATTTTGAAGACTCGTATCCAAAACTATTTTATTTTTCAAAACGGCATTTCTCATATTCTTTGAGAAATAAAAATAAAGACAATATTTGGGCGAGTTGCCTATCTTGTATGGGCTCAAAGTGAAGAACTTGACCAACACGAGATACCGCTGACCCAAATTGTTGCAAATAAGATGGTTATCGAAAAGTTTGGGCCGGGATGCAAGCCAATATGTTTAGGGCAAGTGGGCTGGATAAATCAAAAAATCTACAATGCAGCCCAGAATTTGAACTTTAAATTTGGTTAACTACGTTACATCGGACAATATTCAAAACGGTGTAAAACTGGTGAAAGAGAGAGCGGAACATTATGTGAAAATAATCTCAATTCACTGGAACCATAAGAATAAGGGTTAAGAAGAAGTAAAGATAGATTGAAGAAGTAGAACATTTCTATGGATGATCTCCGTCTAACGTGTCTACAACATCAGGAGACAATGGAAGATCTGTTAATGACCTGCCCTTTTACTAACAGCCTCCCGGACTCAGGTCTTTACAAAGGATTCAAAGTGCCGCTAGCTTCAAAATCTGGCATCACAGGCTACAATTATCAACTGCGCGATTTCGGGGTAAAGTTTTAGAGCAAGGTGCTGAAGGTAGTTTTGGTTGTCACAACTATGGAATTTGGATCGGAACCAAATTGTGCAATCAGCATTCTTAGTTGGAGGAATGTGAAGAGAAACTACGATATCTAGGATGGAGGCTGATCCTTCAACGGAGAGACAAACAGCATGACTACTTTATGTTGTAATAGTTAGTGTCAAGCTTGAATGTGAGTGTGTTGTCCCACATTGGAAAATGAAAAAGGATACAAAGCCTTTATAAGGCTTCACCCACCCAATCAATTAACTTTGGATGGTGGGAAGAGTTGGAGGGAAATTTAAAAATTTTCTTGGTTTGACCTTGACCTTGGTTTGAAATATAACAATATTTAAAGGTCAAAAGATGGGCACTTGGGTCTTGGTTAAAATTAATTAATACATTTTAATTAATTTCGTGTTACTTAGCATTTAATTGCAGTTGGCTCCAAACAGTTGTGTCCCTTGATTTCATGAGTTGTGTCCATTCAGATATTATTTAATATTTGTATATCCTTCAATTTAATCAGATCAGAAACTCATTATTCAAAAAAAAACGTGTTCTTGGCGAAATTCTGAATTGCTGATCAGAATTTCATTTTGGCTTTATAATCCTGGAGGAATCTGTCATTAACCCAGCAGCAATTATAGTGGAGGCATATTTTCTTAAGGACATTGATTAGTCACGCTCAAAACCTTATTTTCATATTAGAGCCAACACTTTAATCACCGTAAGAAATTCACATGGCTATTTAATTGTCTTAGGAGTGATTGGAGTTGTCCCCTTCAATGAAACATAACTATTTGCAAAGCGCAATTTTTATGCTCCGACATGGAATGTAAAAACTCTTGAAAATTTCACAATGTAAGGGCTTGAAATCTGCTACTAACTAATCATTGAAAAAAGCATTGCCCGTCCTAGTCTAAAAAAATTCGACAAACTTAGGTTTTATTAGAATGTATATATTGTTACAAAGTTAGAAAAACAAACATTCTTCTCCGAGGAATGCCACCCTATTTCGATGGGTGCAACGGAGACGTTCATCATCAATTAGGATAAGAATTTACTTTCTTACTGGTACCCGACATAAGCGGCTGTCAATAATCGATAGTAATAGTTCGTGACATTTCTGTCAACACTTTCAACTATTATTCTTAACAGTGCATTTTTTACATCAATAAATAAAAGTTAGCAAAAGTATTTAACGCTCATTAATTACTGCTACCTGCGGTTGTAGTTACTTTCGAATATCGGCCAAAAATTTTCTCCACGCATAAATGAAAGGCATGTTTCATCATGGTGATTAAATGACATGATTTATTTAGCTGCCTTTACTTAATTACTTATCTAGATTAGCGTGACATATAATTCTCATACTGTCCTCCCTTATGAATCGGTATGACGAAGGACTAAGAGAAGACAAAACTTTCTGCTGTCTGTGCAAACGTCGGCCAAATAAGCAGCAGCTTCCTATTTGCATAGTGACAAACTCCGACCGGTACCGGACCCACGACCATCTGCTATTATGACGTTGCCGTACGTATTGCCTTCGGCATGCCGCTCCTTTCCATAAATATAAGCTCCGACCCCCATGATTCATCATAAGTTGGAGGAGTGTAACCTCACCAAATTTTCAAACTCACCGTTAATGTTTTCCCAGGACCAACCCCAATGCCCAGACCATACATATGACCTTCATAACACGCACATTTACGAGATGCCAGGTACCCTTCGTACCCGTCAATTTAGAACTACAAATTACCATGTCAAAATAGAAATTTTTTTTTTTTTGAAGTGTAGACGTATTATTATTTACTTAGTAGCGGGAAGTATTTTCTTAAATTTTAAGTGGTTACGAGTTTTTTTTTTGGTTTCTAAATAAAAAAACGTGCAAGTGCATATTAAAATCACTTATGATATACAGTAGTACTGTTGCAAGTATTGTCTTGATCGATGCAAATTCTTTAATATCAGGTGTAAACAAAAATCATGACTAGTCACAATAATGTTATCATTCAAAAATTAATCAAAATAGCCATCTTCTTTTTCTACTTGTTATTATTTTATTGATAATAATCGATATTGTTCACAGAGTTTTGAAGCAAATGATAAAAAACGGCGCTACGCTCCATATGTATAGTGGTATAAAAATTACTGGGGGTGAATCAGTAGCTCCTTAAACTTGAATCATAGCTCAAACTTTCCTTTCAGTCGTAGCAACAATCTTAAAGCTTGTGGAAAAAGAGAAGAAAAAAAGAGTGGGTCGTGATTGACAATATTTGTTGCAGACCCCAACAATGGCTTTTCACCTACTATCAATGTCTTCTTGTTCTTTTGGCATTCCAGGCAGAAATTGTTTACCTGCTTCCCAGGGCTTGTAGCTTGCACCTGTTTCACAAATGGAAGAAGGTTTAAGCGAGAGGTACCTGGCATTGCATTAGGTGGTGAGTTCATGTGGGAATTAGTTAAGACAGACGACATGTGAAGGCACCCCTCCTCACATTCAACGACAATAATTTTGGGTTGGATTGTGTTCTAAGTGATTGGTTCTTCTTCTCAGCTCACGTCAATTGTAACTTGTAGAACAATCCCATTGCCGTCTTATTGGCTTTCATTACCCACAAGATTGTGTGTATGTGTTGAGATTCTTGCGTGCTAATCAAAGAGCTTGGTGTTATTAAAAGACTTTGCGTTTAATTATCTGCTTAAAAGGTGCCCTAACGAACGTTTGTGACCACACAGGAAAAGAGATTTGTAAATGGTTAATAAATAAATAAAAAAAAAGTAAAAATTACTGATATTTTGGCAGGCGTCTCAACCAAAAAAATCAGCACTCCTCGGCCTTTTCCTAAGTTCCAATTACACGGAGGCAGCTCTTAATAATGTGGGTCGTTATTGTTATATAAAACCAAAGAAGCTGAGATGAGAGTGATGGAGAGCTCAATTTGTTATTTGCATAATAATCCCAAAAGAGACTAGAACAGCAAAATTTCCTTTGTAATTGAATTGATCGAGATTAATAATTTCAACCATCTGTATCACATTAAACCCTACCTACATTTAACTCTCCTCATATCACATTAACCTCCCTGTCTAATGGTTTCAAATGGCCGAGACTAATGGTCCAAGACCATGCAATATTTATTTTAAAGAATCGCGCTATTATAAGAAGTTAAACGAAAAGTACGATGAGATGCTTTTAGTGACGCTTGCCATGAGATTCAATGACATTTTATATGTGACTTTGAATGAGTTTCGTGCCAATCCCAACAAACAACTCTGTTGCCTTTTTATAAAGTTAAACAAATTGTAAACACATGGTATTAATAGTTCGAAAGAGCTTTGTTGGTCTTGCTGCTTCTGTTTTTCCTGAACGCTATTCACATTGTCTTTTCGGATAGCTTAACGCAAAAACAATAAATGGATTTTCTCAAAATTGAACACAAGTGCAAAAGTGTAACTCACTCCAACTTCGACACGCATTTCAATTCTAACACTTCACTCTAATAAGATATAAAGTGCAATTTAAGATTAGTCGTCTAAATTACGTCTCAAATTATTTTTTTCTATTACCTCAAAGACTCAGAATAGTCTAGTAATTACAATGCAGATCGTCAATGAAATACAACCAAGAGCGAAGAGAGCAGCGGGTAACTCCTTTTTTTTTTTTTTTTTTATTTTATGTTTTTTTGTCAAACGAAAAATCGAAAAACAAACATAGACGAACCAGTTATCCTCTTGCCCTAAAATTGCACAGTTCAGTGGCCTTCTCGTAAAATCAACAAAAGTAGCGACCCGTTGTAAAGCAAGTCAGTTCTACCTGTCTTTTTCTTAGCACGTCTTCCTCTTAACTCCCCTCTATACAAATTTAACTTTGTATCCGTTGAATGCGTTCTTCTCCTTCTTCTCTCTCTAGGAGGCAGCTGCAAAACCTCCATTTCTCCACTTTCCCAAGTTTCACAGACTCTTAGGGCCCCCTCCTCCTCAACAATCGAACACTCCTAACCCTTTACAACTTCTTACTCCAATGCACACTCTATCATAACAGCCTCCAGCTCCCGGTTACCGCGTTCTGCCCGGAATCTATGGCGGCTTCCGGCGGAAAGCAAAGCTCCGGCGACTCTTCGAGCTTCAGTCTCACCTCTAAAACTCCAATCCTAGGACTCAAGCTGTATGTCGTCGTTGCAATCACAATCATCATAAGCCTGATCGTCATTGTCGTCGTATTCTACCTCTGTCTCCGGTCCAGTCGTAAACGACCCCGGATTCGCGTGAAGCACAGTTCTGGCTTTTTACCTCTGGTCTCCAAGGAGATCGTTGAAGTCAACGGCTCCGATCGAACAGAGATTCGTAAAATCGGGAATTTTGTCAAGAACGAGAAGGAGAGCAAAGCGATTTTGAGTTTAAATGCAGAGAAGGAGGGAATTGCAATTATTGATGTGAAGAAGGGTAGTTCCGGAAGTAATGAGTCGGGTTGTACGAGCCTTCAGAGCGAGGGTTCGTCGGCGGTGTCGGCGGAGGGTTTGAATATTGGGTGGGGCCGGTGGTACAACCTCAAGGAGCTCGAAACGGCGACGGATGGATTTGCTGCGGAGAATGTGATTGGCGAAGGTGGTTACGGCATTGTTTATAGAGGCGATTTGCAGGACGGGTCCGTAGTTGCTGTCAAGAATCTCTTGAACAACAAGTGAGTGAATTATTTTTTTTTTGTGTGTGTGCGCGTGCGTGTGTGTGTTGTTTGCTAATTTTGCTTAGTTTGTTAGACAGTTCATTAGTTTGCATGTCTGGTTGTATAAATTCTACAGTAGAATAGGAGCTTCTTAGATCTGGATTCAATTGGATTGAATTTTTTATGCCTGTGACTGACTTTCCTTTTGGACCATCTAATCGTGGAAAGTTAGCGTATATTTCGTATAGTTTCTTATTCTTTTTGTTTATGTTCTTTTTATCATGTTGTATTACTTTACCTTTCTATCTATCTAATCCCAGCTTGTTATAAAGATAGTGGTGTTCAGCCACTGTCCCCTTCTTCTAGGGGTAGTTTTGGGTGTCCCATTTTCATGGATATGACTAGAGTTTATCTCTTCAAATCTCAAGAAACTATGTTGATGAAGTGTTTGGTGTATCAGAATTGAGTGTAACCTTAATTGGGATCTGAATTGACGTCCGTTATGCTTTAATTGCATTGTTAACATGACTGCACTTGTATTATTTATGCAAGAAACTTATGTTTTGTCTAAATGGGCAGATAGGGATCCGTCCTGTTTCAGTACTAGAGCTCAATTTGCGTGCCATTCCTATGTCGACAGAGTTCTTGGTACATGCTTTGCATTCTTTTCTTTGTTCCAATAACATTTTTCGACAAGGCTTCATTGATTTTGGATTTTGATCATTTAATTATGGAAAGTTGGTGGATACTTTTTTCTTTTATTCTCTTTTGTTTTTGTTTCTTTTATCATCTTCTCTAACTTTTACTTTATACCCATCCAATCCCTGCTTGGGTTTTCAGCCCTTGTCCCCTTCTTTTGGGGTAGTTTTGTGTGTCAATCTTCATGGACATGACTGAGTTTATTGCTTAATTCTCAAGAAACCTTTTTTATTGAGTGCCTTGTGCATTGTTAATTGAGTGTAACCTTTACTTGGATCAGAATTGGCATCCGTTACTTTCTAATTACATTGTTAATACTAGTGCACTTGTAGTTTTAATGCAAAAAACGTTGGATTTACTGAAACGGGCAACCTCTCGTGAAGAATAATTGATTCCAATTGGCGTGCAACTCCAATGTCCTCAGAGTTTTTGATATATGTGCTCATCAAGTGCATTCTTTTCTTTGTTCCGGTAATATTATTCGACAAGGCTTTCAAGATTTCGGTTCTATTTTTCTTGTCTTGGCAAAGTTCCATAAAGTCATGGGCTTAACTTGCAGAGATATAAATGATGTGCTATGTACTGATAATTTTCTTTTATGCAGAGGTCAGGCAGAAAAAGAGTTCAAGGTGGAAGTTGAAGCCATTGGGAAAGTACGACATAAAAACCTTGTAGGTCTAATTGGATATTGTGCAGAAGGTGCTCGAAGGTACTTTTTCGCCTGCTCCGGTGTCGGTTGAATTGAAAATGATAAATGTTTTCGAGATTTCTTAAAGATAAGTTATATGTTTTTGCCCATGCAGGCTGCTTGTGTACGAGTATGTTGACAATGGCAATTTGGAGCAATGGTTACATGGTGATGTTGGGCCTGTTAGCCCTCTAACATGGGATACCCGAATTAAGATTGCTGTTGGGACTGCGAAAGGGTGCGCTATTGTTATCTCATTTTCGTATCAGACGAGTTTCATCTTGTCAACAAGAAATTTTTTTCTCTTGTCCTTGGTTGAATATGTTCAATGATCATTTATCCTGGCTGGTTAACATATAAATTCAAGCTCTTAGCATAAGCTGGTGGAGTTTCTTATATTAGGGAATCTTCTTCGATCTTTAAAACCTGAATTGCAGGGTTTGAGTTAAAATTGCTGATTCTCCCACTTCTAAAACATTATTCAGCTTCTATTTTCCATTAGACCAAGCTGAAATATGCTTTAAAGCTGCATCTTATAACTGACGGGTGATAGCAATTGAAACCTAGCTTTTGTAAGGCAAGCATAGGGCTGGCCTGGACACCTTTCCTGTTTCTTAAATTATCAAAGCCACTAAAACGCATCAAGTCCCCTTTTGCAGTTACAGTTCAGCAGGTCCTATTTCCTTCCACGTACACCAGTGTTATTTCTAGGTTCTCTCATTTATCTACAAATTCAAGAAACATATGCTAAGAACAAGCATGTGATGTAGGATATCCGGCTATTCGCGAAACATACTCGCAATCATGAGTTTTCACCTTCTTTTTCTTTTATTGTATTGCATGCGACATTGTTGGATGCTATTAATTTTAGTGTTGCGGGTATTTATCTTCTGATACCCGTAATGCCGTACCACTCTTTTCTTTTTCAGCTAGTTTTCCATTTCTTCTTCCAAATTTGTTAGCATGAAAATAGTGAAGGTACAAATCCGGTTCCTTACACTTCTTAAAGTCCCCTTGTCTCCAATTTTTGAACGCCAATCATGTGTCTTGTCAGCATATTTTCCTTACTATTTTTGTTTCATACTTGAGCTGTTACATGTAGTTCATGTCTGTCTCAGGCTGGCCTATTTGCATGAAGGCTTGGAACCCAAAGTTGTGCACCGTGACGTAAAATCGAGCAATATTCTTCTGGATAAAAAATGGAACCCCAGAGTATCAGATTTTGGACTTGCAAAGCTCTTAGGATCTGAGAAAAGCTATGTGACTACAAGAGTGATGGGGACTTTTGGGTTTGTTCTGTTTCCTTAGTCTTGCGTAATGCTAGGGTTTTAAGCTGGACAAGAGTTATATATGTCTTCTATTGTTAGTTTCTTATTGGTGTGCAATTTTGCAGATACGTATCACCTGACTATGCAAGTACTGGTATGCTTAATGAGGGGAGTGATGTATATAGTTTCGGCGTTTTACTTATGGAAATAATTACTGGGAGGAGCCCAGTAGATTATTCCAGAGCACCTGGAGAGGTAAAAAAATGTCTTTTATCTCTCTCGCATCCCTTTCTTGCATTAATTGCAGGACCTTAATTGTCACACTAGTTCCATTGGCCAAATTTCAGATGAACTTGGTTGATTGGTTTAAAGGAATGCTAGCAAGTCGTCGTGGGGAAGAGTTGATTGACCCTCGGATTGAAGTACCGCCTGCTCCAAGAGCTTTGAAGCGGGCATTGCTTGTTTGCCTACGCTGTTTAGATTTGGATGCCAGCAAGCGTCCAAAGATGGGGCAAATCGTTCATATGCTTGAGGCCGAAGAGTTTCCTTTCCGTGCTGTAAGCCCCCTTCTCCCCCGCCTCCCATTCATTATTGTTTTAGCTGGGAGTTTCTTGTTTGCTGGTTGTCAATACTATCGTATTTACTGTCACTAGTAATGATCATCTTGCTTTGGATTCCATGGCTTTAACAAATTGTCTTGTGTATTACATCACACCAATCTCTTGTACAAACTTGCAGTCCTAATAATGCAAGTTTTATACAAATACAATCTCAACGATCCCAAACTAAGTCAGCTGTTCGTTTCAATGAGTATCAATTTACATCTCAAAGCACATTAGCAAAAATATGTCGAGTGTGCGTTTCTATAAGTGCATATGAGACAACTATTGACGTGGTAATTCTGAAAGAAATATAATGCAAGTATGAGTTGACCCAAAACAAGGTTTTGCTCATCTGAATTAGCTTCTAACTCTGTTTCACACGTAGCATTATGGAGCACGTCTATTCCCAGGTAAATGCGTTTCATAAGCAGCATTTACCTTGGACCTGATGAATCAACAGATTAGTGTAGAGACAAGGGAAGTTAAATATAGGGCCTAGTGATGGAAATTATTTCATACAGAGCGCACAAGTTTTCATACTATAAAATTGGTCATATCAATCCTTAATTGTGATCATTGTGCAGTTGTGATATGTACGACCTGAATCTGTACAAGTCACATAATTGGATAACAACCACCTCATCAATCTGTCTCCTTTTTAAGTTCCTCGTATTAATTTGGTTTTCATGCCTTACAGGAGCCTAGGTCGGTCCGAGATATCGTCCCTCCCAACACCGATCCAGTTGTTACCAATAAAGTGCATGTAGCATCCAAGAATGTGGTTGATGCTGATGAACGGAGATCAAAATGGAGATGAGGCTGTCTGCTTTGGAGACGGTGTAGGAGAAGGTATACTAGTTTTTTAGTGTGTATATGTCATGTCAGTCTATAAAGATGACATTGGTTTGCTTGATCTCGATGATTATCTTTGTAACGCACGTATGTTCCCATATTATAGTTGATATGTTGCACAGATTTCTACTAGATGAGCCTGTAAATATACGTGTTAATTCCATACACTCGCTGTTTTTACCATATCAGAATCTCTTTTAGCTTAAACCCCGAAATACAGAGAGGATATGAAAAGCATAGAAGGTTACCGGAGGCAAAATCGTTAGGGGGGTGACTGGAAGTTTACTTTGAAGCACCCGATACAAAAGATTGAGCTGTTAGGTATGGAGTTCAAGACCGCAAGTATAATTCTATTTACTACAGTTTTCCTATGTCAGACTACCAGAAACATGTGTCTTAGTACTCAGTAATTGGCACCCACGAGATGAAGCTCAATCTTGACCGAAAAGCGAAGCAATTAGGTTGTTGTATGCCCTAATTTACTACTCTTCGGAGGTTGGATACTGAGCCTCGGAACGAGAAACTGACCTCCAGTCTGGGCGTCAAGACATGGCAGCAATTTCTGAAATAAATAGCGAACACTCCCAGCTTTTCCTTCCCAGGGAATATGTGAGCTTCTAATATGGTGTGACGTGATCAGAGGACACTGAAGCATTTAAGGAAGTGAGCCGTCTTAAACTAGACAAGAAAATGTCTGTAACAACTCCAATAATCTGCACATGTAGAGCATACTACGTAGTTGTAACATGACCTGTAAAAGGAAATGAAAGCGGATCCTTCAGCATTGACGGTCTGTAAACTGGGGCAAAGCACTCGTATACATATCCTTCCGCGTTCCATCACTCGGAAGCCGATACTTGGTAAAAATCAACGATTGGAGTTTGCAGTTTTCTGATTGGCCTCAGCTATCGGTAACGCTCCGTGTGCTTTCCACAAGCGAGGTGCACTCTTTCGCAATGATTTTCAAGGTTGAATTAGTTAGCACTGAACGTGAGATTAGCTAACGATGTAGAGGCTACATAAGGAAGCCGCAGATTTGTCTAAGACTATTGGATATACTATAGAATAACATCTGGTCTCCGATAGTCCCTTTTGCTTTCTAATTAGTCTTGCGCAGGCTTGGCAAAATGGGTAAGTGGGTTAGGTTTGGATTTGGGTCAAATGAGTTTGGATCAAATTAGTGACTGACCCATTTAGACCCAATTATTTGTGGGTTAAATGAATCAATTATTAAATGGGTTAGTTTAACCCATTTACACCCATTATGTTTATCTCGTTCGAGTCAGCCCCTTTATTTTTCCGGCTCCGTAGCCTGAGCCCGGTGACCAGAGCCACCCCTGGCCTGTAGCTGCCCCTTTGCCGGTGCGACGGCCGCTTCTGACGTCGGATGCAACTCGCTGCCCACCCTTTTCTTTCCTCCCTCCCTTCTTTCTTGTTAGATCCCCGCTGCCCGACGTTGCTCAGTCCAATTTCTCACCGATCGGCAGTCAAATCGACTGTCTCACCCATCGGTGACACTCAAGGTCCCAGTGATCAGCAACTAGCCACCACCCTCAACGCACAACCACAAATACACAAATTTGTTTCTCCTTTGCTCAATCACACCACCTTGGATTGATTTCGGCACAATGGTTTCTCACTACCTTCCAACTTGTTCGTTGTGTTATTGATTGGGTTTGATTCTTTGTGTTTGGGTTTGGTTCGCGGTGATGCTGGTGGATGTTGGCTTCACCCAATTTTGACGTTGTGTATCTTGTTGTTGTTTCGGCTTGATCGCGGTGTTATTAGCCCATTGTAATTATGATAAGGAACAAAAGATTAAGCAAGTTTTGGTTTGGAGAAACACAATTTTCCATGCCTGCAGATTACAACAACCTGAATGTGTGTGCGTGAGAGAGAGAATAAATTTTACTCTTTTAAAAGATCACTTTTTGTATATGATTAAATGCGCATCCATTTATAACCCACTTAAAATTGCGAGCAATTGGATTAAAAAATAAGTTACCCATTTAAGACCCAATTATTAAATGAGTGGGTTTGGGTGAGTTTTAAGTGGGCGGAATTTGACGAATAAAAGAGTTTGGGTCTCAATCGTCACCCCTAATCTTACGATTTAAGGGTCCTAGATGATTGAACCAATGGTCAGAAAAGTGACAATATTTACTCACTTGTGCTATTCCAATCTGCATGTTACTTACGGCATTTCGCTTTTGCATAACTATGCTTGCATCAAGTGTTGTCAATTAGACCTTTAGATTGCTAATCTAACTTTACAATGGAACATAATTCTGACATAAAAGGGCAATACTCTTTACAACAGTCAAGAATATCGGCAAAATTCACCTTAAGAGGACTCGAGTCTGAGCAAGGATTTAGAGTATTTTGTTGAAATTACATAGGCATAAGTAATTAATAAGCTACTCATCTTACAAATTACTAATATATATATATATATATATATATATATATATATATCCAGTGGCGGAGCCAGGATTTCATTTCAAGGGGTGCTAAAAATATATTGAAGTCGATAAATTTTTTATAAGTAAAATAGCACACAAAAATAAAGATACATATACAGTTGGAGCTCTGCAAGTAATGGGCATTATAATGTGAAATCTGGATATAATGTAGTATCAGAAGAATAGGATGAAGAGGGAAAGAGGTAAACAGAAAAGGAACATAAACTACAAGTGGAGCATATATATAATCATATCATCAATAACTAAGCACCAACAACAGCAGCATGAGAGCTAAAAAAAAACCACCAACAGTCCTTAAACCTCAAAGAAGCATACTTAATGGAAATTAATTGAACCTCAAAGAACCTGAAAAATGAAAATTAATTGAATATGGTCTGGACCCAAAGCAAACATACATCAAAATTAGAGGGGTGAACCGTGAATACATCTTTGCTTTGTCATGAAGGCATAGAAATAACCAACCACCTATTTCTTAAACCTGAGTACGCTAAAAATATTTAGTATGCTAGCCCAACTCACAATTAAACTAAGTGGTAATAACCAAGATCAACCTGGGCTATGGTATAAAGGGCTACAAAGAAGAGCATGTAATAGAAAGATAGCCAGATACGGAACACAGTATGATCTAGAGCATTAGCTTGCGCAATCTGGAGGAAATAAACTCAGTGCTATTCAAACAACAACTACAGTTAGACTAAGACTTTCAATTCGAAGTTTGCACTTTACCTTTATTGCAGGGATAAAAGCTGAGTTACAAAAAAAGAGAGGAGTCGTAGATCTAGGTAGACTAGGTTAGATCTGGCAGGAGTCGGTGAGGCCTTGAGGGCGGCCGACCGCCGTCCGTGACCACTGAGGTTCGTCACTTCGTCCACCAGCTCATACCGCCGTCTGTGAAACCGTGACCGATGACTGAGGCGTCGTGACCGGTGACTATGAGGTGAGGCGCCGACCGCCGTGGCCGTGAGACACTGAGACGGTGAGAGGTCGACGGTCGTGTCTCGTGAACTGAAAGAGTGAGAGAGAGAGAGAGAGAGAGAGAGTGTTGCGAGTGAATAAAAAACTATATATATATATCCTCAAAATGTAATATCCCAAAAAAATTCTTTTTTCTATGTGAAATTAGTATTTTTGAATAAATAAGTTTTGTGATCTTTTGTTAAAATTAAGAAAATGGTTTGGGGTTTGTTACTGAAGTTTTTGGTCGACTAAAAAGTTTTTAACCAATTAAAAAGTTTTCGGCCGAATGAAAAGATTTTGTATGGAATAAGTTACTGAAGTTTTCGATCAACTAAAGAGTTTTTAGCTGACTGAAAAGTTTTTAGCAGACTAAAAATTTTTCTGTCGAATTGAAAAAAAAAAATTGAACCATTTTCACCTCTATTGGATTCGATCGACCACAAATTAATTTCGGTCGAATTAAAACTTAAAAATTTTGTCCCATACAAGTAATCCTTTTATTTCCTCTGGCCTTTTGAATTCTCTACTTCTTTTTCCTTGCGTGCGTGCAAGATAGAGAGAATAAGGCTTCGTTTGACAAATTTTTTTTTGTTTTCAGTTATTTTTTTTTTACAAAAACAAGTGGGTGTTTGATAACTTTTTTTTTTTAGTTTTTTTGGGGTGTTTGGTAACCCTTTTTATTTTAACTTTTTTTTTGTGGTTTGCGGTGGCAGTGGTGGGGCGTAGAGGTGGTCGACCGTGGTGGTGGCCTGTAGGCGGTTGTCGCTGCAGTCGCCGGCGGTGGTGGCCGAAGGTGGCTGCTGGCCGGCGGTGGTGACCGGAGCTGGCCACCACCCTGTGGTGGTTGTTGGCAGCCGGAGGTAGCTGTCGGGCGGTGGTAGCAGCCGGAGGTGGTTGCCAGCGGTGGTGACCAGAGCTGGCTGCCGCCCTGTGGTGGTTGCTGGCGGCCGGAGGTGGCATTGGGCTGCGATGGCTGCCGGCGATGGTGGCCGGAGGTGGCCTCCGGCCAGCAGTGGTGGCCACTGCCCACCGCCACACGGTGGCGACTGCCGGCGGTCGGAGGTGGCTGTCGGACGGTGAGTGCGTTACTGTGGAGGTCTCAAAAAAAAATTTAAGTGAAAAAAAGAGCTTTTTCCTATTTTTTTGTTTACTCTACAATTTAAAAAGTAGTTTTTTAAATTGAAAAAAAAATGGTTACCAAACGCACTTTTTTTTTAATTTTCAAAACTAAAAAAAAAAGAAAAAAAAAGAGCGTCAAACATGGCCTAAGACTTGGAAAGTTTGGAAGTTCTAAAGTGGAGCTTAAGGTTTTTTCTCAAAAGCTTGGCTAAGGTAAAGATTATTTCTGAAATTCAAATCAGTGATGGACCAATCGCTCATGTAAGTCCTTAGTTTCTTTTTGAAATCCGAATTTCTTCTAATTGAGTTAAGTGATTTCTTTTCTCCTCTTTGCTTTGAGCTTTACTATGAATAACTTGTTCTCAATGTTATAATTTGTGAAATTTAATCTCTGTCGAATTCGTTTGATCTTAGAATTTGCGAGGTTGATATCATTCGTTTTAGTGATTGTCATTATTTCATAAACTCTATATATTGTTTGACATGTTTGATATTTGATTTTGTTGAATTGAAATCTTTATTTTGATAACTCTATGAGTCATGTCATAGTGTATGTGACTTATGTTTGACTTACCCATGTGGATTGAAACGTGGGCTGCTTAGGAAAGTTGAGTTAGAGATCGCGATCTTACTTTCTAAACTGATCTCATATGTCTGTATTGACGTATGTGACCACTTTCTGAATGGCTCTCTACTGTTTGTCTTCGAACTCAGTTACAATTTGACATTCAAAATTTAGTTTGATGATCGTTTTGTTTGAATTCTTATGCTTCTGAAATTTCGTTTCTCAGACATTTTTATTTCCTTTGATTGGTCATTGAGCGACCTTAATGGGCATTTGGCTCATTCCCCCTATGGTTTCTCCTTTCAGGTGATCAGTCGGTGGGGTTTTGGGATCGAAGGGTTAGCCGAGTGATCAAGAATTAACTTCATTTGTTTCAAAGTTATTATTGATATTTTGAGTGTAATGATTTAGACATTTATTATTAAGGTTTTATTTTGAAAAACTATGTGTCGGAATGCTTAAATTGTATAAAGGCTTGGGGCCATTGTGTTAAATGTTGATGTATTTTGGGAATGCTAGTGAATGTTTTGAATTACCATTTTTGAGTCTTGTGATAATTATAAGATTTTATCTGATATCTGTATATTTGACATTAACGCACCGAAAATAAATTTGGAGCGTTACAAAAAACTGAGGGGTACATTACCAACCCATCCTCCCCCCCAAGCGTGGCTCTGCCACTGTTAATATATCATGGATGATTGGCGTCATCGTCAGGCATTCATGGCCAACAGACATACGCGAAGAATATGATTAGAGATGTCAAATGGGCCGGGTGGCCCGCGGGCTGGCCCGGCCCGTTTTTGGGCCCGGGCTGGCCCTAATCCTTAGGGCTTGGGCCTGGGCCAGGGTCAGGCCGAATTCTTTGAGAAACGGGTCCGGGCCAGGCCCGTTTCTAAAACGGCCCTTTTTTGGCCCGGCCCGGCCCCGTTAGCGCCCCCCTAATTTTTTTTTTCTATTTTTTTAAGTCTATTTTATTACATTATTATTTTTTTGATATTTTGGATCTTTTTAGTTAAATTAATAGTTTTTGAGGTGTTATTAAATTCATATGATCAGTATTTTCTTTAACATATGCAGAGAAGTATGGGTGTATGGTGACTGTGACGTGTTTTTGATGATTTCTGAGTGGACTTTTATTTAATGTATTTTACAGAATTTGCTTTGTGTTCTACATCACAAGCTAAGAGAATAATTATAAAAACAATTATCATGTATTCTAAACATAAATAAAAATTATGTATTCTTTTTTGTTTCAAACCAAAATAGGTGAATTGAATTCTAAATTTAATTTCATGAAGTGGGTGACGTGCTAAAGAGTCTTGAAGAATAATCTCATGTTTCTTTAAATGACCAAAGAATTTGAATGTAACAAGAAAAAATATTATTTTATCTTTATCGATCTCGTTATTGTTTTTGTTTGATCTACTCTATTTTTCTTTGACATTTACAGGTTTTTACACCATATTACGAAAGAGATTGAATTTTGCACTTAAAATCAGTATGTATGGGCTTGAACAACTAGTTTTTGTACTTAATCCGTGGTTAATGGTCAATCAACATCAATTTGCCTTTTCGAAAGGGGGTTAATTCGTGAAAAAGTGATTGTATACTCAGTAATCCGTTTACAAAAACTTTGCCCTTTATTGAAGAAGAAGTCTTTATAATAAAAGGTTGGGAAGAAAGGAAAAAAAAAATTTGGATTGGGCCCAGGCTCGGCCCTAAAATATTGGGCCTAGGGTCTGGGCTTGGACTAGGCCCATATATCCCAGGTTTTAGGCCCAGCCCGTTTTTCATTTGTGAGGCCCGGCCCCGGCCTGATTTCATTGGAGGCCCGCTGGGCTTGGGCCGGGCCGGCCCATTGACAACTCTAAATATGATCACTTCATTTTCCAATTGAGGTTATATTACGTGTAACTTTAGGAAAAAGGAAAGCAAGTTTGGCAACTTTCCTTGAGTACGCGCGGCTCAGTGCATGTTGATCAAACTTAGTTCATTGCATGAATGAGTTAAAGCACAAACTTCAGTTTAATTCTAGAGCCCAGTTTTAAGTTAAACCCAATATGTTTTGCTTTAGTTAAATTGTAATTTGTATTTGGTCTATAAGTTCGTTATTATTTTTTAACTTTTGTGGTCTTATATATACAGAATAACGAGAATGTCGTGACCTTTACTCGTTATTGGATAACTTTGTAATCGATTTAATTATCAATGCTATTCTCTTAGTTATAAAAAAAAAATAATAATAATAAAAAAATCTTCTAGCTCACAAACTATCGAAGTTTGAATAACTTATCATTCGACTAATTCTTTTGAAAATTGGTATACCACTGTACTTTCCCATGCGTACGCATCTTAAACATACAACATGACTCAACAAAGTAAATCATTATATCAGACTAGATCATTCTAAACGGTATTTAGATATGTATAACGTTTTAGCGACAAAAAGACGAGTACACCCTCACTGGTCAAATAAAATTACAGGTGTTCCGCAACACCGAAAAACGCAAGGATTTGCTACACTGATGACACGTGTAATACAGAAATCATTTATTTTGCCTGAGATTTCACACACAACCAAAGGCACCTTTCGGCGTTTCGAAGGCAAAAAGAAGACTACAAAGGAATACTAACAATAAATAACCACCAGATCTGCTCTATCTGGTATTCTAGAGAGAGATACGTCCAGAGAGAGAGAGAGGCGGAGGAGGTGGCCATGGACGAGAAGTTGATACAGAGGCTGGAGTTGGCGGTGACGCGGCTGGAGGCGCTGTCTACCGGTTCCCGACCGGGAGGTGCGGCGGAGAGCGGAGGAGATGCGGCGGCGACGGATCCATCAGTCATCGCTTTCGAAGACTTGATGTCGCAATACGTCGGTAGGGTTTCGAGTGCTGCGGAGAAGATTGGGGGAAAAGTGTTGGATGTTAGTAAGGTTCTCCAGGAAGCGTTTTCTGTTCAGAAGGAGCTTCTTATCAAGGTCAAGCAATCTCAGGTTTATTTTCTTCTTCAACTTTCCTTTCGATATGCATAGGTTACACGTGTAGCAAGGATACATGTGTCCAAAATTTCTGAATTCTGTGTCGATGAAGCTCGTCCACGATTGGCATTGTGTGGTGGATTTGTATCCATTTCAGTACATATAGTTGATAGGAATTTATACAGTGCTAGATTTGATTGGTAGTATATGACATTGTTATGCTGAGGTTACACGAATGTAATGTTTTTTTGGCCTTGACAGTAGGGCGAAGATGGTATCATTGTGCGATGACAACGGCGTGGATGTTCTTTTTATTGTTGCTCTTACTGATATTAGTGTTGATTGTGTAATATAAATATTGCTCCTATTCTTTATAGGAATGTAGGAATGCACATATATCGAGTATAAGCTACCTGTTGTATCGATGATAGATATGCGGGTATCACCGATCTTCAGTGCTTCTTTACGTTGATGATATAGTTGTTAGATGTTTTAGAAGCATATCTGTTAAAGTTCCACCAATAACTGGAGAGTTGTTGATGCACTAAAGGCAAAGTTCTGAAGTTATTTTTTGTCTTGTTTCTTCACATTCTTTACTTTGAACACTGGATTATACCATCATCTTGAAGTTGGAGTTTGACATAAATCTAAGAGGATGGAATTGATGGAAGCTTGACAATGGTACTTACCCCAAGTATGCTTTCATGTTTTTGAAGTTCACGTCATTACTGTTTTGGGTTATTACATATTGGTTGGAGCGTAAATCTTTTGAATATTGTTGCTCACTATTGTTTCTTCTTCTGCTTGCTTTATCTATTTGATAATTCTTTTGCTGGTGCCATGATCCTGAGGTGTGCCTTTTGACTATGTAGAAACCTGATATGGCGGGCTTAGTTGAATTTCTGAAGCCGTTAAATGAAGTGTTCAGTAAAGCTAGTGCCATGACAGAAGGGAGGCGATCTGATTTCTTCAACCACTTGAAGTCTGTTGCTGACAGTCTATCAGCTCTAGCATGGATCGCATATACGGGCAAAGATTGCGGTGAGAAAATTTCTCCTCTTACACGCTGGAAATAGAAGAATTGGTATCATGCCATTTCCCTTTTTACCAGCTTCTTCCTTTTCATAGGCATGAGCATGCCTATTGCGCATGTGGAAGAAAGCTGGCAAATGGCTGAATTTTACAACAACAAGGTACTTCAAAAATTTCTGAAAGCTAGTCTTTTTTTGTTCTTTTTTAATAGATAAAATTATTGACAAAAACTGCCAGAAATGGAGGTAAAACCCTTAAATAGAAGCTTTACGAGCAGTGATCGCCTATCTATACACACAAGAAGCTGTCCGGAGAATCTAAAAAGGCATCATCGAACCTAGTGGAACCATGCTCCGCCCAGCAAAAAAGAGTGGACACAAAGGAAGACTTTAAATTAGACATAGGCTGCTCCACTCCCTCAAAAGCTTGCGTATTCTGTCTTTCCAAATACACCAAACAAGCATACAGGATTTATTCCCCACAGTTTTACGTCCCTTAGTCTTCTCTTGTATAATGACTAAGTGACTAACTATGGAGCAATACAACCACAGACCACGGCATGACCCAAAAATTACGTAGGAGGCAGAAGACATCACCAATTCCCTTAGCTAGTGGGAGACACGGAAGAAGATGATTCGCGGACTCCCCATCAGCTTTACACATATAGCACAAATTGATGTACACGTTTCTTCTCTTCCGCAAGTTGTCCCCTGTCAGCACCGCATCCCTGACTGCTTCCCAAGTTAAGAAGCAGACTTTTGGAAGAGCCAAAGACCTCCAAATGTGCTTCCAAGGAAAAAAAGCTTCTATGATCTGTAACCAGCTGAGAGTAAAAGGATTTCACTGTTAAACATCCAACAGAATTACATTCCAAACAACTCTATCATCACTAACCGCATCAACATCTGTAGAGTGCAAACAACCCGGGAAGCTAGAAGCTGAGTTTAACTCCCAATCATGAAAATTTCTTCTGAAAGTAGGATTCCTGAAGAGGTTACTGCTTGGTATAACTATGAAGCCCTTCTACCTTAAATCGGAGGAAATTAAAATTGTGGTGAAATTAAAGTTTAGTTTATGAACCTAGCTAACTCTTCCTTACACGAGTGTTGAGTGTGTGTCTCTGTGTGGTGAGTTTACTCGAGGAACTAAAGTTTTTATAGAATTGCGTAGTGATGTACGGCATACAGCTGTGCGCTATTCAGAATGTAGTTTAGTATGCTGTATTATTGATGAATTCGTATAACAAGATCAGTACAGATAGTGCACTGAAGTTTGAAAGCGATCTTTCAAAAGAAAATGGACCAGTTTGTGTGTGATTCACAAGCAATAGTATGTAGGTTTCACTTGTATTACGTCTATCTGTTTGTATGTGTGTGTGTTTGACGTATGATACTGTACCCTGAAAATATCTCTTTGGCGAATCACTTTTGTGTAGATTCTTGTAGAGTACAGAAATAAAGACCCAAATCATGTGGAGTGGGCAAAAGCGTTAAAGGAGCTTTATGTGCCAGGGTTGAGGGATTATGTGAAGAGTCACTATCCTTTGGGCCCTGTTTGGAGTGCTACAGGGAAAGCAACTGTTTCTGCTCCGCCAAAAGCTCCTAGACCGAGCGCTCCTGCTCCGCCGCCTCCTCCACCAGCCTCGCTCTTCAGTTCTGAATCTCCTCAGCCTACATCATCGCGCCCAAAGGAAGGGATGGCTGCTGTTTTTCAAGAAATCAGTTCGGGAAAGCCGGTGACTTCTGGTACATTTTTTATCTTTAAGTGAACAAGTAAACTTATCTTTCCTGTTTATCTACCAGGTTACATCATGCAATAGTTATTTTATTTATATTGCCTTGTAGGTTTGAAAAAGGTCACCGATGATATGAAGACTAAAAACCGTGCAGATAGAGCTGGCTTTGTTAGTGCTGGTGAAAAGGAAGGCCGTGCCAGTTCGCCATCTTTCTCTAAAGTTGGACCTCCTAAGTTAGAGCTCCAAATGGGTCGCAAGTGAGTATTTATCATAAGTTGTGATCGTGTAATGCACTTTTCTTTAGCTTTTCTCATAGTTTACCCTGTTTTCTTATGGTTTTTGATTGGGCAGGTGGGTGGTTGAGAATCAAGTAGGAAGGAAGAATCTAGTAATTGATGACTGTGATGCAAAGCAGTCGGTTTATATATTTGGGTGCAAAGATTCTGTTTTACAGATACAAGGTAAGGTTATCATTTTACTTACCAGAGACGGCAATAGTGTTTGGTAGTACTATTTTTGTCGCTGTCATGAAGTGCTTACCTAGTTTGACAATTTGCAGGGAAGGTTAATACCATAGCTGTTGACAAATGCGCTAAAATGGGGGTTGTTTTCACGGTCAGTGAGAAGTCTGAATTAAATTGATTTTTAAATTACATTGTAGGGATATCGGCTTTTTTATATGTTTCAACTCTAAAAATGCAGGATGTCGTGGCTGCTTGTGAGATTGTCAATTGCAATGGTGTCAAGGTGCAATGTCAGGTACCTCTTCATCTGCCCTTCTATTGTTGTGGACTTATTATATTTGTTTGCTGGTTGTGTTGACTTTGGAGAGTATTATCTCTTCTGAAAAGTATATTATTTTTCATACCAAAGTTCAGAATGTAATGGTTTCCTATATAAAACTGCTGAAGACTTTATTTTGGTATTTTAACACCCAGCGTATCATTGCTTAATTATTGTTGATCTCATATTTGCACCTCTTATCATGTTCTAGGGTTCAGCTCCAACAATTTCGATAGACAATACGGCAGGCTGCCAGTTATATTTAAGCAAAGATTCTCTTGAGGCTTCTATAACAACAGCCAAGTCAAGTGAGATTAACGTCTTGGTACCTGGTGCTGGTCCTGATGCTGATTGGGTATGCATCTATGTTCTGTTCAACGCTGTCTAGGATGTTGATGCTGCTCTATTGATTAACACAAAAATACATGTTTTACACAAATCACGATAACCTCAAATGACGTTTAGATCATGCCTGACTCACTCAAATATTAGAGTTCAAGAGTCATCACAGAATTAAGTGGGGGTTGGTGTTGGCAAAGTTTACTGTCAGCGAAAAAAACCTTTTTTGATCTAGTTATATTTAAAAAAGACATATTTCAAGTAGCATGCGGCCACCCACTTGGATCTGATATCACTGAGCTTTTGATATCATAAGTTGTCTTATCGATACGTTCATAGCAACAAAAAGGGCGTCTAATTGCTGATTCTGTTTTGCAAACATTTAATAGCCGACTGACTTTGTATTTCAATCTCCTTTTTTTGTGTTACGGTTACAATCATCTGATTACTGCACAAGTTTCTCTTGACGCTTTTTTGCTTCAATCGATGTTGAATAGAGAGGAAGTTCTCTGAAGTCCAATAATTACCAGTCATTATGTCTTTTGAGATTGACAGATATATAAAAAGTTTCTAGTAAGATTGACATTATGGAAGTCTATGACCTTGTCCGTGCAAGGATGCTTATTTACTCCTTTGTGGCTCCAGAAGTCGATTAGGTGAAAGAATGCTCCATTTACGTGTAGTTGTAGGTAGTATAATCAGATGGTCAGGCTAAGTGCAATATCTTATTAGGGAATGTACCTGGCTAAGTTTGTTACACATCCTGAACTGGGTCTGTAGACCTTGAAAGGGCCTGCACCAGAGAGTACTGCCTCCCATAGAATATCTAGCTGAAGGTCACTTCCACACTCTTATACTTATGTTGGGTGGATTGTAAGAATTTTTCCTAGGGTCCTATACCCGTGCACTTGCTCTAGCCACGAAGGTGTTAATTGATGGGGTGCTATCAATTACACAGCAGCTATATCCTCTTTCCTTTCCTTTTGGTGAAATTTTAAATCTAAATGTGATCGAAGAATCTGTGACCATACTGTCATGCAAATATAGATTTCTAGAAGGTTGAGAATTTTACTAATGATGCTCGTCATGTGCTCACACAGCGATGTAGCCATATGCATGAGCATTGATCCACAAGTAGCTCTAGAACACTTCTATAACTGAATGACCTTTTCCGTGTATTTGTTGCAGGGGGAGCATGCTCTGCCACAGCAGTTTGTTCATGTGTATAAGGATGGCCAGTTTGTGACTACTCCTGTGTCCCACTCTGGAGGGTAACCGGTGGGATTTTTTAATTGGCTGATTGTGGCTTTTCCTCTTTCCCTTTTTCATCATTCGATTGGGGGGTTTGTCTCATTTTTTATATTGGTTGAGTTACAAATATATTCGAAGGGTTGGGTTACTGTTGTAACATTCTGCATATTTTGAGCAGAACTTGTTGCTAAATGCTTTTCTTCTTGGGAAGTTTTTGAGGCTGGGTGTCATTTGTACGTGAACTTGCATTTGGTTAATGCATTCCTTTGTAAGCATTACTTTTCGTTTCTTTCATTTTTGAACTCCGACGTTGTATAATTTGCGTGATGCATTTGAAATGTTTTTTTGCCACCTGGTGGAAGTACCCGAAAAGTTGAAAACGGCCCCAAGTAATATGGTATTACATGATTGAGTTCTTTTTTCCTGATGAAGGTATTTAATTCCTTTGGAAAATCAATCTGGTACAGCTTTTAGGAGGTCGAGCAGGACGAGATAAGGTGACTTGGGCCTCCATATCAAATCGTCGGTATCAACAAGTCTTGTGTTACGCCTAGGGATTGAGCTAGAACATTTCCCTTTTCCTGAACGCAGCAAAGGCATATGCAGCAGAGTCACCTTCCACCCATAAATGCTTGCATCATTCAAAGCTGAAGCTGATGTGCCAATTCACAATGCCGCGTGAATTTCTGCCGTTCATTTGCCAGAATTGTTATCCCCCTTTGGATAGTCCTACAAGCCTCTCACGTCTCTTTATAAAGATAGCCATACCAACTCGAGCAGGAGGATCTTGGTCTGCTCTGCACGTTAATAATTTTTAGTTTATCCTGTGCCATCAAGAACTCCCCCCAAGGAATACCGTACGCTTTTGAAGGCTTTGAACTTTTTTTTTTTTTTTGGATTGAAGGAGAATTGCATTGAAATGTAAAAGTTACATAATTTGTCATTTCGGCTATAAGCTTTTGAACTTCTTCTTGTTTGGTTTCCACACATTGCAACCAACAAAATAATGATGAAAAAAAAAGTTCAATCTCCCCCGCTGCTTAGGACCTGCTGCTTAGGCGTAAGCATCAAACCATTCAGACCGATCTGGACGTTCAAACCCCTCAAACCGAACTAATACAACACCTAGGGGCTCAAGGTGTAATTCCGCCGAAGGTGAAGGACAAATTCGCCGGTAGAAGTAGATGCCGTGCTCAGGTGCCCTCATCCACGATTTTTCTCCTCTGGTTGTACAAAGTTAATTTGGAGACCCAGCCGTAGACAATGACGTACAAAGAACCACGTGATTGTTGTCTCTCCCTAAATCATTAATTTAAAAAGTACGACAATTGTTACAACAAATCCGTTGTCGTCCAGCGGTTAGGATATCTGGCTTTCACCCAGGAGACCCTTCGATTCCCGGCAACGGAACTTTTTGCAGCACGCACCAACACGAGGTTTTAGTGAGTTTTTTTTTTTTTGGCTGAGTTATTTTTAGTTTTATTTTTTGGTGTCTTTTCTATTATACTGTACTAAACCATTTCATGGATTTTAATCCATACTGCAAAACATGTAAGCTTTATAGGATTTAGTTATAATACATGGGTAGAATTTTTTATTATCGAGTTCAATTTGGTAGAATGAGGAAGTTCAATGACGAAAAAGAGAGGGAGGGAAAAATGGTGAAAGGATAAAGTGACTACATTGCTTGATTGGAGAGAGTATCAGAAGGAAGAAAAAAATAGTGGAAAAAATTTTATTCTTTCAAATTTACTATACTACATTTGCTATTTGCTTTTCTTCCGCAAGGAGCAGAAATTTCACTTAATAATGTAAGGAGTAGTCACACGCGGTAAAATCAATCAATGAAATTTTAACGTAGTCTTTGAAATAAAACGATACTTCAACAGGTATATTATTTTTTATTCTCTATTAAATTTTTTTTTAAAAAAGAAATAACGAGTCAGCGAGCGAATGAACGGGGTAAAACAACTGTTAACCAATAATATTCACCGAATTCAGCATATCTCCTTCCTAATTTATTTTGCCTCAACCGAAGAACACAGGGGAAACAGAATAATGAAGCAGAACCGTCATTATTCTGTTTTTCTGTGCAATTAAAAACCTAAAAAAACCGTCGTAATCAAATGTCAAACTATTGTTCCTTCGGGGACCCAGGTCGACAACTTGTCACACCACCACCTACTATTTGGGGGATATGGCACGTCGGACTCTGTGGACCTGGTGGCGTTGGTCAAATACTCCCCAAATCACCACCGCCCGTTTTACGTTTCGCACACGTAATCGCGACACAGACCTCTCACCTCCACCTCTCTGCTCCCTTTCTACGCCTGTTCCGTTGAATCATCTCCCTCCCTCCCTCGGTATATGGACCCGAGCTGAAGTAATTACTACTCGTAAAGATGAAGATCAGGGCTCAAATCGAGCTTAAAATTTAATCCTTGACGGCCTTTACTTGTATTAAAAGATGTCGGTTGCGGAGCTGAAAGAGCGGCACATGGCGGCTACCGAGACTGTGAACGCTCTCAGGGAGCGGCTGAAGCAGAAGCGGCTCCTTCTTCTCGACACCGACGGTTCGATCTCTTCATCCTTTTTTGCGTTTTCTGGTTTTAGTTTGAAGTTAGATTTGTCTTGGGAACTTAGATCCATGAATTTGGCAGTGGCGACTTATGCGAGGTCGCAGGGGAAGACTCCGCTTACGTTCGGCCCGACGGATCTGGTTTGTTGCCGGAACCTGCAGGGGCATACCGGAAAGGTTGGGATCTTTGTTTGATTAGTTTTAATTGTGTATTGTTGTATTGATTGTAGTTTAGGGGCGGAATGTTGGGCATGTTGACTTATGAGGTAATTGGTAGTACGTTGTTGCTGTTTTCGCTACTGCCGTTTGTTCGTTGTTTTCTCAGCTTCTTTTGATTTTTTCTTTTTTTTCTTCTATGAGTAGTGGTGGAAGGATTACTTTTACTGTTTCTCTTTGTAATTGTATGGTTCAGTTGCGGCTTTGACCTAATTAGTCAGAGTGAATCGTAAACTGTGAAGAGGGGTTTTTGGTTCTGCTACACTGCAGGTTTCCGTTTTTGAACCGTATGATATAGCACTGTTGTTAGCAGGTATTTTTTAGCTGCTCTGTTCATCGAAAAGATACGATAGAGAGAGCTCAGATTTCAGCGAAAGCCTTGTGTGAGATAAAATTTACGTTTTTAGCTATTCTCTCTTGTTAAGTTTTGAGTCTTGGAGTTTGCAAACTAGCAGGTATACTACTTACTAATGAAATTAATTGATTGTGTTCAAAAGCCTTATGGTATTTCTGCATATACTGCAAGGATTTTTAAGTTAAGAACGAAGCCAGTCAAGTATGATCCTTCCTTCCATATAAGAATGTCCTTGTCGACCGATTGTGGCTGAATTCGAGTTCGGAGTAGATGCATGTATTGCTTTTCATCTCCTATCTCTTTCCTAGGTAGTCCCTGGGGGAATGGTTTTAGCCCGTAAGATTTGGTCTTTTGCTCAAGGGTGCCTTGGGATGTTTGACACACCTTGAATCTCCTGAAACTTGGAGAGGTTAATGTTCTAGCATGTGATAAAGACTATGCCCCTTAGACATCTCTTGCAACGCATTTGATGTGCATGCATGGTCATACGGGTCTTATAATCAAGTTAAGACTAGACTCGTGTTAGAACAAGAGGCTCAATTTTGAGAATATTTGACATATGTGGAATCCTGCTGCCTCTCTTGATAAAGCTAATGTAAGTGAGAATTCAAGAAATTTGTATATGGACAAGATCGTGACTTGTTTAAAATGATGCAACAGATTTGTGTGACGATGGATGTTATCCAGGATACCTACCATAAGAGGCGATAATCTTTGCTATTTATCTTCTCTTTCCCTTATCTTTTGTTGTTCAGCCATCTTAGGTAATGTAAATGGCGTGACTTCATAACGAAAATCTATTAGCCTGAGCTCTAAGAATATTTTCAGGTGTATTCACTTGATTGGACTGCTGAAAAGAATCGCATAGTCAGTGCATCCCAAGATGGAAGGTTAATAGTGTGGAATGCTCTGACAAGCCAGAAAACTCACGCTATTAAGCTACCATGTGCATGGGTCATGACATGTGCCTTCTCCCCAAGTGGACTATCTGTTGCATGTGGTGGCTTGGATAGTGTTTGCTCCATCTTCAACTTGAATTCTCCCACTGACAAGGATGGGAATTCACCAGTAGCAAGAATGCTAAGTGGCCATAAAGGTTATGTATCATCATGCCAGTATGTTCCAGATGAAGATACGCACCTAATAACCAGTTCCGGTGACCAGACATGTGTGTTGTGGGATATAACCACCGGCCTAAGAACTTCTGTTTTTGGAGGTGAATTTCAATCCGGTCACACTGCTGATGTACTGAGGTATGTCTGGTGAATTTCAAACTAGTGTTTCAGCCATTGCAGTTTTCTACATTCTCCGAGAAGCAACAGCTAAATTGTCTTTGTTCGTGCTATTGTTCCATTTCCTGTTTGTGTCTGTGTTTACGTGTTTTG
Organism: Escallonia herrerae; assembly: GCA_033070095.1. NCBI lineage: Eukaryota > Viridiplantae > Streptophyta > Magnoliopsida > Escalloniales > Escalloniaceae > Escallonia > Escallonia herrerae. The sequence continues at coordinate 15,311 of JAVXUP010000477.1, read as the reverse complement.
TAACTTGCATCATGGAAAGGGTCTTATTTTTTGGATCCTAACCAGTTTGACATATGGTTAATAATTTGAAGACATAGCCTTCCAGAGGATCACTTTAGACATGAAATTTCAAATTCTTGAATTTCGAAAGGCCAACAGGATTATTTAGAGATGAACATTAAAAGCTCTCAACACTTGTTGGCTTGTTTAGTTTTTGTCTACAATGGCGCCACTTCTGCTCTCAAAACTTACATGATTGGAAGCCTATGTTTTTTAAATAAAGCCATAACGCACTCTTAGTACTTGGCAAAGACTATGAATAGCTACATAGGTTATCATATTTTCCAACTAGTAGCTTCATTGCTGATCTCTCCTCTTCCTTGCCGTATGTCAGCTCAAAGCAGAGGAACTTCTTTAATTCAAAAAATTTATGCAGACCCACCTCAAGTTTTGTCATAGTTATGAGAGCTGAAAGATAATTATGACACAGCTGTACTGTATGAAGCAACACCAATCTAAGCAATCCCATTCAAACAGCCAGGTGATGCCAGTTTGGTAACTTTGGTTAGGCTCGTTGGAAATCTCTCAAATATGTATAATTTTAGGAGGCAGTAGTCATGAGAGTACTCCCATTTTTTATTCTTTCTCTTTCTCTCCACATGGCCAAGATTGGTAACTGTCTGTGTCTATATCTTCTCATAGTCTCATGTGGTAGCTTGTGGCTGGAACTTTTGATTATCTACTTTTGAACACGTATCTGACTAGCAACTTCTGATTATCTACTTTTGAACTGCCACAACACTTGCGGGGAGGAACCCTGGAAATTGATTTGGTATGCTTTATACTTGAAGGATTTAATTTTCTAGCTTTACTTTGTCTTTGTTTCTTAGTGATCGACTCTGGATGATTATTGTAATGATGATATACATGATCATTCCTTGCACAATTCCATGTTTTGCTTTTTGGCGCTTGTTATGATTACCCTAATGTTTAGACAGCTTTACTTCTATTTCTTGTCATATCTAGCCCATAATAAATTTGTTTTTAGGTCATTTCCTTTTTCTCATTTTTGCTGTATTCTGTTCATAACAACAAGTTGACCTTCAATACCATATCAGATTTGATAATAACCTGCTTTGAGAGATATAGGTCATTGGCATATAGGTTGAACCATTCATGCTCTATGTATCTATCTATCTACCTAGATGGTACCAAGACAAAAGTGTAAAGAAGAAAAGAAGGCAGGGGCATAGCTGATGACTTATCTGTAACTTTTTGTATGTTAATTCATTTAGTTCTGACAATGTGCCGTTCATTTTTGTTTCAGTGTCTCGATCAACGGGTCAAACTCAAGAATGTTTGTTTCTGGCTCTGGCGACACAACTGCTCGTCTATGGGACACTCGTGTAGCAAGTCGAGCAGTTCGTACATTTCACGGTCACGAGGGAGATGTTAATTCTGTTAAGTTTTTCCCAGATGGAAATAGATTTGGAACTGGTTCAAATGATGGAACCTGCAGATTGTTTGACATCAGAACTGGCCATCAGCTCCAAGTGTACCAGCAACATCATGGTGATAATGATGCCCCTCATGTGACTTCCATTGCATTCTCCATATCAGGACGACTTCTTTTTGCTGGGTACTCTAACGGGGATTGCTATGTATGGGACACTTTACTGGCAAAGGTATATGGAAATTATTTCTTGGACTCTGCATGCATTAACTTCTAAGATTGAATATGTAGGCTGTTGAGCAGATATCTTCCAAATTATAATCTATTTTGTACAAAGGGATCAAGGTTATTTTTCATGTACTACTGGTTATAACCACCTTAAAAACATTAGAATCATTTAAGAAAAATTTATAAACAGTTGCTGTTTACTTAAAGACAATTGCAGGCCTTGCCAATGACTGGGCTCTAATCTCTCATCATCTCCAGACTGAGATCTGGGTTGAACTTCTAAGTTCTAGCAATGATGAATTGTTATTTATAGATGCTTATTAATTAAGTTCTGGCAAAGGAAAACAGAAGATGTAAAATATCACCAGGCAAATGCTAATATGCATATCCGGGAAAATTGCATCATGTGCTGCAGCAGGCTTGAAAGTTCAGCTTTCCTGGCTGTCATTTTGCTTTTAGCTGAACTGACTTGGGTCGCTTTATCACCTTTCTTTTTGCACAATAGATGGTTTTGGACTTGGGATCTCTTCATAACTCGCATGGGGGACGGATCAGCTGCTTGGGTTTATCATCTGACGGGAGTGCCTTATGTACTGGAAGTTGGGATACAACCCTAAAGGTTAGTCTGAATATTGATGGCGTATATTGCATGAAACACATGCGATCTATTTGTGCACCTTTTTTCTTTTGGAACTGGTTTGAATATTGCTTTAAGCCGTCTGGCTCTTTACTGTTTTACTTTCATGACAGCATGCTAAAAGAAAACATTAAAGTGCTTGGGATAGATTTTTACTTATTGCAGTCGGTCACATAAGTAAAGAATGATGTTTTAGTAGTAATCAAGTGATCCTTACTTGTGACTAGTGAGTGACAATATGTCTAATGAATTTGATAATTTTTAAGCATTTTCCAAAGTGGATAATACTTGCATATTAACTCTAAATATCAATTTACGAGGAAAATCTTCTGGTCTAGTGTGTTGTTGGGAGGGGTTTATGACTGGTCGTCGCTGTTGTTGCTTGGATAAGAAGTCTAGACTTCTCAAGAATGATTTTAAGGAATGGAATAATTGGCACAAAGACTTGGATGATGAATCGATGGTAAGTAAGAATGCTTTGGTAGCATAGAGCTATAGTTTGACATAAGTTTAGCATGTACCAGGGAACTGGAGCGCAAGGATGAGGCCGGGGGTGAAATTCATTGTGGAATCAGTAAAGAGTGTAATCAGTACACTTGCCCTTGCATCTGTGGTTAAGGGTTGTGTGTCATCTGGTTGCCTGGATGAGAAAGACGATTCTAAATTCACGCCTATCAAATCATGCTTGCTTCTTACTTAATGTCATTGATATTTCTTCTTTAGTGGCCAAGTGATTGGAGAAGCTAATTGTGGGAGTGTTTTGGAGGAAGAGATAAGTCTCTTGTTAGTGGGTTAGGGAATCAAGGACCAGAGAATGTTTAATTAAAGTTTGCTTTGTCAATGGCTTGGGTATTTCTTGTGGAGGAGGGGAAGGGGGGGGAAGGGAAGTGAAGAACTGACAAAGTGAGCCTTGGGTTTGTGTTTCATGAGCTTACACTTTTTTCAAAGGAATAGTAAATATGTTATTGATGTTGACACTTCAGGAAACAGAAAAGGGACAACTGTTCGAAGGTAGTGGAGTTTGGGTGAGGTTTCGGCATGATGTTTGCTGTGGAAATGAGGTTTACCTTGAATGTTGGATATAAAGAAAAGAGTGAAACAATCTTCCAGGAGGAGAATGTGATTTGATTATGTTTTCAGTTGCAAGTGTCAAATGTACTTCTCACTGTATGTTCTGATATTTTCGATTTTTCTGCCCTTGCAGATTTGGGCTTTTGGAGGGTATAGGAGAGTGATCTGAGCATCGAAAGGGACAGGGTTCTAATTTCTGAGTCGGTGACATATGCGCACATGAGTCCCATTGTCTCTCTGAGCAGTGTGCTTCCCGTGGCGAATCCAACTGTATCCTTGGATCAGGTAACTGCAGTTAGAGCAACGAAAAACCTGCTTCTTGTGAAGGGAAATCCTTATGCTTGAGAGGCCATTTGTTCAACTGCTTCTTGTGAAAGGCAATCCTTATGCTGGAGAGGCCAATTTGTTTAACTGCTTTTTGTATCTACTCCTGTAAAATCTAGTGGAGAGTTTTTTGACTCCTTTTAAGGGAACAATTTTTCCGTGTAGTTGGGCCTGGCCGTCGTGGTCTCACCTCCTCTCTCCCGCCTCCTCTTCTGCTGCTGCTGCTGTTTTTCCGGGGTATTGCCCCATAGCATTTGTACAGACTATGCATTGTTGATAAACCGCAACACTAATCGAAACTGTTGGCTCGTAGTTGCGGCCGTCACATATAGCTTTGCAGAGTTGGTTTTCACGTTTGCACTGTACAATGTTCAACAACAAAGGCTGGGATTATGCTACCTTCTTATCTGTACTGCTCGCCATCACCACGTACAAAAGATTTGACATCTTATCATTTGTGTGCTTTTGATGTCTACAGAGGATCACCCCTTTTCCCGGTAAATTGAATTCGTATAAAAAGAGTACATTTAGTGTGCTACTCTTATTGATAAAAATCTTCATATGACTTGGTTTTTTCTACTACTTATATCAGTAGATATCGTTACCTACCGAACTAAATCTAAAAGAACACAGAAAGGCGCAACATAAATAAAAGCTGAAAAAAACCAACTGATGCCTAGAGACATAAAAAAGGACAAACGCTAGGAGGCCAATCTGATATAAAAACACACCCCGTTCTCCCTTCTTATTTTATTTTTTTATTCAGAACAGATGGTCCCAGCCATATCTGGAAATGTTTTCTGTACGATGCTGGAGCCATTAGGCATATACGGGTTTCTGAAATTTACAGCTGCATTCATTCTGGTCTCTCCCTAGAACTGATATATATATATATATATATATATATAGGGGGCCGATCCACACCCACCGGTGGAGAAATAACAAATTTCTCCACCGAACCGCTGGTAAGACCAGCGGTTGGCCACGTGGGCCAAAAAAGGACGAAAAGGGACAAAAAAGGACGAAAATACTATGATAAATTCATGAAAATATCACGAGAAAATGAAAAACTCGTGAGAAAATGGTGGCAATAATGCCCAACCGCAACTCCTACATGCGGTTGGCATTATTGCCTTCCGTGACCCCACCCCCCACCCGTCACCCCCCTTGCCCCCCACCCCCTTGCCCCCCACCCCGTGGCCCCCACCCTATGTCCTTTTCCCCCACCCGTGAACCCCCCTTCCCCCACCCGTGAACCCCCTCTTCCCCCACGTGTCATTACCACCCTACCCCCCCACCCCCACGTGTCATTCCCCCCTCCCCCTCCCTGCTGTTCACTCACGGTTCTTCTCTTCCTCTCTCACTTTTCTCTCTATAAAATCCCTCCTCCCCGAATCATTTCTTCCACCCTCCTCATTCTCCCTATCTCACCTACATACAAACAAAAAAAATTTACGCTAGAAGATCGGTGGATAACCGCTAGAAGACCGGTGGATTTTTCTTGAAATATATCAAGTTAAAACAAGTAAGTATTTTTCAATTTGTTCTTACCAATTGATTGTTTAAATTGTGTTACGCTTAAGTTGTTCTTACAATAGTCTAAAATTCGTGTTTAGGGCGTCAAAGGGCGTCAAAATTACGTTTTGACAAATCGGGGTATTACATTCGAAAAATTCCAAAATAGCGATTTTTTAGGGCGTCAGAAATAGAATTTTTCACGAATTTATAAAAAATAGCTAGAGCTAGATTTTGCCAAAGTACGAAACAGAGACCCTAGTTATTTTCAAAAGATCTATATCAGGTAAAAATTTCAGATTTTTCCAAAGACTGGAAAGGGGTTAACTGATACACGCAACCTTGTAACTTTGCAGTGTAATTTAAAATATCAAGCCAGCGCGATTTCGCGCAAAACTTTTATGAGAACCCTAGGGTGTTGGGAAGTTCCATTCCCCAGGAATTCGGGCCATTCCGAAGCCGTTAGCTAATTTTTTGGCCGAACGGGCTTTTAAGCGCTCGATCCGGACACCGGTTCGGGATTTTTAGGCGAAAAATCCGTAAAATACTTTTTAGATCAAGAATGAACTCAGGAAGCTTAAAATAGCATTTTAAAGCACTTTTGATATTTTCTGAAGCCAGGGGGTATTTTGGTAATTTGCCACCCCGAGAGGGGTATTTTGGTAATTTTCCCGAAAAAATTTTCCAACGGACTTTTAAGTCCAGAAATGTAAGTAAAACGCCTGAAATGTTATTTTGCAGCTGATTGCGGGGCGTAATTGTCGCTAAAGGTGAAAACTTAATTAGACAGTTTTTTCACGAATTTATAAAAAATAGCTAGAGCTAGATTTTGCCAAAATACAAAACAGAGACCCTAGTTATTTTCAAAAGATCTGTATCAGGTTAAAATTTCAGATTTTTCAAAGACTAGAAAGGGGTTAACTGATACGCGCAACCTTGTAACTTTGCAGTGTAATTTAAAATATCAAGACAGCACAATTTCGTGCGAAACTTTTATGAGAACCCTAGGGTGTTGGGAAGTTCCATTCCCCAGGAATTCGGGCCATTCCGAAGTCGTTAGCTAATTTTTTGGCCGAACGGGCTTTTAAGCGCTCGATCCGGACACCGGTTCGGGATTTTTAGGCGAAAAATCCGTAAAATACTTTTTAAATCAAGAATGAACTCAGGAAGCTTAAAATAGCGTTTTAAAGCAATTTTGATATTTTCTGAAGCCAGGGGGCATTTTGGTAATTTGCCCCCCCGCGAGGGGTGTTTTTGTAATTTTCCCGAAAAAAAGTTTTTCAGTCCAGAAATGTAAGTAAAACACCTGAAAGGTTGTTTTGAAGCTGGTTTGATGGGCGTTAGGGTGACAATGAACCCCCGGGGGCTATTTTGCTAATTTTACGTTACACAAATCTGTGCTTAAAATAACTTTTAGTTCAGGAAAGGGTGTGAGACACCTGAAAAGTTATTTTAAAGAGTGAATTCAGGAAGCTTGTTGTCAGGGGGCATTTTGGTAATTCGCATCCCCGATAGGGGTATTTTCGTAAATTTGCAGCGTTAAGTTTTTCAAAGGATTTCTTAGTCCAGAAATGTAAGCAAAGCACCTGAAAGGTTGTTTTGAAGCTGATTTGGGGCGTTAGGGTGATAATGAACCCCCGGAGGCATTTCGGTAATTTGTCGCTCATCGGGGGCTATTTTGCTAATTTTACATTATACCAAATTTCTCGAAAGACGGTGGTTTAAATAAATTTTATTCTTCTTTTATTTAAATCTATGACTTGTTGAGAATGATATAATTTTTATTTTTTAGATTCCAGTATAAATATGGATGCAACTGGAGGAAATAATTTTTGTGAAGGTTCTGATCCACCTTACGTTGGTCAAGTTTTTCAAGCACTGGACGAAGTTGAAGCATACTATAGAGCATATTCGAAAACGATAGGTTTCGGTATTAGAACTAAGACGACTAGAAAACGGGCGAATACAGATCAAATTTGTGCAAGACTATTTGAGTGTCATAGAGGAGCACCGCATGTAACTCCGGTCGTTCGGATCAGTGACGAAGGGACAACAAGACAAAGAAAACGGGACACATTTCCGGGTACCGGCTGCAAGGCCCATGTGTATGCAGTACACCGAAAAAATGAAAACCATTGGGTTGTCACAGGAGTGGAGTTGAGCCATAATCATCAGTTGATGACCCCCAGTAAGATTGGTCAAATTCATCAACACCGAGAAATAAGCGCGGCACACAGACAACTAATTTTTACAATGGCCGAGGCTAAAATTCCACCTTCTAAGATGATGGGGGTTTTCTCAAGCCAGGCTGGGGGGATTGACAAGTTGAGTTTCAACGAAGTAGACCTTCGAAATGAACTTCGTGCTCAGAGGAGAGAGTCTTTCGGTAAGAGTGATTCTCAAACTACACTTGATCTCTTCAGGTCCCTTCAGAGTGAGAATTCTGGATTTTTTTACAGTCTCCAACTGGATGATGAGAACCGCATTAGTACTATATTTTGGGCGGACCCCCGTTCTAGAGCTGCTTACCAAAATTTTGGGGATGTTGTGACGTTTGACACCACATACCGCACCAATAAGTACTCTATGCCTTTTGCTCCGTTCACCGGGGTGAACCACCACTATCAGTCAATCTCGTTTGGCTTTGCCCTGCTTAGGGATGAGACGGAGGAGTCATTTACGTGGTTATTTGAAACGTGGCTTCAAGCAATGTATCATATTCCTCCAAAGACCATCATCACCGACCAAGATCTGGCAATGAAAAATGCAATCGCTAAGGTCCTTCCAGATACTCACCATGGCCTGTGCACATGGCACATAAGCAACAAATATCCCGAACGGCTTCACCATGTATATGCAAACCATCCGTCATTCAAGACTGACTTTAATACATGTGTGAAGAAATCGTTGACGGTAGACGTGTTCGAGGAGAGGTGGGCCACGTTAATGGATACTTACTATTTGCACAATCACGAATGGTTACAATCGTTGTATGAGATCAAGACACAGTGGGTCGGTGCCTACACCAAGAATTTTTTTGCAGCCGGAATGACTACGACCTCGAGAAGCGAAGCTATGAATTCATTCTTTGATGGGTACGTAGGCCAGTCTTCAAGTATAGCGGAGTTCGTACTAGAGATGCAGAAAGCCGTTGACAGGCAATTGTACCGTGAGAGAGAAGCCGACGCGGCTACAGTTTGCAAAGAAAGAGCTATACTACTTTATTCACCTTTAGAGGCTCATGCGGCTCAAGTCTATACCAAGGAAATGTTTCGACAGTTTCAAGAGGAACTACTAAAGTCGAATCAATATGGCATGACAAAGTTGCACGAGTATTCCACCAGAGACATCAAGGTTTATGCTTTGACAAATGTGACGAACTTCGCCAATCCGTGCTCTTCGTCGGCTCCGAGGACCAGACGACATTTTACCGTAGCAATTTGTAAGGACACTGGGTTGGTTAATTGCAACTGTCAACTGTTTGAGCATAAAGGTATACTTTGTCGACACGCGTTGAGGGTTTTGAGCGCCAAGAATGCTAGTGAAATCCCTCCACCGTATATCTTGGAACGGTGGACGAAGGAAGCCAACAGAGTCCACGGTCACATTCCTTACGTGCCCAATGTTTCAGTTGATTTCGAGCAATCTGAGTCGCTGCGATATAATCACCTTTGTAACATCATGCACGGTTTATCAATGGATGCAGCGTCGACATTTGATGGGTACAGGTATCAAGTTGAAGCAGCCGCACGGGATAAGGCTATGCATGCACAGTTTAGGATGGCATTACCAGAAACTGTGGACACTCCGACTACTCGACCAACTCCAGGCGGTAGATTCAATCGAGCCAAACAGCCAGTCATTGACGGCACTGACCTACAACGTGAGGAGGACGACATTTTTGATCCAATTATTTCTCAAACAAAAGGGCGAAAACGAGCAATACGCATGAAGAATCCGATTGAAGAAGCAACGGGTCAAAAAAAATTACGAAAGTGTGCGTTGTGTAATAAGATGACTGATCATGACAAGAGAAACCATTATAAAGTGTTAGGTATCGAACCTGGCAGTATGGTCGAGGAGGACGATGATGAGGAAGAGTGTTAGGGTTAATGTTTCAGTTGTATAAATTGAACTTTTATAATGTTTAAATTTGTGATTTGGTTTGTGCAATCTTTAATTTGTGATTTGATTTGTGGATTATTGATATTTTTGGTAACTCCGTTTTCGGGCACACTTTAGGCCCCAATTGATAGCTTCCGAAAAAAGTTGTAATTTTTTTTGTCACTTTTTTTCCGCTCATTGCACTTCAGGCACGCTAGTTAGCCCATTTGTAAGACTTTCGGCGAAAAACGAGACACATTAATTTTTGAGTTTTCCTAGGAAGGGCCTATTCGGGCACACTTTAGGCCCCAATTGATAGCTTCCGAAAAAAGTTATAATTTTTTTGTCACTTTTTTTCCGCTCATTGCACTTCAGGCACGCTAGTTAGCCCATTTGTAAGACTTTCGACGAAAAACGAGACACATTAATTTTTGAGTTTTCCTAGGAAGGGCCTATTCGGGCACACTTTAGGCCCCATTTGATAGCTTCCGAAAAAAGTTGTAATTTTTTTGTCACTTTTTTTCCGCTCATTGCACTTCAGGCACGCTAGTTAGCCCATTTGTAAGACTTTCGGCGAAAAACGAGACACATTAATTTTTGAGTTTTCCTAGAAGGGCCTATTCGGGCACACTTTAGGCCCCATTTGATAGCTTCCGAAAAAAGTTGTAATTTTTTTTGTCTTTTTTTCCGCTCATTGCACTTCAGGCACGCTAGTTAGCCCATTTGTAAGACTTTCGGCGAAAAACGAGACACATTAATTTTTGAGTTTTCCTAGGAAGGGCCTATTCGGGCACACTTTAGGCCCCAATTGATAGCTTCCGAAAAAAGTTATAATTTTTTTTGTCACTTTTTTTCCGCTCATTGCACTTCAGGCACGCTAGTTAGCCCATTTGTAAGACTTTCGACGAAAAACGAGACACATTAATTTTTGAGTTTTCCTAGGAAGGGCCTATTCGGGCACACTTTAGGCCCCATTTGATAGCTTCCGAAAAAAGTTGTAATTTTTTTGTCACTTTTTTTCCGCTCATTGCACTTCAGGCACGCTAGTTAGCCCATTTGTAAGAATTTCGGCGAAAAACGAGACACATTAATTTTTGAGTTTTCCTAGAAGGGCCTATTCGGGCACACTTTAGGCCCCATTTGATAGCTTCCGAAAAAAGTTGTAATTTTTTTGTCACTTTTTTCCGCTCATTGCACTTCAGGCACGCTAGTTAGCCCATTTGTAAGACTTTCGGCGAAAAACGAGACACATTAATTTTTGAGTTTTCCTAGGAAGGGCCTATTCGGGCACACTTTAGGCCCCATTTGATAGCTTCCGAAAAAGTTGTAATTTTTTTTGTCACTTTTTTTCGCTCATTGCACTTCAGGCACGCTAGTTAGCCCATTTGTAAGACTTTCGGCGAAAAACGAGACACATTAATTTTTGAGTTTTCCTAGGAAGGGCCTATTCGGGCACACTTTAGGCCCATTTGATAGCTTCCGAAAAAAGTTAAAATTTTTTTTGTCACTTTTTTTTTCGCTCATTGCACCTCATGCACGCTAGTTAGCCCATTTCTATGAATTTCGGCGAAAAGCGAGACGCGTAATTTTTTCGAATGCGTCATATGAAAGGTATATTCGCGCACATTTTAGCGCCAAATTCATAGCATGCGAAAAATTATGTACATTTCTTTTTGGTACAATTTTTTGTAACATCACAGCAGCTAGCCACGCACGTCAGGATAATGGTAATGAAGGCGTCTAGCTTCATTCTTTTTCAGCTCCCAGGCTATCCTATACCTAAACGTCAAGGCATCCTTCCTAGTCCACGAGGAGTGTTTGAGCACTTCCGAGCGAGCAATGTAGTCCATGTACTTGAGGACGTAAATCCCGCAATCGTGACCGTTATATTGCTTTGGTCGGTCCTTTATCATCACGACCGTCCAAGGGTCACCCTGTGGCCGTCCGCATGCTAGCGAGAGGACAGTAGTCTGCATCCAACAATAAAAACGAGAATCAAGCCTATGAGACAAGAACAATATACTATGAGCCAAGGTCAAAAAATAAATACTAACCACTAAAGTGATGTACTCGTTGTACATCTGTGCCAGCAGCTGTCCAGGCTCGTCCTCCCTTAGGCTATCGTATATGTGAACCGTTCTGAACGCTGGATGGAGAACTAATAGGAACCAGTGGTTTGCATGATGACAGGGTATCATGATAAGGTTCGCATCAGCAGCGGGACATTGATAGTCTGCGTTCATCATGCCTAACACGTTTCGACCTGGTTTCCACTTACTCCTGCCGCCCCCTCGCCTCCATTCTGTGAATTCTCTCACCGTTAATTCCACAAAATGAGTGGGATACATGTTAAGCTTCAAATATTCAGAACGGTTAAAACGTTGCTCTCTAATCCGGAGCAGTTCTATGTAAGCGTTCATGACAAAATTTGAAAGATCTGTCTCCGGCGCCAACGTTCTGATATCCTCATGACCTAGGAATGTCGCAAGGGGAAAGTCTGCTGAATTGACAGGCTCATGCCCAAAGTAGTGCCGGTCGATCCAAGCCATCTTGTCCGACCTCAATGGCTTCGTCGCTTGTCCTTTGTCCGACCGAAAGCTTGGGCGCGAGGCCTGGATTCCTACTTGGGGAACCTGACTCTGGCACTGAGAGTCGTATGCGTCAGGAGGCAAGCGACTATACGGCTCCCACACCTGACTCTGGGGCTGATAGTCGTACGCGTCAGGAGGAGGGCGACCAGACGGCTCCCACACCTGACTCTGGGGCTGATAGTTGTACGCGTCAGGAAGAGGGCGACCAGACGACTCCCACACCTGACTCTGGGGCTGATAGTCGTACGCTTCAGGACGAGGGCGACTAGACGGCTCCCCTTCGTAACCCCGGTACGCAAGACTAAAGTTTTGAACTTCAGTCTTGTACTTCTCAATGGACCTCTTGAGATTGTCAGGAGCCTGCGCGACAAACCAGTCAAACGACTCCAGCTGCTTGAACACCTCAATGCCCTGGTCAACCTAAAAAACATGCATAGAAAATATGGCTAATCATATTTGACAAATGGTCGATAAGGTGCGCAAATAAATTATCAAACAACACTAGCATGACTTACAATGGCCAATGCCCAGAACTGGTCATAGACCTCACGTGGCGCGTACGATGTCTTCTTCACCTGGGAAGGGCGATTCACCCTCGTGCGCGTCACCCTGAGAAACCACTGTAAGTATTCCTCAGTACTAATGCCGTCGTGCTTCAGCGATACAAGGCTATCATACGTTTCCTGCCAGGTATTCCACTGGTGCACCTCGTCACCCAACAAAATCAAGGCATCAGCCACCTCGAAGTTCGGCCCTCGACCACCCCTGTATGGCCGCATGTCTACAGCGGGTTTTGGTATCCCTTGTGGACAGCCAGCTTGCTTCATAGCTCGATCGGGCATCTGAAACTCACATTCTTCGAAGTGAATGAGCGGCACCCGAACCAAACCTGCCAGCACGTACGACACCGGAAGTTGCCAACACCACTCATCCAACAGATGCATCACCTTGCCATATGGCTGCCACGTCACCTGGGATGCATCTAGTATCTCTAGTTCCCCCCGATAGAACTTTAGATGGTGGTGAGGGTCTACCCGTCTCCACCTCCGGTTGGTCGTAGGCCCCCAGGCCCACACCCTAGGCCACGTCTCATCGGAATCTACCAACGGTTGTGGACGACCCATGGGTAGCCTCTCGTAAGACCAAACCTGTGAATGCAAACATTATATGGAATTAGTAATTAATCCCGAATATATTGACTAAGGATCCTACCAAGAAAATAAATGCTCATACCTGTAATAGAGTCAGGCAGGCGGCAATGGACTTGGCACCGTTTCTCGTAGCCTTATGCAGTGCTCGATATAGGTGCGCAAGGACAGCTGAACCCCACGAATAGGAGTATACCTCCTCAAGATCCTCCAAGAACACCATATACTTCGGATGCACCGTGTTTTTCGAATGCGTCGGAAGTAATATAGCTCCAATAATATACAGAAGGAATGCCTTCGTATACGTCACGAAATCTTGAGGAGTGTATTCATCCGGTAGCACGCCGTACTGCTCTCTCAGCCATTTAAGCTTGACGCCGTTTGTTGTAAGCGCTGCCCTTGGAATTCCCGGAAAATACTGCATAGCCATATTCGCTATGGATGCAGACGGCACGTTCAAAGTAACGGGTCTGCCGTGACATGGGATTCCAAGTATAAATCCGACGTCCTCTAACGTAACAGTCATTTCACCAAACCGGAAGTGAAATGAGTTCGTCTCGCTCCTCCATCGTTCAACTAGAGCGGATATAAGGCAATCGTCGTGTCGAGACCATTTCCCGGGATCGGTGAACAGGGTTAAATTTTGACGGTGTAATAGCTGTATTTGTTCCTCGTTTAGTACCCACTCTTCAAGGTGCCTTGTGCTTTGAATTGTTTCCAAAACACCCCTATCGACACCGTCAAATACGTGCCTCGCGACGTGGTCATCGTCATCGTATAGGATTGATGTATCATGAGGTCCAGAGCTGAAATTCATACCTTTAAGAACAAAATATAATTATAAACCAACTTAGCGTCCATAATATCCATAATATTTACATTCCAAAACTATAACTGGATCTTTAACCTAGCTTACCAACACATTAGCAATAGTCATTATTTCAATGTATTAAAACAAATCCTCAATTCCCACCACTCCGAACGCTTAATTACGCTAGTTCCCACTGAATTTAGCGCCAACGTGGTTATATAGCAATATATAGCCCGATGGCCCCTACACCTCCAACACCTCAAAACCGCTTTAAAGTCAAGTTTTTAAATGTATTACGTCAATTATATACCAAATATATCAGGAAAAATTTTAAAGGGGGCAAGTTACCAAAACACCCGCTACTTATGCAAAATATCCCCTGGCAGTCATCGCCGGTGCGTCACAAGGTTCAGAACATCTGGAACAAAATAAGTTTTCGGGTGTCTCACACCCTTTCCTGAACTAAAAGTTATTTTAAGGTATGAATTTTAAGCTGGATCCTTCCTAGCAAAATAGCCCCCGAACATCGGCAAATTACCGAAATGCCCCTGAGCGTTCACTATCACCCCAACGCCCCCGAACCAGCTTCAAAACAACATTTCAGGTGGTTTACTTACATTTCTGGACTAAAAAGTCGTTTGAAAAACTTGGCACGGGAAAATTACCAAAACACCCCTTGGCGCGGGAAAATTACCAAAACACCCCTACGCGCGCCACGTCAGCTTCAAAACAACATTTCAGGTTTTGTAATTATATTTCTGGACTAAAAAGTCCGTCAAAAAACTTAGCACTGTAAAATTACCGAAATACCCCTCTCGGGGCGGCGAATTACCGAAATGCCCCTGGCATAAAAAAATATCAAAAGTGCTTCGAAATGCTACTTGAGGCTTCCTGAATTCATTCTTGACATAAAAAGTATTTTACGGAGGTTTCGCCCAAAAATCGCGAACCGGTGTCCGGATCAAGCGCTTAAAGGGCCGTTCGGCCAAAAAAATAGGTAACGGCTTCGGAATGGCCCGAATTCCTGGGGAATGGAACTTCCCAACATCCTAGGATTCTCATAAAAGTTTCGCGCGAAATCGCGCTAGCTTGATATTTTAAAATACACTGCAGAGTTACAAGGTTCCCCGTATCAGTTAACCCCTTTCCAGTCTTTGGAAAAATCTGAAATTTTTACCTGAGACAGATCCTTTAAGAATAACTAGGGTCTCTTTTTTGTATTTTGGCAAAATCTAGCTCTAGCTATTTTTTATAAATTCGTGAAAAACTGTCTATATTTGGCACCCTAAAAAATCGCTGTTTTGGAATCTATAAATGTAATACGCTGATTTGTATAAACCTAACATTGAATTATAAGGAAATTCAAAATACTTACTTGTTGTGACTTGATGTATTTAAAGAAAAAACTACCGATCTTCTAGCGGTTATCCACGGATCTTCTAGCGTAAAA